>JAYRBT010000139.1:2021533-2045769 GCA_036023395.1 Myiotriccus ornatus
AGCGCAGCTCCTGCCCGCGGCGTGTCCACAGCTCGCCAGCCCCTGTCTCAGATGCGTCTGTCTGAAGTTCCGGCCGTCTCCCCGCTGACCGAACGCCGCGGGGTGTGTGCACGGCCGGCCGGGGCTGTGGCTCCCCTCTCCGCCCGCGGCCAGAGCCCAGCCCGGCGGGTGCCCACGCGTGTTCCTCCCGCGCTGCGGAGGCCCGGGAGAGAGGCGGGACGAGACGGGACGGGGGCGGACGGAGCCTCCGCCCCGCCGGTGGCCGGGGGGGTCCCGGCTGTCCCCAGCGCCCGGCGGGGGCAGCAGCGCGCTCCGTGCCGTCCCGCCCGCTCCTGTGCCAGATCGGGCGTGAGCAGCCTTGGACGTACCGGGAGAAGAGGGAGGGGAGAGGAGAGAGGGGAGGGCTCCCCGCTCGGCGCTGTCACAGCCTGGGGGGCGGCTGGCAGCGCCCGCGGCTTGCGGCAGCACCGGCGCTGGCACGGGAGGCTGGCGGCAACCCGGCGCTGAGGAAGGAATTACACCCGTGAGTGAGTTCCCCGCGGCCCCTGTCCGTCCAGGAGCCCCCCGTAAGGGCGTTGCGTTTCGCGGCTGTGGCTTGGGGTGGTGGGGTTTTCGTGTGGTTCCCCCCCTTCCCCCCGTTGGTATTTGTCAATGGCAACCGCGGAGCTCGTCCTGTGTAAGGAACTGTTGAAATACAAGTATCGGGCAGGGATAATAGGAATTTATTGTTTTTTTTCCAGCAGAAACAGGAAGTCTGCTTTCTGCCAAAGTAGCACGTCAGGCAGACGGGGGGGATCGGGTAGGAAGCCCCCCATTCGTATGGGTGGATGCAGAGAGAATTTTCCGTGCCACCCCGCAGCCGTGCAGGGCTGGTAGGCACAGGTGCTCTTGCTGCATCTTTGGAAGAGCTGCAGTGAAGGGGGGCTTGCCTCAGCCGTGCCAAATTCTGCGTTTCTGCAGTCCTCGGGTGAGAACCAGCGATGTGCTGAGTGGGAAGAGGCAGAGGGAGATTTGTCAGTAATTCCTCTATCCTCTGTAAAGAGCTGTCCAAAAGAATTTTCCCTTCGATGTGATGGGAGGGGGTTGCTACAGGAGATTGTCAGGGTTTCTGATTCCTCTCTTTGAATGGATGAGGGCTGAGGGGGGAAGCAAAATGTCCTCAGTTCCTGAGGTTTTCTTCCTTCCCTTTCTTTCTCCTCGAGGAGCCCAAATAGCAGACACGCATGTTAAATCCTTACTTCCTATTTAATTTCCCTCATAATATGACCAAGCAACACTAGTGAGCATTTCTGATATTAAACAGCCGAACGTAGAGACTGTTCATGTGCAGTGCTTCACCAAATAATTCCCAGGCTCGGGGCTCCATTGGCAGCAGTGCATGGATTCTGACGGTGCAGGAGACAAGGATGGAGCTGTGATTAAGGCCCTTGGGCGCGTCAGCTGCTTGAAATATAGGCTGTTTTTGGCCTTTGCTTTTGCTCCTAGCTTCCTATCTTTTTGTACGGGTGAGGAAAAAAGGAGATACCAGAGATGTCAAGTCATCTTTCCCAATTTAGTATGTTATTTTGCTCTATTTTTCTTTGTGGTCGATCTTTGAAGAGGGGAAAACCCATTCTAAGAACATACTTAAGCTACCATGAGTGACTTTATGTGGACGGGGTTCGTGTCTCTGAAATCCTCCTGTTGCCATTTGCTTCTCTCTTTTTTTCTGTAAAATGTGCTTGATCTTTGTGGAGGTGTTACTGGAGAGTAGGATGGTGTAGCTGCTGGAAAATGTGTTTGTGAATCTGTTGCACTTTTCACTCAGAAACCTTCACTTTTTTTTTGGTAGCACAAAGCGAAGGAGTTGGTTAGTGTAGAAAAGCAAGAAAACACATTTTAATAGGCTCTTTTGCCATTCTATTTCTATGCCATTTTGGTTTTGCATTGTATGTCACTTATTTCCCCATCTCTGTGTTTCCAAAAGGGCAGAGCCACACGAGGGTTGGTACCCAGTGGAGATTATTGCTTGAGTTGAAGGCTAAGCCAGCACTAGTCAGGTCAGCACTGGGATTCCAGGGCTTGATCTGAAGGCCACTGCGATTTGATAAAAAGCACTCTGCTGACCTGGATAGGTTTTTGGATCAGCTCCCTGGCTGCCCATCTGGGTAATTAGTGACTCTGGATGCTGGCAGGGTGTTTTGGTAACCATCCTGAACCTTCTTCTAAATGTTTAAAAATAAAAATCATCTCTTACCCTTCTCTTGTTCCACTAAAACCCAGTGAAAGCCAAGTATGGTTTTATTATAAATCTTGCTTATGGCACTGCCAGCCTGCTTTGTTGACTTGCATCAATCTGCCTACCCTGGCAAGCTGTGGGCATTTCAGCGGTTGGGATACAATACTTGACTTCTCTTTTCAGTCTGTGCACTAAACTACACTGATATGGTCAATAAATTACTGCTTCCAATGCTGCTTGGGTGTTCTGAGGGTAATTAGACCCCTCCTGGCCCTGCTACATTTGTACCTCTAAGGAAATAAAGAAAAACCCCTTGTTACTGTGATGTCCTCTCCCACCGAGTGATTTACTCCTGCACCTACGTGGCCCTGTGGACGATGTAATGAATGGGTTTAGGCAGCTGAAAGAGCAGAATTTTCGGTGATTTTCCTGTTGTGCTCTCTGACAGCTTAAATCAAGGGTGGCTTCACTGTAATTTGTAGCCATGTGCATCCAAGGCTGGAGTCATGTTAATCCATTTCGGAAGCAGTGGGAGGGGAGCCAGTTTCTAACACTTTCTGAAGCACTTTTTGGGGAAGGTTCTGAATGTAAATCATGACAAGTCCGCGACTGGGAAAGAAAAAGGTGACTGTCAGACCATAATGCTTTGGAGGAATAAGTACCAGCTAAAGTTGACTGAATTTTGTGCTCGTGGGTAGCTTTATTCTCGTGCTGTTCTGTGAGCTCTGTATTTGGGTCTCTTTAATTGGTATCACTTGGGCATAGAGCACAAGCAGATATCTCGTATAGTAAACAAAGCAGCAGCTTTAAGTTAATGCTAATGTGTTAGCAGGCTGAGCCAAAAGCTTTTCAGGGTTATTACAACGTGCTGGGCATGCAGCCCATCGATCTAAGTGTCTGGAGGAGACAAAAGTTATGGATTGACTCATTGTACAAATCAGCTCATCTGAAAGTCAGATTCTGCTATTTGTTGCCATCAGTAATTTAGTCGTATTAAGTACGGCTGAGGACGGGTGGCGGTGCGGCTGGAATATTGAGATGGGATTTCAGAGATCCCAGGAGCCATTCCCTGCAGCACCACCACAGATTTCCTCCGTGACCTGGGGCAAGTCATTAAATGTTTGGGTAAAGCAGAGTTAGTGGTACCTCCTCCTTTTTCGCAGGGTGCTGTGAAGATTAGTGGCTTAGAACCGTTTGTGAGGGGATCACAGAAATATCAGTACAATATCCAGCCGCTCATCTGAAGAGCGCACGGCCCGTGCATAACTACATAACGCTTGGCTTTGTGAGCCTGTGTGTACACGTGCTTCCTACGCCTACGTGGAAGCCCGCACAGCTAAAGGGGCTAATTTTGGCAGTAAATCCTGGATGTTGGTTTGGGGCAGCGATGAGAAGAGCCTTTGTTCATCGCCAACTCCAAACCAGCATTCCGAGACTGTTCCAGTTGTTGAACGTGACGTTGAAGTTGGTTGTGTATTAACAATGACAAGATAATGCAGGCTCTGACAAGGACTTAAATATGTAATTCCTGTGCTGTGGGATAATGGCATGAAAACCTCTCCTCCAGTGACTGCTGCTGTTCTAATCCAAAATTATTTAGGTGGCTCAATTTGGAAGATGTAATCCCAAAAGTAGTTCAGTCCCATTCATTGGGAGTGCTTGACCAAGTGGGAAGAGTCTGGTTATCTTGAATTGTGTAAACTCTCGGGTTCAAATCAACACATATATACAAACTTATATTTGAAGCTTCCTAACCTCATGAATAAATCAGTAACATAGCGTGGAACTCTGGGACATCTGGCTGCTTGGAAGCAAAATATTTGTGTTCCATAGAACAACTTCATCCAGGCTGGTTAATTACACAGAACAGAAAGTTCTCAAACTCGGTGCAGCTAATTACGTTAGACCTCCTAAATGGGTTGTGGTGCACAGCAATTAGTCAGAGACAGTTATTTTTTTCTTATTATCTAACATTGAATTATGAATTAAAGTTTTATGATCCTACAAAATACATACTAGTCATGTTGAAGGGGTTTCTGTTGCTTTTTTATTTTATCCATTTTTTTTCAACTTGTATTCTCACTTTGTCACCGAGCTCAGCCTTGTTGGCTGTGTGGCTGCTACGGGGGGAAACCTCACACTTGGACTGAATGTATTGAGCAGGAGATGGGGAAAGATGTGGTTCTGTCTATGGAGTGCTGGGGCTCTCCCCCATCCTCAGCAGTGCTGGCTCTTTGGTTTCTTGCTTTCCTGACAGGCATAAACTGTGTCGAGTCTGCTGTCACCATCACCCAGAGTTAGTTTACTTTTTGATTGGTTCTATTTGAAAGAGTATCAGTAACGTGCATTTGGCATTCCATGTTTTTCCTTGGCTAGTTATGCCATCCCAGCCTTTCAGCAGGACCACCTGTTCCACCTCCAGAGACATCCTTTTGCCATTCCACCCCCCAGCATCTCATCTCCATCCCATCTTCAACCTCTGCAGTGAAACTGGAGACTGACACTTGTCACTTGACTGCCTTCCTGTGCTGTTTCCTTGACCTTCATCTGGGCCCATTGGTTAAATTCCAAAGACACTTATATCATTTGGTTCATTTTAGGTTCAGGAAGTTTTTTTTCTTATTAGACTACTGGCCTGAAAATGCTTTTCAGGTTCTTTCTAAAACTTCATTTCAACTTGTTTTGAAATGTCTTCATCCTTTTCCAGTTCCCTTTTTGTTTCCTGACAAAGGCTTTCACTTTATATTTTTCCCCAACTTTGCCATAAGATTTGGAGAGAAGCAGCAAGTAAGATTTAAAAATAGGTGTTTATATGTATAGTTAAAAATATATATATACACATGTTCATGTATCAGTAAAATAGAAAATTTGACTCACCGCCTCTTAGCTCACTCTGAAAATTCATTTCGGAGAGTAAGAGGGAGAGAACTTTTCAAAACAAACAACATATTTAATTTTATATATAAAAAAAGGGAAGTTAATTTTAGATATTTTCTACAAAATTCAGGGGTCTTGAAAACCTTGGTTATCAAGATGAATATTTTCAATCTAAAGACATTTTTCATGTGTTAAGAAAAGTAAAGAAGATGATCCCTTGGGTTTATTTTGATCTACAGTGCACTGATTCACCAGTCACTGCTAACAGCAGCAGAGCTTTTTTGGGATTTTTGTTTTGTGGTTCAGCACAGGTCTGAGGTTGTGGTAATCCCATAGCCCTGTTCCAGTTCTTGAGCTCGTGGATGGCAGCATATTTTTTTACTTGCATGGAAAGCATCTCCACTAGGTATTTCCCCATCTGCTGCTTGTAGTTCTGGAGAGAAAACCTAATGCTGTTTCTTCTTGTTTTTTCTGGGAAAAGATGTAGGGCAGTGGTTTTAACACATGCAGATGACTTAAATCAGTTATGGTTTTACCATTATAATCCACCTGGAGGGAGTCTACAAAATTAGCTGCCAAGGAATTTTGCATACTGTGCCTTATACAGAAAGTGCAGTTTTCAGGATGGTTTTGATGTTAAACAGGAAGCACCTATTTATAAGAGCTCCTGTTTCTATTTATTTCTTGAACAGAAAATTGATGACTCCTAGAAATGAGTATTTATCAATTTTTAAAAAGATGAATTGATTTAAGGGTTGGTTTGCAAGCAGAGCAATCAATGTTGTGCTTTGAGCTGAAGCAAACATGGCATTATGGGCTCTCTTAATTTCTCAGCCTTTCTAAACGGTGACTTAAAATCTTAATTGCCTGCATTTAGAGAGCTGTGATTTACACATCTGTGCTGTGACCAGCAGAACAGCTGAGCTCGTTCCTTCCCGTGATTTACTCGGTGGCTCTGGTGATCACAGAGGCAGAACGGTCCAGCTGCTGCCGCCCGCCCGTCTGGGGGGAGATTCTGCAGCCCCCACTGGAGCTTCCACGCGCTTCCTTGCCGTGCCCTGGGGGAGGGAAGTGCGCGGGGCGAGACCGCGGAGGAGGGCGCTGCGGGGACCGCTGCGGGTTGCACACCTGCAAAGGAAGGTGCCACTTGGGATTCCTTCCGAGATGCCCCTCAGATTTTATCGACACGCTGCTTCGATTCAGAGAGACAGCAGAAATCTTTGTAGATACAGTTAAATCTATAAATGCAAGTGCTTCTTGCGTTGTGAGACTTGTCAGAGTGGCACCTTCGCTGGCTCCCTCTTTGGCTCTTCCCTTGCTCTGAGTGCTCCCAGGTGTTCTCACACTCATGAGCCTCCTACCAATGACACATCAGCTTCTTGACTAGATACTGTTTAGAAAGATAAACATTTCATCTTCCTTTTCCACCCCCCACCCCCATAAAATATATTTTGAACAATTGAAAGGCAATAGGTGGAGTGCACGCACTGATGAAACAAAACTATTATGTACAATGGAAGAAATTATTGGTTTAATTTTGAAAAAGAGGTGATTTTTTTTTTTCCTGGGAGATGAGCAGTGTTCAGCTGTTGGTGTTCCATAATAATACTGGGTAATGGTGTACAAGCACTTAAAAGTAAAAGGTTTCTATTTCTAGTCTTTGAAATGACTCACTAATAATGTAGAGCTGCAGGTTCTGGAATTCCTGTTCCAGTGTATGCTGCTGCAGGAGATGGCTCCGTTTGTCCCAAGGGATATGAAAACATCCTGATTCCTACGCAGCTCTGTAGTGTGAGGGAGAGTGTAATGAGCGATCCTCTCCTAAATTAGCCCCAAGCCCCTGCTCTCAGCCCAGCGTGAAGCACTTTGGGCATGGGGGGCTGAGGGGTGTCCAGCAGTGAAGCACGTGCAAGGCAGGAATGGCTTTCAGCGTCTCCCTCTTGTCCCTTGCCTCCCTTGGTCGTTCCAAGGGAAGGGTCATGGAGTGGCAAATAAAAAGCTTAAGCATATATTGAATTTCACACACCTAATCTAATTTTTTGTGGGGTGTTTCTGAATTGCCAATTAACACAGGCTATTATATGGGCTATAAAAGTTTTACTGGAGGATAAAACAGCAAAGAGGTGATGTACTCAAGGCCCTTCTGTCTGAAGGAAGAGGAAGAGGTATGAAATGGGTGGTGAAGGTTCCAGTGCATCCCATTAATGGCTGCAGCAGCTTTTTTGCTCTAATGGTGGTCAAAAGATTTAAAACGAAATGCATCTTCTTGAGAAACAGCCGTTTCCAATGGCTGTCTGGATTTAAAAGGGAAGTTTTTGAAATCCAGGATGAAAGGCGAGGAAAAATCTCTCAGCTGTGAATCTCTTGACCTCCATTTATTTTATGGAAGCAAAACTCGATTATATCTGTGCAGAGTTGCTGCCTAAAGGGTTTTAGTATCTGGTCAATCCCCTGTTTGCCATCCTGTGGCTGAGAACATCTCATCCTGCTGTCCTATACCTTGAGTCACAGTTGCTGCAGGCTCAGCAAAAGGAAGAGTGGCTGCAAAAACTTTTTATTTCTTTTTTTTTCTCATGTAGTTTGACAGTTTTCCTGGCTGGCTAAAGCCAGGCTTTCATTTTGTTTTGTTTTTTTTTTTTTTTCTATAAAAAGGGAAACCCATGTTTGGACAGTTTGATTATAAAACCTTATCGAAGTAAAACCGACTTCAAGAATTATACACTTGTAAACCAGTTGGATCATGGGCACCTTGAGTTCTTTCACTGCTCGCAGGTGGTAAGCAGAGAGAGAGGAGTGATGAAAAACCTATTCTTGGGAGAACTTTCAAGGTTTCAAAATTTGGGTTTATTTGGCTTTTACTTCTTGCTGATAACTCAGCACTACCCTAGGCTTGGTGGCAGAGGCAGCTGCTTGGGGACTAATTTGCTGTTACCTCTTGAGGAGTTCAACTACAGTGTCTCTACTTATTTCTCAAGATAGAGAAATATTTTTTAATATATACATATAAAATATTTATATCAATGCATAAATTATACAAACCCCATTAATAAAATATTTGTACATTGATATAAAACTGTATATACATATTTAGATAAAATAATTTGTGTATATATATGGAGCTACAAGGTACAAAAATACTCTCTTCCATTATACATATTTATATATTCTTTATTACATATTATATACTTTATTCTTTTCTTGCCCTTTGTTTCCTTATCTCCTGTTTGTAAAGCCTGCTCACAGACTCTGTGTACCCAGCTCATGTTTTTGTTGCTCAAGCAAATCTTATCAGTGGATCTGCAATCACCCCTCTCTTACACAGAGGTGTTGGTGCCTCCTACTCTCCTGTGACCTCCTTTTTGGAAATCCCAGCAGTATTGGATGTACAGTGTGCAATCTGTAGCTGAACATTAATTTGCACTGGGCACACAGTTACTGAATGTTTATCAAAAATTCACTTGTATTAAAAAAGCGACGTTATTGCGGCAACCTTCCGTTGTGAGGAAATGAGGGGGAGAAAAGATGAATATCCTATGGGGTGATCCATTGGTATCACTCCATCTTCCCAGATGTCCTCGTGGTCCGAGTGACAAGCAGTAATTGATGTGCTCTCTTTTCTTTGTCACCTCAGCTTATCTTCATTCTAATTACTGCCACCTGCCTGGTCTGAGCAAACATTTGATGGGGGTGTTGGGATGGCTTCTGCACACAGGGCAGGCTATCCGTCATGCAATCCCCTTCCATGGGTGAGAAGGACATGCAGAATTTGAAGTTATCCTGAAATATCTGACCTCTGCCATGTACACTGATATATGGATGTGCTGCAAACTGTTTAGGGCATAGCTACTGAAAATGTGGTTTTGGTCCTAAGATGGTGTCACTTTGGCAGAGAATAGAATTAGAGCAAAGATCTAATTGAAAATGATTTAAAATTATTTCTGCCGAAATTAGAATTACTTCTGTAAAGCTGAAGCTAGTATTGAGATTAGATTGCTGTCTGGATTTGAACATGAATGTAATTAATATCCAACACAAACAGTACTAAATAGAATGTGAGTGTGAAAATTTAATTTTTTTTGTTTGTTTTCTCTAGTTGTTTTTAGTTACAATATGATATTTCCAGTCCATGTTAATTTAATTCTAATGGGTGTATTGGTAATGATGACTGTAGCACAGCATATTCAAGTGCTTTTTTAATTTTAACCACACTTCTCATCTTCCAAAAAAATCATTGTTTTCTGTGCTTACTTCCAGCCCTGCGCTCGTCATTTGCTTTTTGAACCCCTTGATGATCCTGCGTTAGCCGAAGATTTCAGTTCCTGATGCCACATTTCCTCAGTTTAGTGAGAGTTAGCAGAGGAGCCACTGAGGTCTGGAATCTCTACAACCTCATGCAAAGCTTTTGCTACTGACTCACGAAGTTTGGTGAGGGGGCAATATATTTGCAAGGCATTTTGAAAATTTCCAGTGTAACAGTTTAGTTTCTAAGTCTTCTAAGCTTCTGTTACAGCTTAACTGGTTTTTTTACCAGGCTTTTTTTTTTTTTTTCTTATGTAACTTGATTTTTTTGAAGTGTCTGTTCTCTGGTTGGCTCTCCACCCACCTGGCTGCTGAAAAATGTAAATATTTAGAACCATCTTTGGCAATAGGCAAGACTTGTAAACTAAATATTTGAACAGGTGAATGTTTTTCAATATACAGGGCTGTTTGTGTGTAAACAACCAACACTGGCTGCACTAATTGTTTTACTATTAGGGAAAGAACTTGCACCTGCCTTGCCCTTACAGTCTCAGCTGCTGATGGACCCAACTTCCTTAAATCAGGGTGAATTGCCACATTGCTGTTACTCTTTTGCACCTCTAGGAGCTTCAAAAGACCTTTTTTACAAAAAAACCCATGGAAAACAGTAAGTAGAAAAGAAAAACAAGTGGTGAAGTGTTAGAGCTTACGGAGAAATGAGTCAGTTGGTTTTAAGTTTTAACCTGCTCATGTGTTTGTAGAACTTTGCTCAATTTTAGCATCTTAAAATACTTCTGCTATGAGAATGCTTTCCATTGTCCATCAGAGATAATATGTTATCAATTTATTACTCTCAGCTTACTACTTTTCACTGGGAAAATCTTTTATAGACCAATGAAGAATGCAAAATTGCCTAAAAAAATCAGACATACAGTTGCTGTTAATTTAAGTGGGAGCTTTGTGGGCTTTGTAATCACTTACGTAGCTTTGAAAAAGCTCATCCTTGCTGTCTTATTTCTCTGCAGTAGCCAATGTTTGTAGTCTGCTTTGTACAAGATAAATTCCTTTTTGCTGTACTGAGAGCACACCTGAGAGTGTTAGAATTGCCATTTTGTGTTAGCAACAGAAACGTTATGAAAAAGTAATGTCTTCTTTAAAATCAGCATGAAATATTAATCTGAAACGTCAATGGAAGTTTAAAGGCAACGTGAAATTTTCATGCATTTTAAAGAGTAAAATCCATGCAAAGGTTGTAAGGACTAAATTATTATAGTGAACAGAAGAGTTGTACTAATAACTATACTAATAACTGTGGAGTTCAAATCAGGTTTGTGGTTCAATTAGGTGAAAAAAGCAGAAAAACACAGTGACTTCTAATTTACCCCTTGATTTCTGTAACCTGGAATTAGGGTGTTAGTTAAGATGTGGAAGACCAACATTACTTAGGTCCTTGGATGGAATGGAAACTCTTTGGTCATTCTGTCAGCACCCTCCTTTGGAATCAACACCTTACATTTGGGTAGCTTGTGTTTCTGAGGACACACAAATGCATGTGGCCTTTGCATGAGCTGGGCAAGATTATTCCAAAGTACTCCATGTGCTGTTATGGCTTGCTGGAATCAGTCAGCTTTTTGGGATCAGAAACAGGGCAGTGCTCAGGACTTTTTGAATTAATCTCCTTCCTTCCTGGGTATTGGAGTGAGTAAACAAAGAGAAATGACATTTCTGTTAAATGAGTACAGTATTCAAGAAAACAATAAAGGATTTTAGAGAGAGAGATGTGTCTGATAAGACAGGCAGAGAGTCATTCCTGATTTTTATTTTGATTGTTTAAAGATGAGACTTGATTATTTGGGCAGGTTTCCATGACAATTCAGATCAGAAACCAAATTTCTGAAACACTACAGAAAGCAGCTGTACTTTAAAGTCCCAGTTGTTTTCACAGTGTTGAAAAAAAAATATGTAAAGAGAACTGAAGAATAAATATTGGGGAAATGGGGATGAGTTATTGAGGAATATTCTCCCTTCCTTTGTTTTAAAGCTGCTCTGAAATTACATGTTCTCAGTTGTATTTTCATCTGTGGTGTTAATGTTGGTTTAAGAGGGGATTCTTTTAGACTTATTCTGCAGGGGTATAAAGATTTTGAAAATGTGAAGTAAATGGTGTGTTTTTGTTGGGGGGGTGGAAAATGAAACAGTTGCCATGAGTGAGTTTGTAGGTGTGCACACCTGGCTTGTGCCAGGTGAGCCTAATGCATTTTTGGGCATTGATGCCAATTTACTGCTAACATCTGGAAGAAATTCAGCTTTCAGTGCTAATTTTATTGACCACTTATTAGTTTTCTGTATTTTAAAATGCAGATATAAGAAACTGTCTTAACATTTGGATAAAGCATAACATTTTAACTTACAGAACATCAGTGCAAACCAACAGAGAAAAGCTATGTTTTAGACTTTGTTATAATATGTATTTTTGTTGCTAGTGCAAGCCTAAAAATAAATGGGAAATCAGATTGTTTTTCAATCTGAAGGCACTGAAATAAATTAATATTACAATTATCATAGGTTGTTGAGTATCCTAAATAAATGTCATGGTTTTTGCTCTCTGCTAATTATTGTGGAATGCTGCTTAGTGAGAACAGAAACAGCGGTGCAGGAGGGGAATATGCCTCTGTGACAAGAGAATGTTTGAACAGTGGTGAGAGGTTCCACCTGCTTCAGCAGGCAGTGAAAGACAGCAGGAAATACTGCAGAGAGGAATTTGATGGCAGGAGGATCAGCCCCTCAGGCCTGTGCTGCTGCTCTGACTCTCCTTCAGAGACACACGTGGCACTGGAGCACGGCAGGTGTCACCTGAGCGCCTCCACAACCTGGAGCATGGCAGGTGTTTTCCTGGGATTCAAATAAAGCAGAGCAAGGTTGTGGTGTCACCCGAGAATGCTGACATCTGATTGCCACCTCCCTGAAGTTAATCAAAAAGAAAAAAAAGTAGCAGCTTTCTGGCCATTTAGGATAGCTTAAATGGCAAGGCATTTTTGCAGCAGTTCTTATCTCTTAAAAATCAGTTTCTCCAGTTTGAAATCAGGAATAAACATGAAAGAGTTGCTGAGCCTGTTGCATTATAAATATGAAATATGGTGAGTCTGGGTTCTGGAGCTGCACAGTCTGCTGTGCAGAGAGATTCCAGACACCTGAATGTTGGATGAGGCCTTATACCTGCTTTTTAGGTGCATATTTTCTGCAAGTCACTTTGGAGGAGTTGCTTTGGGTGCTGTGTTTTGCATTGGTGCACTTGGAGATGTGTCCTATGAAACATGGGCCAGGCAAGGCAGGAATCTGCAGAAACTGGTGAAGTCTAACAACTGCACATTCACTGGCTCCTATTGCTGTTGTAGCTACTGGATTAAGGACTAGGTTCATTCTAGATGGATATTGGTGCCTGTAGATTGTAAATCTTACCTAACATTTTAAGTACTGTCCTGTTTACAGTCTCATTAGGCAAGGTGAAGGTTGTCTTTTCAGTGGGTCAGAATGTCCCACACCTCTCCTACCTGAGCAGAACTTGTGGGCACACTGCAGCTCTCCAAGGGCTGGGTTGAGTCCCAGGGACTCTCTAATTAGAGGGGGAAAAAAAAGCAACCCTGCAATTCCTTCAGCACAGTTGGAGTGAATGTTGAAACGCTTCATGCAGGGCTGAACTCCAATTCATTAGTGTACTGTAGGCAGCTTTCAGTATAGTAATGCCAAAAGCCAGGCTGTGTCATGCCAGAGAACTGGCTATACCAGCACACCCCACACCAAATCCAGGCACCTCTTTCCCTGACCTTTGGCAGCCCATTAACCAGCCCTTGGGGAGATTTAAATTGTCACTTGAAAATAATGCCAGAGAATATCAAGGCAACTTTGTCAGTGTCCACTGATGGTAACTGAGAGTATTTGGTTTCCTGTTCTCTCTCTGATGCTGATGTAAAGCTCTGAATCTTCACATTATATTACTCTTGTGGAATATTCTCAGGTTTGGGTGCTTTGCTTTTTAAATTGCGTCTCATAATTTTTAAGAAGAGTTGTGTTTCTAGTCCTTCCTCCCAGTTTACAGGAGATCAGAACCACAATATGACTTTTTAAATCATGCTCTTCACAAGGCACGACTTCATATGAGACTATATTAGGCTGATGTAAATCAGCAAAGCTCCTTAGGTGGAGCTGCTCTTTTTTCACTCACTGTTGGAGGCTAATTTGATTTTAGCATATGTGGCTTCATTATTTTTCTTCTGAGCTGAAGTTACCTATGTAAATCTTCTGAAAAGACTTGGTCATCCACAAGTGTACCAAGGCTATGAAATACCATCTTGGTGGCCCTGTGAAAATAGGAAGACTTCCCTTCTTTCAGTGCTGTGTTGGTTTGTTGTCTGTGGGCATTTTTTAGTGCAGTCTCTGACATTAACTAGAAGAGGCACAACATGTTTTGTGATGGCTCATAAGGAATTTGAAGTCCCAGTAGAATATTTTGGAGGATTGTTGCTGCAGTTTGGGGACTCGCATCCATTCGAGTAAATTTTTTGTAGGTTGATTGCTGACTGTGACCAGGTATCAGGTGATGCTTATTATTCTGGAACTAACAATATGTAGCAGTAGAGCACAGAAGTGTCCTCCTCTGTCTTGGTAACATTTGAAAGAGGGACGTGAAGGTTCACTTTATGTTGTGTCAAGACTGACAATGGTGCTGTTGCCTGGCAAGAACATCCCGCTGGTCACTTAAGAACACTTACCTTCTGGCTTAACTGCACTGAAAGTATTGCCCTGCCTTCATTTTCCTCTCCTCTTGAGATTCCCCCTTGTGCATTCACAAAGATACACTGCTGCTCCCTGCCCAGACTCCCTGAGAGATAAATCCAGCTTTTGTTCTCCCGGATTCTTTGAGCCTGGCACAGACAACGCCAGTGGCCTCATCTGATTAAATCTACTTCACTGCCATGCAACATGACAAATGCTTTTGGTTCAAGTTGAATGGTAAAGCTTTTGCAAACAGGAAAAACAGTTGTCAGCTGTCACTGTTGTGGGACCAAACGCACGTTGTGCTACAACAAGCAGACAAAAAAGCCTCTGAGCTGTACAGCAGATCAAATGGGAAACCCACTCAGGGTACAGCCAGTTCTGTTAAGACACCAGTGTATTTTTATCGAGACTTGTTTAACAACAGAGGGGAGAACATCTGTCAGCAATTGGTAATGTGGAAAAATAGTCTCTTTTGCTCTCAAGAAAGCCCAGAAATTGAGTAATTACATGATACTGTATCATTTTCAAGATAGGAGGTTTTAAAATCTTCATTTGGTTTGCTTGCAAATTTAGCTTTTGACTTAATTTGTTGGAAAACAAATTATTTAAAATCTTTGAAAGAAAAGCTCCTTTGAGGAACTTTGGAGAAAGCTCTTTGGCTGCACTGGTGGCTCTGCCTCAGAAATGAAGATATGAGAGTGAACTGAGGTTGAAAATGATACCTGGGTGTTTGCCATGGTCCTGGCTATTGTGTCTCTTGTGCAAGAGCACACACATGTTCTTAAGATAATAGACTTATCTAAACAGATATATTTTTTCTGGCAAATGCAAAATATTTCTTACTTCAGTGTAACCAAATCTTTTCAGGCTGAGTTTTTATTCTACCACTCCTCCAGCCCTGTTGAAGAAAGAAGTACGAAAGTTTATTGCAGGACACGGGGTATTTCTGAGTTTCACTTTTCTTTGTGTGTGTTCTTCGCTCTGTTCCTTGTTTTCTTTGAGCAGGTGAAAAAGGAGCCAATACTACCTTTTTGTTTTTCTTAAATGACTAAGAATAGGTGGCTTTTGAACTGGAGCTGGTTTTGAGCTCTTGAATATTATAGGTCACTCTCAAAGCAATGCCAAATTTATGCCTAATCCCAAAGCAGATGGGCATTTTACCCTTTGGCAGGAAGTCCCATGCCTGGTACAGAGCACGCTGGCATTTCATTTTGGGACTGTCCTTCTCAGAGCTTATTCATTCAATCCCTTTTTAATTGAACTAGAGTGAAGTCCAACCTGTCATAGAAGTTTGTGTTTTAAAACCGAGTCAAACAACATCCTTCCCTGTGTGTGTTTTCCGCTGCGTTCCTGGTTCAGAGATTTCATGTCTGGCCGGTGAGGAGAGGGTCGAACGCCGTCCTTGAATTCTGGCCGTCACTCTCTGGCTTTGGCCCGCAAAGGATCCGTGTGGATTGCCGTGCTATAACCGCTCCGGGCACGTCTGCCTTGCCGTTTCCAGGCAGCCTTCCCGCTGCTCCCTTCTCCAGGCTGGCTGGCCGGCAGCCAGGCCTGACCCAGAGGCGCAGTGTGCGGGCTGATGCAGCGAGTGCTGCTGGCAGCGTGGGGTACCCTCATGGCGCTGGCAGGGCTCGGCGAGCGGAGCTGCGGCAGAGCCAGGGGAGGGAGGCAGCAGGGCTGCACCTTGGAGTGGGACAGGCTGGCTGATGGGGAATGATCCCTGCTTTTTCTGGAAGGCCAAGCCAGTAATGATCGTGATCTGTGCTTCTGCCCTACGGCTCTTGTCCTTTGTGCTCCCTCAGACCCTGAGGGAGCTTTCCTGCATTAGGCTTTTCCGAGCAGGGAAATGTTGACCTGAAGGTCGTAAGTGGCTTAATTCTCAAAGTGTGTGTGGAGCCACCCTCGTGGATATATTTTTATAATGTGCTAATGGCTCAGTAACTAGTGAGGGAGATGAAAATAATTTGGCCTGTCAGCTAAAGGGCACTAAAAGTCCTCTTTGGTCCTTAATATAGTAAGGACACATCTTAACGACTGGCATTCCTCCCTTCTCAGCTTTGTAAGCTTCCTTTCAGTTTATTTTATGTTACAGCCGTTCAGGAATTGCTAGGGCTACCAGAATCACGTAACTGAAATAAAAGAGTAATTTCTGCCATTTCTGCCTTTGCTTCGTTGAGGTGCCCTCCCTCTCTGCTCTCCCAAAATCCCTCAGCACAGTGCAGGCAGTAACTTGCAAGCGTAGCAAGACTCAGTAAGGAAGATGATTTTTTTTTTTCCCCCCAGCTACATGTTCAATATGCTTCCTTTTAAAAAAATTAAGTCAGCATCCTCATTTTAATTAAATAAAAGACCGCTAGCTAAGTCTCTTGAACATGTCGCATAAAAAATAGGAGGGAAGCCAAAGAGAAATGACTGCTGAGATAATTTCATCTTCAAGCTAGGTCCTTCAGCTCGGTTTCCCAAACCACCTATTGGCACCCAGGGAATGTCACGGCAAGCCGTGCTGTCACCCTGCGGCTCAGGAGTCACTTGTGGTCATCCAAGGACACCTGTCCTGAGAGAGGCAGGAAGAAAATCTTTTAGGGTCAGGTGGCAAAGGAAGCTGTGAGGTGTCTCAGAAAATGTGTCAAAATACATTAATGCTATGAAGTACTTTATCAGTAATTAGGAAGTGAATTAGCAGTCATTCCTGCTAGGAGCTCCTTCCAATGCTCTCAGCATTAATCTCTGTGCTCTCAGTGGAAGCAGTGTGTATATTTACAGGAGACAATTACCTAATTACTGGCCATTAATGAGTGTAGTCTCTAACCCTACTCAGAGAGGTGAGGAATGTCAGATCGATGGATTGTTCCCTCTGTTCCTTATCTCTCCTTTCTCCCTTGTTCAGTATCACAGGCCAAATTCTGCCCTCTGTATTACAGGCAGGGAACAAGCACTGTGGCACTACCTGTTGGTGAATCCTCTCAGTGTGGGATTTGTGTTCTGCCCTGACAGCTGGGGTGCTGCAGTTGGCGTGGTGCCAGCTGCTGCTTCCCTCTCAGGGATGGAGGTTGGCACTTTGGATCGGGACTTCAGCAGGGCAGGAATGCTGATGCAGTTCTTCAGTGCTACAGGTTTTTGCTGCCCCCTGCTTTGTGGAGAGCCTCCTTTGGCTTAAATTCTGTTGCTTATTACCGATCTCCCTTTTCCTGAGGGATTAGATAGATTTCTTTGCTGCTAATGCCCAGACTGACTTCAGAGGTACCTTGGATCCAGATATTAATCTCTTGCACTTTATTGCATTTAAAATGACTGATGTAACGACAGCAAGTAAAACCAAACACTTCACTGTAGCTTTATAGAGTTAGTGAGTATATATACAAAAAAGTATATTGAGTTACCACCCGACCCTCAAGATTTAACTGGAATGAGCGAGACTGTTAATTTGCTGTTAATACAGAACTTAATCATTCTCTAAGGTAGATAGCTGTAAGTGCACAGTGGATTTGAACTGTTCAAACCCTATTAAAATACTTTTGGTGATCCTTAGGCTTAGAAGGAAGAGAGAATAAATTGCTATTTTGATTGAGCTGATCTTATAAATAGCACCTGTGGCTTCAAAGAGTTTGCAGAACTGGACTCCGAAATGTTAAAGCTCCAGTTAGACACAAAAGCAAATTTTTGGAGGATTTTTTGAACTGATAATAGTGATGAGGGCTCTGGACTTTGAAACTTTGTGTCCTGGTGAAGGAGTCCATGCCATGGGTGCTTTGAATGTCGGGCACAGTGTGCAGCTGGCGCTGTCCCCGCCGGTATTGCATCTGTGACCGAGCTCTGCGTGCACACAAAGGCAGCCTTTGTTCCCTTCCCCCTGACCCCGGTGACTCGGTGCCCTGCCAGGGTGCCCAGACCATTTGCTGCAGAAGAAAAGAAGCTGCTGTACAGCTCTTCAAAGAGGAGGATGCAGGGCCAGTCGGTTTGAAAGTGTTTAATGAGGAAAACAGGTGAATTTCTTATAATGCCTCACTTGTAACATTTTAGGCAATGTATAATGGCCCCAGGACACATGTTAAGATTTTTATTCAATGTTTACTGCTTTAAGATTTGTGTACAATGTTTGCCTACCCTGTAGGTTTATTATTTCACTTTTTATGTTAGAAATGGTAACCAGGTATGGATTTGGACCACTACAAATGGGCTAAAACCTGAGCCTTGCTAAGTTAAATCTCCCTGGCTATGGGTTTTGTTTGGAAACACAAAGCAAAGGTTCTGACAGCTAATGCACCCCTACTCTGCTGCCTGTGAGAAAAGTCCCCACACAAGAATTCCCCCAAGGACCATCCATTCAGTCTCAAAATAAATGAAGATGACTCTGTGGGCAGTTGTTTTGGTTTGCAGCTTGCTCTGGGCTAGTGGCTCCTTGGAGTGAGTTTATAAACCAAACCACAGTATTGGCTTCTTGAAAAGGGTGCTCTTAGCACATGCAAGAACCTGGCATGGAAATCAAAGAACACAGTTATTTGGTGGATGTAGGATGAGCCAAAGCACTTAACAGGGATCACTGTAAGGCAATAGTGCTTTACCAGCCTCTGCTGACTCTTGGAATGAATATTTTGAAAGCAGTGCAACTTCTTCTTGATCTAATTTGGTGGATGTGGATTCCAGAAGGAAGAAGATTTGTCAGTGTTTCATGGAGCAGATGGCTGTGTACGGATTTGGACTGAATTATTTCCATTGCAAGTCCTCTGCAGCAGGAGGAAAAATATGATTTCAGTCTCATAGCTATAGTTATGTCTGTAATTGCTGGTTAATACAATTCTGGTCAGAGAGTTTGGAGATAATTTCTTTTGTTAGGCAGACAAGAGACAGCTTCATCCATTAGCACTAATCCTGTTTGCTGAGAAGCCCAGTGTCTAAGGGTTAGACTGATTTGTGTTTCATCCTCGTCCCCCTTTAAAACTGGAGGAAGGTGTGGCTTAGAGTCGCATGGATAAAGGTTGGTGTTCTAGCACCAGCTAGCAGGTGTTCCTTGAAGGAGTTGGTTGGGATGCCAAAGGAATTCTAACAGCTTTTACTTCATGGTTCCTGAGTCAGTACAGCCTGAGATGCCTTGGGTTGTGAAGGTGCAGAGTGAAGGTTGTTACATGGGATAAATGGAATGGGATTTATCTGCCCATGAGTCACTGCAGTTGGAATCTGTCTGGTCATTGCTTTCACCGATAAAAGAGAAATGTACACCTCATTTGGGTGGAATCCCAGCAGGAATGGGTGAAGGACAGCTGCAATGTGCACTTTCCTGTTGGTTTATCATACTGCACAACAAGGGGCACTTGTCTTGATTTTGGCTTTTCTGGTATAAGCCCCGGGCAGGTGAATCAGTGCAACACTTGCCAAATGGCAAAGGTGTTTCTCCTCAGAAAAAATCTTTATCTGTAGCACTTGAAGTGCAACAGGTACTTTTTGTGTGGGACCCTCCCAACTTTTTAATCTGCAAAGCGCAGGCACTGTAAAAAAGTCGAGTTTTTTGTTATCACTCAAAATTGTGAAAGGGGTGTGTGGGAATCATCACAAACCCTGTAGGAAAACCAGCCATGAGAGTGCCTGTGATCAACAGAATCAACCTTGACAATGATGCCTCCCCTTAAAAGGGCAAGGGGGGAAAATGAACTAAAGCTAAAAACTGGCGTGTTTCATCAGGTACTTCTAGTCAGATGGCAATAATACAGCGAGTCGTCGTTTTGAGGACAAAAATATACAGTAGCATATGTTAAATCCAGCTAAGTACCTCTTGTAGTTAAAGCACAATATATTGTGAAATGGGCTAATACCCTGGAGAAACCTGAATTGGAGCTGGCATTGCTCTTGCAAAAGCCTAAATGTGGACTAGAGGACCCAAATTTGCTGCTTTGAAATGGATGGTAACATGAGTTCTGCCAGAGGGAGAGAAAAAAAGTGTTCATTCAGAGGCATCACAGGCTGACAGGAGGCGAAGGCAGCAGAACTTGTGCAAGGAGGTGTCTGAATTTGGCAGGGATTTCAAATTGAGTCTAAAATAAAGTCGGTTGCGTGCAGGCAGGGCCAGCCCGTTATGGGAAGGAGGGACACTGCCAGCTGAAATGTGTCAGGAAGCTTGGGCAAGCCTCCTGCTGGAAAGGAGGGGGGTTATGGTTTCAGCAAATTCAGACGAGTATTTTATTGAATATGAAAGCTATTTAGTTGTTGGGGCTTTTGCCCAAGTTTCTTATCATTTTCAACTTGTCCCGCTTAAGAAAATATGTGAAAAACTGGCACACGGCAAAGGTGCTGCTGTGGAGGCAATGTGAAATGATTTTCCTTTCAGAATACTTGTAAGGATGTATTTTGGGTTGTGAAGAACCATCGAAGGCAATCATACCTTTTATAGGATGTACTGTAAACTTGGAAGATTATTTTGAGTATAGAAAACAATAATAATCCATGCAATTCTGTCACAGAAGAGCAATGGATGGGTGGGAGAAATATCAGTTGAGATTCATTAAAAAAAAAAGAAAAAAAAATTACTGAGGGCACCATGTAGCTTTTAGGTAGAAATCATTTACTGTGGAGGGTTAAAGCAATAATAAGAAAACAGTTTGTAAATTCAATTACTGACTGCTTAGTTGAGGCAAAGTGGGAACATGTCATCTAAACTAATATAACAACTAAACCCCATTACCCTAATTGTCTTACCTAATTTATAACTTGCTGGGGAGCAGTGGAGACCAAGGTGTGTATTCATGACTGATTTGAGAATGTGAAAATTAATGTATTTTTCCTTTTTCTTTTTTTTTTTTTTTTTAGGTAAGTAACTGAAGGGGACATGAAGAATTGACATTTAAATGGCCAGCATGTTGCAAAAGGTATTTCCATTTATTCGACCAGAAATGTGTGAATAATTAATTTGAGTACAAATTTTAATGAATATTTTCCTGCTTTTTTAAGAAATGAAATCTACCTTTGTTCACTGAATGATTGAAAGGGGTAAAAATCAGGCAGCCTGTCTTTGTAGATTTGTAGTAATAACAATAGTAATTAATATGATGATGATGAATGAAATGTATAAGTATCATGCTTGAAATGTCTGTGTGCCCCAGGCTCTGCCTGAGGTCAGATGAGGCAGTGCTGTTTCTGCTGGTTATCCCTGCAAAGTGTGTTTTCTGTGCTGAGCACAAAGTGATTTCTCAGAGATGGTACCACTGGGTAACTCGGTGCAAGCTAAACCAGGACCTGATCCCTAAACAGCCCCTTCGGTGCCAGCCGGATGGATATGGATATGGAGGTACGTCAGGGCTTATCCTGCACTGGGAATCAGGGTCTGCAAATATCTGGGAACAGAATTACCCACCTGCTGCTGGAGACACCCACCCCCAGCTTCAGAGCACACCCTGCTGGGTCTTGTTTGCAAGAGTTCTCCAACAGATTCTTCTTTTACGTCACCAGTAATTGGTTATAATTTTGCCAAAAGTTTGTTGTCAAATGGGGTTGTCCGTGAAATCCATCCAGGAGGGTGGAGGTTGATGGGAGACCAATGAATACAGAGAGCAATTCCAGCTAACACCAATCAGGGATGGTAACCCAAAGCTGCTCGGAAGGATCTTCAGAAAGGTTGGTTAAAGAAAGAGAATTCTGTCTTGCAGAAATGTCAGTGTTTCCTAATTATTTCCATTAGAGTGAAAGTTACACTTCTTTAATATTTTTGACAGAAGAGTGGAAAGAGGAAGGCAGACATCTTGATTAGGAAGTGTGTGGGATACAGTTGGTAGACTCCATTTCTGATCTCAGTGAGGCAGAACTGAGGTTTGTCTCTGAATTTTCTACTTCCGAAAAGATTATGAAGCCTAATGGGTTGCTGTCTGTCCCTAGATTGTGAGTTAAAACCCAAACTACACTGGACACAAAAATTCAGTATTCTCTGACAAGATTTTCAGCTGAAAAAATTTGGTTTTGCCTTTTTTAAACTTTCCAGTATTGGTTGCATGTGACTATCTTTTTCTGCTGTTCTATCTGATTTTCCTTTCTCTCCCTTGGGATTTTACTGACACAGAAATGTCAGCACACAAAGCCTCACCTGAAGCTGATTTAGTGAACTGAGTTTGGGAATATTTCATCTTGGGAAAAAAAAAAAAGTCTGTCCAGCTGAAACTTGGGTTGCCCTTAATTATTCTGATTTGTGTTTTAAGCAAGAAATATTTTGAAAGATGTGGCATAAACACATTGCAGCCAAGCAAGAAAACAAATCAATTTGTTTCTCTCCTGAAACTTGCTGTGATTTTACTGGCTCAGAGGTCCTTGTGAACAGAAGCACAAACATACCAATGTGTACAAGTTGTGCTTATTATCACTGAATAAATGCCTTTGTGGGAACTAAAAAGTCTTTTAAGTTCCCAGAGAATGCCACAACATTGTTTTAGCCTTTGAAAAGAGGAGGCACTTGGCTAGCAATAAAACAAGATGCTGCTGTTTGTGCCTACTTTTGAATTTTTTTTTTTTTTTTTTTTTTTTTACAATTTGAGGAGCTAAACATTAAGAAAGCCCCCAGTTGTGAAGGAGTGGCAAAACATTCCATTTGGGAACGGGGGTGGAACCTGCAGCAGAGTACAGCTGTGGGGTTCTGAGCACCAAGTGACCCCCAATTATTTGGAACTGATACAACGATATAAAATCAGCAGTAATTACTTGTGCACTAATTTTATGCAGCAAACCACAATATTAGATTTGATGCAAGGTTTGCTGAATGCCTCATGTATTTGCGAAGTGTAAAATTAATACAAGTTGGTCCTATATAGATTTATGTCTCATGGGCTGCATTGGAGTACATTGTGGGGGAACAGATATAATGGTATAAAAAGATGAAATTAGAATGATTTGTTTCAGGCAATTTAGTTTATTACACTTGACATCTTATCAGGTCTCTGAAACATAACTAGAAGCTTTCTCTTGGAAACACGTCGTGTCCTGTCTGTCCTGATGATCATCAGGAGTGGGTTGTTATTCCTTTGCTGTAATGATATGCCTTCTGTCAGAAGCCAGCAGAGACTCTGCTGCTGAGGAATACAAAATTCCTTTAATTTTTATGGGAATAATAATAATAACAATCTAATTATGCCTTTGAGAGCTTTCAGAGCTCATCTCAGTAAGCCAGGCATTGCTCTATGAGCTGCATCATTCCCATTTTGAACAACAGTGATTCTTGAAATGTAGATTCCCCCCCCTCTTTTTTGCTTGTTCCATTAGATTTTTGGCTGCTGAACCACATGTGCAAGTTTGAGCTCTCAGTTGTAGGACTTCACAATCTCAGTGTAATGCTCATAGTTCATTCAGGTAAATGCCAAACAACGTACTGAACTTGGGGATGCTCAAAAGTAGGTCAAAATCCTCCAGGATTTCAGGTTCTCTGGGAATTTTGCCCTGCCTCTTAAAAGCACCTGTTTCTAGCCTGTGTGATCATAGAGGTACCAGCTGAAACACGAGCTGTGTTCACACGGATTTCTCCAGAGGCAGGTATTCTCTTTTTTCCCATGACTCTTAGAACTTGGCAGTCAAACCTCTGGGTGTATATCTGTGTTTTGTATCCCGGATCCAAACGTGTTTCTTTGCCATGGGTGGGTAACAAGGTGCCCAGTGTCATGCTGTGCAGCAGGGAAATGCTGCCATGTCTTTTATTCCTCAAGCTTTTGATGAAGCACACTTACTGCATTTTTGGCACATGATTTCCTTGGCTTTCCCTGGCGCTGGGCAGCAGGGCAGGCGGCAATCCTTTCTTTCCTTTCTTCTCTCTAGCTCGGCTCTCAAGAGCCACATTTTTTCTTACTGGTGATCCTGAACTGGGGCAGTTGCTGCAGCACCTGATAACATGCTGAGAGAAGCAGTAATTTTTCTTTGGAAAATTGAAACAACTGGTGGGGGGGTTCAACATACAACTCCACAAGAGAATTATCCTGGCACCTCTTAATGATCATCCCAGTGTCTTTTCAATATTAGAGAACCAAAAACCTCTGTGAATAGTAACTGCCTGGCAAACTCTGCCAGATCTCCTAACGGGGAGACCTTTGCTGCATCTTATTAGATCTGTGTGTGTTGGCTGTGTCTTTTTGGTTTTGAAACATCTGGCAAATCCTGTAGTTTGAGG
>JAYRBT010000139.1:2045869-2078294 GCA_036023395.1 Myiotriccus ornatus
AAAAAACACATGCTTTTTATATTCAGTTTCTGTGGAACTAAGAGGGTGCCAACTAACAGCAGCGGAGAGGAATCAAGTTTTGGAATTGGAGCAAAGGGGGAATATGATTCAGTTTTCTAATGCCTCCCTGACTTGGAAGAGTTAGGAAAGAGCTACACAATGCCTGATCAGTTTATAACTGACTCATTGGTTAGTCCTGATAACTAAACCTCTAAGCAGCGTGAAAGATTTGGTTTACTCAAATACAGAACACAGAATTGGATCCTACCCTTTGGTTTGGAAAGGTGACTGTGTTTTCCTTTAGATGACTTCACTGTCACACTGGCAAAAAAGGCTGGAAGTCGAGGACGTGTGAGTTTGAGTTGAGATTTTGACAGTGAGCAGCGTTAAGAACTGACAGAAGGATCTTCTGCCTGCACCTTTATTAAATTTTCCTCCTTAAAAAATGGATGCAGCACTTCATGATTTCTTCTGTGTGTACATTCAAAGTTAAGCTGCATCTTTTGGGATCAGTGCCCAAAATGTCTGTATGCACAAACGTATGTGTGTCTTTAAATTCCCTCCTGATATATAATAACATTAAGTTGTGCCTGTCTGGACTTTCTGAGGCACAGATCTGAACACCTGAGAAAAGCAGGATAGCATTTCACATGAAATGGTGATTTTGTTGGCAGCTTCAGGGCACATGAAAGTTTAAATGGGCATAATGAATAAATTACCCTTTGACTACAGACTATTCCTTCAAAGCAAGGATGGAATGGTGTGTGGTGAGTTTGCTTTTTGCCTCTGTGTATTTCTTTGTAGGTAGGTAAGAGGCTCATTTTCTTCATGATTAATTTAATCCATCATAATCTCCCCTCTATTACAAAAAGCAAGGAAAAGCATTTTTATGGTAACCAAAATGAGGTTATTTTCTTTTGATCTTCTTGAGATCTGTGAGTGCAAAATGGGAGAAATTCCAGAGTCTCTCTGAAGACTTTCAAAGTATTTCACGTTTGCTATTGATTTTCACGTGGAATGCTTTCAGATGGCCGGGGCAATTAGCAGCTGATCTAAATCCGACTGAAGACGACTCTGCCCCGGCAGAAATTGCGGCTAATGGGCCGTCAAGGCACACGGGATAATTCGAGTGTCCAGCACTAGTCTGAGCCGAGACTGCCACCAGAAGGAGTGGGAAGCGGGATACGGTGGCCAAGGGCTGAATTGCTGTGGCTCTGGAATAGCTGGTTGAAGAGATTGTGTAGCCAGGCTTGAAAATACCTTCCAGTTTAGTGGCTGGGAAGGCAATGTGTGTGGAAAGCATCTCTTGCTGGAAGCAGTCACGGTTTAAGAGGCAGATTGTGTGTGGCCCTTCGGTGCCTTGGTCTCTTCTGATTTGGAGTTTTTCCTTTGCTTTTTCCCTGGGCATAAAAATAGAAGGAAGAAGCAGCTTCAAATAGGCTAAGGTCTCCCTAAGTGACTTTGCTTAATTTAAAAAAGGGCCCAAAGTAGAAATCCTGAGCAAGTGTCTTGTATGGTCCTAAGTTTTTTCACGGCTTATTTTCCACACAAAAAAATAAAACCTGAGATGTGAAACATTGCAAAGAGCAACAGGTTGGCTGCCTTTTTTTTTTTTTTTTTTAATCTAACTTACCATTTCTGTCAAAGTCTGATTTATTTTCTTTTACCCATGGCAGAGAAAAGGGCCTTATGTTTTTGCAGTGACAGGGTGGGTACTTGTTACCAGCCAGACAAATATCTTCTGTTTACAAACATATGCTGAGAAAACACTTCATTCTAATGCAGCCTTTGCGGTTCCTTGATTGTGCCAGAAGAGATGAAAACATAGGTCTGGCCACTCTGCAGAGCTGCTTTTAAAGATATTCTGCTTGTTTTAAGGTTTCAGACAATGTGCAATATTGTTGCTTTTGCTCTTCTCCATCCCTATTCCAGTGCTACTTCTGGCACAGGTAGAGGTCGAAGATGGGCCAAGATAGCCATCCTTGCCAGGTCTTCAAACACCACTGAAGGCTGGGGTGTGTCAAGTGTCCTCCTTTTGAGCCTGTGCCTACCTCTAAGTGTGTTTGGATACTGCAGACATGTCACTCTTAAAAATGTGCATCTGATCTTGTGTCCATCTGAGTGTTCCCTGCGTGTTCTCCTCTCTCTGAAGGTTATTGTTTTGTTGGCTCTATTCCAGGAGTCAATGGGAAATGCATTGGAAGTGTGGTTTGTACTGGGTCTAAGTGTTAATGGTAGAAAGTTTTCCATTGACATGCTTGAGGGCAAACCGGGTCAGTCTCATCACTCTTGTTGCTGTAATGGATAGGCTTGGATTTTTTTTATCTTCCTAAAGTATCAGTGGTGTGTAGGTAAAACATCTGTTTTTATAAACCATTTTCTTCCTTAGGCTGTTTTACAATGGCATGAAATAAATACTTAAAAAAATTATAATGCCCCCCCAGTTTTTCATATTGCCCCTGACGTGTACCTTGGGTTAGGAACACAGAGGTTTTAAGGAACTGTCAGATAAGCAATCTGTGTTCCCACACGAAACCCTTTCTCCAGATTTCTCTGGGAGGGAGGGAAGGAAAGGGCTGATATGTATTGCATATATTTTAGAGTGACTGCAAACCTGGTCTGGAGTTTTTACAGCCACCCATGGCTGTATCATCTCTGGTGTAGAGGTGGGAACCCAAAGGTAGAGGGGAGTAATTTTGATTCCCTTTCTGTCCTTGAGGCCGTTTCCCTGAGGAAACTGGTGGAAGCTGGGCTGCCTCGTCCTCTGCCCTTGTTTTGCTCAGGCTGTAACGTCACAGCAATTTGTCTCCTGAATCTGCAGCCATGAGAACAAATTATGGTCTGCTGTAAGGGTAATTAGATTAACTCAAAAGGTCATAAAAGTGACAGGGAGAAAAGAAATGAATATCAAAGTGTGTGTATGTATGTATATATGTATGTGAGTGGGTGTAGAGTGTATAAATATATGTTAAATAGAACAGAGCCCATACTCTTGGTTTGAGAGCAGCAAACATTAATGAATCTATAAATTCTCTGAGGGGAGTCAGCTGATGTAGCTGAGTTAAAAACTCAAAGCCCTTGGATAAAAATCCTGCTCAGTAGTAGGCAATAGACACTTTCTGCTACATTAAGCTCTTTTCTTTAGAAGTTACACATAAACAGCTATTTTTTAGATGGGAATTGGGTACTTTCTAAAGAGTCTGTTTGCAGTTGTTAAAGGAAGTGTTTTATAAGTGAATACAAATGGAGGATTTAAATCAAAACCACTAAGCAGGGCCTTTGGAATGATGCAAAACTTAGGCTGGTGGTTATGGAGTTGCTGGGAACCTGCAGCTGCACCTTGTGACAGGAGGAATTGCTTGGGGGTGAGTGTGAGGACACGGGCAGTGGAAGGAGTTGCTGGAAT
Source organism: Myiotriccus ornatus (assembly GCA_036023395.1). Taxonomy (NCBI): domain Eukaryota; kingdom Metazoa; phylum Chordata; class Aves; order Passeriformes; family Tyrannidae; genus Myiotriccus; species Myiotriccus ornatus. The sequence continues at coordinate 2,049,276 of JAYRBT010000139.1, forward strand.
CCACATTTAGTAACTACCCAAGGAAAGCAGTTAATGGTTTCTGGACTGAGCCATCAGTCTTCCAAAATTTAAAACAGACTAGCAGCTGGAAAAGCTGAATTTTGCTTAAGAACTGGGCAAATACTGAAGCAAAATCTAATGTAGAATCCTCTATAAATAATGTCCAAGGTTGGACACCTGTCCTGAAACGTGTTGGAAGCAGAATAACAGCGACTGTCCAAGGAAGGTGGGGGCTGGCCAGGAGAGCACAGGTGGTGTTTGCAGAGGAGGGTGTGGGGGGGGAAGAAATGCTCCTCCCACTTAGGAAAAGGTTAATATGAGAGTGGTGACAGCTTTATTTATATCCCCCTGTTAGGAGGGGTGGCTGGGAACTGCCACTTGCTCTGTATCTTCTCTTAACTCCCCACCAGGGGTTCCTCTGTCTGAAGTTTGTGACCTCTAAGGTGGCCACCTTACTTTGTTCTCATTCCTCTACGTATTTTATTAACTGATGATTTACAAACGACTTTAGTAATAGTCCTACAACTGTAAATACACCCTTAATGAATGACCTGTTGCTTGCCTTGTTCCTCAGACAACTTGGAAATGTGCAATGAAATAAACTTTGTCTGGGCACTGGGATCTGAACCACATTTGTCATCCAGAAAAGCTGCATTTCAGCAGGGCCTGAGGGTCTGTTTGCCAGTGTTTTCTCCTCAGCAATAGCCACAGCCTGGTGCTGGGGAAGAGGAGGAACTGGTACTTCCCCTGGATAATCTCCTGGCCTCCAGCTGTTTTCAGCTCAGGGGATTTCCTGGGCTGGATATTGTTTCTGTGATTTAATAACCCTCAATAGTTTTCTCGTTCACAAACTTGTCCCTCCTGCGAAATGAAGGGAAATTCCTGCCACCATCTCTGTTCCAGAGGCTGGACTGGGACACACGAAGCCTGCTCTTCTGGAATATAGGATGTGTTCTTAAATTCAAGGAGAGGAAAAACAGTGTTTAAAGAGGACAATAATATTACATAATATGGCTAGTTACTGCACAGTTGAAATATTGTGCTGAATAGGGGTATATGGTCAAGAACAAACCCAAAGCTCCGAAAAAAGAGAATCCCCCGTTCCAAAGCCAGGAATCCTTATCCAAATGACGAGGCATTTGGGTCTTGGCAGCAGCTGCGTGTTTGTCTTGTCAGTGCTCTTGCTTTCCTAAGTATGGCTTTATTTATAAAATATTAGCTTTCAAAAGGAAGCCATCAGGAAATGAATAACTGTAGTCACAGCTGGGTTTTGAAAAGGGAAGATGAAATAGGAAGCTCCATCCATTTTGTGTGCTGAATGATGCAGGAGTTCTGGGAAACAGCCTCTATTGATTCCGTAACACAAGAAATTTAATGTACTTGATTTTCTTACTTTTGACATTACACATTGTTCCTGGCTTTCATTTCAACCACTGACAATGAATTTTATGGTTTTTATTGGTACCTTCCTGATTGAAAAGTGACTCTGTTGAAGTGTAGAGACTTAGAAAACGCATCACAATCTTCCATCCTCCCGGTACACCTGGGATCGCTGGGGCATTCCATCCGGGCTGGAAGATGCTCTAACGTGAAATGTAAGCTGTGGTTTTAGAGGCTTGTGACTTGTTCAGTTCTGAAATAATTTTCATGGGAATGGCAGAAAGCTTATTTATCCCTGACATGGCAGCCAGATATTCAAGGCTGTGCTCCAAAGCATGCATATTTTAGAGGTTTTCAGCAAAAGGGTGGTAAAAATTTTCTTAAAATAAGCTGTTCTGCAGACACTTTTTTTTTCTTTATAGGCCTAGACTGTCAGTCTAAGATCCCAAGCACTGAGGGGGTTTTAAATTTGGTATATTAAGAAGCAACATGTCTTATACTGTAAATTGTTGGACAGTTGGTCTCTGCACCACAGCAGTAACATCTGTTGGTGTAAGAATTTATGCTGGTTTGTCTAGTTCTGGGTCAGGGACTTTTAAGAAAATATTTTGCTGTTCTTTAAACAATTTCTGCTTTAATTGCAAGTGGGTGGAATCATAGAAATGCTGAGATGTTTAAATACTTTGGCACATTATGGTATTACCAATTGTTTATTGCTCTTAATATAAATATTGCCAGTAGTTTATTGCTATTAAAATAAATGTTGCCAGTACAATAACAGGACTTGAATGTGAGTTCTATTGTGACAGTACCTTTCAGTAAAATAAAAGTCCAGGTATTTATGCAGGTACCACAGTGATGTGAAAATACCCCCTGCTGTCAATCTTCGGGATATGCTCTCAAAGGTGAGGCTGCTCTCTGCAAACATATACCCCAGTTAATTTTTGTTTTTAATGACATCATTGGGATAAAGTCAGTTCGAAAGTGATATTTTTCAAGGGTTTGGGGGTGGAGGTTGATGATTATTAAGTTTATTTTTGAGAGTGTGATAGTGTTTTCATGACCTGTAAGTCGCTTTTAACTGACTAAGAGATATGAACACAGAGTACTAGGAAAAATAATGTCTAGAAGTTATGAATTCTTTTAGTTTTTTAAAGGAAGTGTCTTTCATACCTTTCTTAAAAGAAAATGAGAAAGGTTGATTAGTTTGTGCTGTTGAATTGACTTTATAGCCACCGAGCACCAAAGGACAAACCGTGTCTTACTGCTCATTTCCCTTAAACTGCAGTTAAGAAGCAGTTAAAAGCCAAGCTGTGCCCAAATCCCGGTTTCCAGGGGCAGCAAAGTTATTGCTGTGGGACTGAAGTGCAACATTTCTCCGACAAAGGCCAGCGCTCTGGAATGGAGGTTAAATGGGAATGATGGGCCCCTGCCAGCCTGTCGGGGATGGGGATTGTGTAATGTTGTCACCAAGCCAGGGCAAGAAATAGCTTTGGAATAATTTTCTTTATCTGGGAACCAGTCAGGAACCTGTAGGTGGGAGAGTGGTGAAGTTATTTAAAAACACTGATAATTAAGAGATTACGAGTGTTGGTTGCTCTACTGTGTAGTTTTTACCCTTTCATGTTTTTTTAAAAACAATATCCAGTATTTAGTTAATAGTTTGTTTCCTGTTTTACACTTGAGTTGCTTCATTTTGCTCAGTAATAAATAGTTACTAATATTTAAGCAAACCAGACTCTCTCAATCAGAAAGTGTCTACTAGTAATTTATTATTTGCTGCTGAGGGGATCATTGTGCCATGATTTATTTTTTTTAACTCCTTACTCTCAGTGAAAGCAGTATGTTTATCAGACAATTGTATGCAATAAACCTGAAATTACAGCTGCTGAGAGAGATTTCTTTACTATTTTAGCAGAACATGTGAACAGCTACCTATAGCTTTTCCATAGGTTCATTTTCCCTCCTAAAATAGGTTTATTATGGCATTTGAATGGCTAGTTGATAATCTCTGCTTCAGTATTAAAATCCTGCTTTCAGGTACATGAGGCAGCTGGACAAGATGCACCTGAATGTTTAATCATTTGAAATCTCCATCTTGTTCTCTTTGCTACTCAGGTAACTTTGCTGACGTTGTCTTTGAGCCAGAAAGGCTTTTTAGGATGTCAGATATTTTGACTATTTCTGTGGGCTTCATTTTGCTGGTTTTAAAATCCATTTGATTTTAAAATCCGACCTTTTGCAGCGACAGAGAAAACGAGGTGGGTTTGCCTCAGGTTTTTTTTTTTGTAGTGGGTGAGCAGCGACCAAACCCGTGACTGTATTTATAGCTTGGTATTCCCAGCCCTCTCCACCCAGCAGTGCTGGGTGCTGATTCTCTCCCAGACCACTGGAGCTGTTGCCAGGAATGTTTATTGGCACGTTATAATCACTGTACAGACGTGAAGGGAGGACTCGCTGCTGCTGTGTATCATTTTCCATCCTCAGGTGATTGATGGCAGGGAGGGAGACCTGCCAGTCCTGGCTGTAGTCATTGCTAATTGAGGCAGGGAGAATTCCCCTCGTGCTTTGCTCCTCAGTTCTCTATTTGTTGAGGTTTAATCAGGCTGAATTCACATGTGTAGTAACCATGGGGTATGTTGAAGAGGGAATTCATAAATGCATGTAACTTAGTATATACTGCTTGGGTTTCAGCTCCAGGTGCTGGAACATTAGCTCTTAAACCGCAATAATTGCTAATAGGCATGGTTTTGGGGGTTTGATTTTGTGTGGTTTATTGGGATTTGGGTCATTTCACACCCTGAAGGACCGGGGGTGGTGTCCAGCTGTGGGCAGCATCTTGGGCAGGTACTGCTGCCTGCCGGGCTCTGGCTGGGGAAAGCGAGGCAGGAAAAAATCTGTTTACCTGCCACGTTCATGTAGAGGAAAACCTTCATTTTGCAAGGCTGGAAATCAGAGAACCTGTGCAGAGCTTCAAAGTAATAACATCACGAGAAACTTGAGAAAACCCCTTTTCTGTGGTGCATGAGCAGTGTTTGCTTGTGGTGTCGCATCTGGCATCTTGGAAATGTTGCACATGATAAAAATAACTTATTTTTTCCCCCCCGTCGTTGTTTGATACTTTTCTGTTTGTCTCCATCAAAACTGTGGGGGAAGAAACCCGATCCTAGTTGGCTGCAAATCTCTTGTAAGGCAGCGTGTGCCTGCTTCGCCTCCCTTTGGCCGAAAGAGGGAGGTCTCTGCCTTCCTACCTCCTTCCCTTCCTCCCTCCTCCACGCTTTTACTGGAAAAGGGCATTTCGGATAATCCTCACGCATTGGAGAAGTCCCTCCGATGCCGTACGAAAGGGCACGTTCTGACTGAAGTCTACAAGCTTAGCTAGAAACGTGAGATGAGCTCGATTTCCGTGTGGTTACCTGGTTAGCAGTGAAGTGTTAAATCTTGGAAAGATTAAAAGATGAAGTTTGCTGTCCACTTCCCACCAGTGCTCAAGAGGTGACTCTTTAGAAACAAAGGGGAATGTTGTTGTTTAAAATACAGTGAGACTTTTCACACGGGCAGCACGCTGAAGTGGTTAGGGAATTGTTGAGGAGAAAGGTAGAATTCCTACTTTTCCTCTTACCCAGGAGTAACGCAGCCATAAGAAATCACACCTAAACCTTGTTACAGTTCTGTGATGTACCACCCACACACACGTGTGTGACAGCTGGAGTCTAATTCCCAATGAAATGTCTATGGATTTGGATCTGGTGTTCTGTTGCCACCTTCTGCTCATCCCTCTTCCCACCGTGTTGCACCAGGAAACTTGCATTAGAGCTGACATTTGTTTTAAAGCCTTTTAAGGAAAAATTGCCAGAAGGAAATGTCAGTTCCTCTTCTGGATTTCTGAACGCAAAGCCCTGTTTAAATACTACAAGGAAAATGCCTTCCATAGGAAGAGGAATGCTAGCTTGGATCCTTTTGAAAACTAAGATGTAAACCTTTCTTTGACACAGCGTGGCTCAGTCTGGCTTCGATCACTTTGAAAGCTCACAAATCACAAACTGGAGCATCAATATTTGTGTATTGCATTGTGAACTGCAGAATTTGAGACTAATTTAAACCTTTGAATACTTTAATAGAGAATAGAAGCAATTGTAGAAGTAGAATTGATTGCTTAAAAGTGCATTGATTTATTCCAAAGGTTTCTGCTTGGTGTTCTCTAGGAACTGTGTCCCTGGATGTTTAACCTTTCAGAATTTATGACTTATTCTATGGCCCAAACACTGCCTTTAGCTCCTGCTGCTCCATTAGGAACTTGGGCAAAAGGAAATGGAAAATATCAGCTCCCTTGGGATACCACTAATGAAACTTGGTCCTTTTTAAAATGCTGGAAATAATGTGCAATTTAAATTATAGCCGAAAGGCATAATAGTTCTCTAGTAAAATTCACCATACAGAGGGAAGAGGGGAAACTTGCTGGTGTTCCTAACAGATGCTTTCAGCCAGGAGAATTGGCCAGGGAGAGAGGCAGCCTTGAAATGGCGTGGATTGAGACCCACTGGAAGAAGCAGGTGTGTCATTATATACAAGTTTCTGCTTCCCTTCTTTTGACATGGCTTGCTCAGAAGATACAAATAGCAAGATCTTTTTGTCTGCTCAACACCTGCAGCTTGTGAGGAAAAAGAATTGGAAGTCAGAGTTGTAGGAGAAATAAATCAGACTGGCTAACAGGAGGTGGGCTGTGGAGGGGAGGATGGCAGGGCCCAACTGCACTTTACCTGTGCTTATAAACAGTCCAAAATAACATTCATTTTGCTCAAGTTGTATGATTCCTCATCCAGTTGCTGGGGTTGTATTAGTTGCCAAACTTAAACAGTAGCGTTTTTTTCAGGGTTTCCTGTTTTAGCTTCCACTGCTTTCCTGCTTGGGAAATGTAAGTTTGGCTTTGCTTGAATTTCAACTTCTGTTGCTTTATTTTTGTTTCTAGTTCACTAGACAAACAACCTCATCAACATCTGGTCTGTAATTTGAAATGCTGTTCTTGATGCTTAAGAATTGCAAATTAGATTGAGACTGTCACAAAATGTAAGATAACTGGGGAATCACCAAGTGTCATTTCAATTTCTGTCAGAATCTCTATTTTAGTCACATTATGGTTTTGTTTAATATTTTTGTTGCTTTTTAGTGCAGTATCAATAAATGTATTCACAAACTGTCTCTGACTTGCAGCAGTTTTTCAGGGCATTGTTTCAGAGTGTAATGAAATCTTGACATTTAGTCAAGCTTTGACATTTTCTGTTAGACCAGATTAAACCTTCCTCCGTGAAGGTGCATTTCAATAGACCGGAGCATGGCAGTCACACGGTCACCTTTTGCTTCTGATGTAACGTCTGACTTTTAGGCAAGAAAATATCAGGATTGAACTTGGTCTCTGTCTGGAGCTGCAGGATGTGTCAGAAGTTTCCATGGACTCAAACTCCAAATACCCCTTTTATACTTCGGGTTTTGTATAAAACTAAGCTCTAAGTGAGCCAATTCAATTCAACAGGAACAGAAGAGTCTTTCTAATCATCCCCTGCTCAATGCATTGGTGATTTCTGTAGGCACATGGTCTTCTGCTGTGCTCCTGCAAGCGCAATGTTCGTGTCAGATTGTTTCATCCGAGTTGTCAGAAAACTGGATGACACCTCCTGTCTTGGCTTGTCTGCTTGGACACTCCCACAGGGCATTTCTGAGTGTTTCTGGAAAACTCCCTCATGATCATCTAGGCAGAATAAATGGGAGTTTCAAGTTACAGAATCTTTGCATCATAGGAAGAAACCCAAAGCTATATTAAAATGAATTTCTGCAAACTGTTTCAGGATGAAGTTTTTGTTGAGGAAGCAGAGGAGATAGGAGAAGTATTGATGAGCTTTTGAGGCTGTGTCTTTGGGAACCTGAGTGTCAGCTGACAGATGGGAAATTTGTATTTAACTTGTCTGTCTCAATGGGTAGGACATTCTTTTATATTGTATTTGCTGTATACATGTGCAGAACTGGATTCTCCTGTCTCACTCCCTTCAGGAGCAGAAGGAGTTCAGTGCATCTGATGGGGATGTTTTCTTTCCCTCTTGGTCACACAGAGGCTGGATCACAGATTCATTTTTGTGCTTAGAAAATCAAAAGGTCAGAGGAGCACATGGGCTGTTTTTGCCAAAGAAAGTGCCTGGGATCTGCAAAATAAGAGAGTTGCTTTTAGTGGGCATTGAAGTAAGGAGCTGGGCTGGTAAGGGAGAGCTGGCTGTTCAGTGTCCTGGCATTAACACTGAGCAGTCAGGATCTAAAAGAAAAAGCACACATATTGTTTGGTGGCCTTTTTGGGAAGGCAACAAAGGAAAAGGCAGACAAGTAGAGGATTTGGCATGTTCAGGGGCTGAAGTTTCCTGGGATTCTACACTGACTGTCTTAATCCACTTGTTTCTCAAATTCCCAGGGTTAAAACTGCAGAGGGATGTCAAACAGCCTGCTAAGATTAAATTAATCAATGTTGATGTTCAGATAGGTTTAATCTGCATGGAAAGTCTGCCTTGAGCTCTGTGTGTAGCTCTGTCTTCCCCCTGGTTTCCTCCTGGGCATTCTGTGCCCCGAGCAACCCCACTTACACGTGTTGCTGCCTGTGCTGGTTTACACTGGGTGATGCTCCTCCACTCTGGCTTGAAAAGATGTTTGTGGGTTTTTTTCTTACTTTGACTGAGAATATTAGCTTTGAGCCTGTCTAACAGGGAAGAAAATACCCCCAGGATACTGGTCAGGGGGTAGCCTCCTGTTGCATGGTCAGTTGGATTGAGGCCCTCCTGAAGTGAGGGACAGAGCTCTTGTGTGTCAGCTGCACAGTCTGCTGGGGTTTTTGGATAGTGCTACAATAGAGCAAACTTCCACCCTTTGCTCAGGTTTTACCTCGGTGAGCTTTGAGGTAACAATTACCTTCAGTGGAAATCATGGAGTGTGTTCTTGCTGACAGTAAGAAATGCTGCAAGAAATCTTTAAAGGCCTGTGTGTGTCAGATGTTGGGAGCTCCGACAATGGATGGGGCTTAACTGCTGATCCTTTCCTCTCGTCTGAGCACTGGGTTCCTCATCCAGTCATGGCTGGCTCAGGAGGTAAATGGCCATTACTGCTGAGGCTGTGTCCTTGAATCTCCCTCTGTGGTTAACTCTTACTGAGCTGTTTCATCCTGCAGGTACAGGAAGGAACAGGCATCTTCTGGCAAAACAAGCTGTGACAAGTTCCCAGGTACATTATCCTTAAATGAAAAACAAGTCTCTCTAATTTACACTTAGGAATCATTGAAAATTTGAAATATTTTTTTCAGTCTTTATCACTCTAATGTTTCTTTGAGTGTGGATCAGTGTATCCCAGTTAAGCCTGTGTCTTTGTTGATAAACAGTAAACTTCCACTGTAATCTGTATCTTTGGGAAATGTGCATTGTGGATAATAAATGAAAGAAGGTCAGTGGGGAAGTGACCACAGCAAACACAGCTGCCATCAGCTGTTAGAGCACAAACTATTCCCTAATGCTTTAGTACAAGCTCTTTTCCTTCTGTGTGAGGGAAGGTCAAGGAGATGGCTCCCTGTTTTCACAGATGGGGCTCCTGGATTGACTGGCAGGGTGGAAAATGATGTTGCACGCTCTTCTGGGCAGGTACAGACATCCATTAGGAGGCCCTGTGTGTAATGGGGCTGTGTGTGAGTGCTCATCTTTATCTGGTGTCCCAGTGGTCATGCCACATGTGTACCTGTGCACTTGGCATATTTGCAGAGACCCAGGTCCCACAGTTACTGGCAGTCTCGGGCTCTGTTTGCAGTGAGGCAGTGTTTGCTATTGCCTGGATCCCGTGTTTCTTCAGCCACAGCGGTGGGATGTTTCAACACAGCATTCCGAGCCCTCCATGGATTCCCACGTTGTAGATTCCCAAGTTGTAGTGCAGCTGTCAAAAGTGGCAGTAATGAGTCTGCAGGATGTGCTGTGATAGCAGGGACAGAAGGGAGCTGCATAATTTCATTATCCTTTTTACTCGCAGAGAGCAAACGCTTTGTAACCTCCTCTCTTCATCGATACTAATGCCTCTGGAATCCCTTTGTTCCACTAAACCTCAGCCAGTTGGGGATACCCCTTTGAGGCTGCAGTGGCTCAAATCAAAGCCTGGCATTAAGCTCTACATCATTTCAGGGGTCACAATCCCAGCGTATCTCTGCTTTTCAATCTCCGTTCAGTTCTAGCCTTTAATTGAAAAGGAAACATTTTATCCCAAATTGTATTATTGCTGTTTCTATCCTGTCCAAACCCAGCATGGTTCTTTCTTAGCAGTCTCAGCTTTTGGAATTGGAAAATGCTGGACTTCTCATTCCAGCAACTTAATTTTTAATGGTTTAGGAGTTGTTCCTTACATGATAAGTTCAGTTGTGTAAGCCAAGAATATTGCTTTCTGGGAAGTTGTTGGTTTCCCATTCCAAACTCTCTGCAGCATCGCTCAGCTATCAGAAGCAATCTGGAGAGGTGGTGGCTTTCTGTGTGCTGGGGAGCCTTTTCCACAAACAATATGGGGTCTGGCCCCACTCTCTTTATGTTGGCAGTAAGATTGTGGTAACTCCAGGAGCCAGTGAAGCTCCCTGGATTTCTGTGACCGGTAAATAACACGCTGTACACTGTGTGAAACAACTTTGTGGTAGGAAGTTGTGCCATCCAAGAACAGCATCTTTCCCTTGCTTTTTTAATTATGAATAGGCAGAACTGTTGGATTTGAACAGGAACCTTCATGAATATATTTAACTGAAGATACCAGAGGCTTACAGAAGTGCAGAACATCCTATATATGTTAATTTGTAATTACTTCATTATTAATGAAATACTTATATTAACAAACCACATCTTTATAATTTTTTAATAGGGATTATGTTATTGGAGGCTTATGAATTTCTGAGTAGATCAGGAGCTGGCTTGCTTGCTTTCACATCTTTATTAAAGTAAATTTTCTCTAATAAAGATTTTTTTCTTCTCTCCCCTCCAGTAGTGTCTCAGGTCTTTCTGGGAAGGAAAGATCTGCTTATTTGGGTTATTCCAGGGCAATGGAGTCCTCATTTTTCTTAGTTGCTGGTTGGGGGCAGGAGATGGCTGAGTCGTTTTTCAAGAGGGGCCCTTTGTGTGTATAAACCATGAGCCTTTATGATGCTGTCAGCCCTTTGATAGAAGCATTAATTTACTTGTAATCTTTTGCACTATTAAGGCTGCTGACACATTTTAGAAACATTCTCTTGGTGTTGTTCTGTGCTGTCTGCCAGCCAGTTCTCTAGTTAGCAGGTAAGAAAACAAGGATTGGGAGCTGGCTCTGTATAGAAAGAGGATATTAGGCAAAAATGCCTAATCACATAGAACTGGTTTCATCACAGCAGTAATGCCAATCTTTTTCTTTCTCTACAACACACACAGACAAAAATCTAAAAATTAATTATATATTTTTCCTCTGTTAAAACTAACTTGCAAATTATGGATTGGTGCATTATTTTGTTTGCATTCAGGAGTCTTTTCACTGATCCAGTTTTACATGGATAAGATTTGCACACAGCAAAGAGGAATGTCTTAAACCCACATGTTATTTTCTCCCTGGACACACATAGGACACCTTCTGAAGAGGAATCTTTTTTCAAGGTGCTGGAATTCATAGGTCCCACTCACTGTTTTTGTCAGGCTAGACATAGATCTCTGAGAATTATTTGAAGATGTGGCCACAGGAATGATTTTTGTTCCTTAAATGATGTTTTTGAAAGGTGTAAGTGTATCTCTAACATACGAGAATGTTTCAGTTGTGTTCAGTACGTGCCAGGAAGAAAAACAGATGCTCTTTTTTTTCTGTGGCAGCTGAGCTGAAGTCAGTGCTGACGTCCTTGTTTACAGCATGTCATTCTAGAAACAGACTATTCAGAAGATTCCTTGTTTTTTTTCAAGTAATTTGAAGTCTTAATTGTCATGTTTCTCCTGACTTTTCTTGTCTCGAGATAATGGAATGTAATACTGACACTGGGGCTGGGGGTTACAACCCTGAGATGCTAACAAAGCCACATACTGTAATTACTGCTTGGAAAATTATCTGCCAAGTCGTTGCTGGCCAGAAAAGCCTGTGTCTCTTGTTTTGCAGAGGGGTTATTTTTGCTGTTTTCCTTTAGCTTTAGATGTGTGTTTTTCATCCCCGCTCGGTTTGGACGCGAGACACCCGCTGTGGGAGGAGGTAATGAGAGGAGACAAAGGCATCTGCGTTCCTGGCTAATTTTAACCTCCAGCTATCTTCCCTCTCAGGATGCTCCGTGCAGACACAGGAGGTTGTAGGCGAACAGGGAGTAAATGATTGTCCCCAAGTAAAGCGATTGCATGCCAGACTGAAGCGATTCTGCCAAAATGACTGATCTCCCTCCAAAATCATTCCAGAAGTGTTTTGTTTTATTTTTTCCCCACTTTCCAACAGGGAGTAGGAGTCTGGTAGGTAGTAGTTGTGTTAGTGGAAGCTATGGCTGAATCCAGGTAAATACGAGCCTTTAGTGGGTGTGTGCTGTGTTAGGCAGTGCAGAATATTCTGTGATTCTGTGAAGTTCATCACTAGAGATTCCATGTTTTGTGGTACTCATTCCTTGTACAAAGTCACTAAATTAAATGTACGTTTTGGGACAAGCAAATAAAACAGGGAATTGATGCCAGGACTCGCCTACCTCTACTTCCACGTGGCCTGGCTATGTGAGTGATTCTAGCTGAGGAAGACAATTTCCACTAACAATTTGCTTGATGAATGAGCCTCCTTTCCTGATTGCAGATTGTCTGCAAACAGACTGCCATTTTAACAAACTTGTTTGTTATTTATCGTACTTTTGTGCATAATAATTCTTTCCCTCCCGTGAAAATTGCTGTTGGTAGTGAGATTTACTCTGTGGTCCTGAGAGGATGCTGAGAGCAAACTCTTCCCTTAAAAACGTCTGTGATAACCAAATAGAAAATGTGGGAACACAGTTGGAGCAGAATCCTGCAGAAGTCACGGGGATGTTTGCATATCATTTTTCTCATTATTTGTTCAGCTGTAGCAGTGAGGGAAAATTGACACCATCTAATAGCTGTTCAGTAGCCTGTGTAAAATGAGTCTGATGGGCTCTGGGGAGCTCCCAGCAGATATATCCCAATCTCCTGGATCACCTCCACAGTTCGCATTAATTGACAACCTGTGTTGGCTGCAGAGACCAAGCAGCGCGTGGCTCTGGAGCCTGAGCGGCGTTTTCATGCAGGATTTGGTTTTCCTGTCAGAACTCCCTGGGGAAGTGCTGCTGAAACAGCACAGAAAGGTTTATGATACCACTTCTCCTACTGTGCCCGCTATTATGTTCCTAAAAATGATCTGGTCTTGCTGAATATTGATATTATATCTTTCCTTCTTAGCCAGAAGAGATTTGATTTCATTATTTAGCTATTTTCCAGCCAGAACTGAACCACTCTCTTTTCTGTTGGGTTTGCTCAGTGAGGCTGGGGGAGAAAATACCTGTGATTAGGGAAAACCGAACAGCCCTGCAGATTGCTGTGCACTAGGACAGCAGAGAGCTCTGCTACCAGTTCCAGGCTGGCTTTGACTTGGCAAAGCTGTTAAGGAAGTGAACAGGCCCTTCAGTTCTTGTCTGATCTTCCTGCTAAGGCTGCCAACAAAGGCTGTGTTTGTACGTGTATTTCTTATGACAGTTCCTTGTCTTGGAGGAATTAGAAAGAGATCACTGGCTTGTCATGGAATAATGGCCCTGTCCCTGCAGTGCTGAAGGAGCTTTGATCCAGCTCTCCTGGTGCGGGTGCTCCTATACTAGTTAGCAATTCATTAAACCTTTGTGCTTGCTCCTTATTTAATAATAATTAAAATGTTGTATTCAGGTGTGAGAGTTGGTTCTGTCCAAAGGCAGACTAGGAAACCCTCTGTTTCACTTCCTTCCTTCACAGTTTGGGTTGCCATAATAGACAACATGAAGTGTAGACTGGAAAGAGGCCAGGAGACCCATCTGCTAAAAAAGAGGGATCTTTCTAATTACAGTCTGGTCGGCAGGGCCTGGGGATAATGACACACCTTTCCTCCTATGAATATTTTCATGAACTTTGCCTGTCTCAGGAGATTCCCTCAGTGCTATGCTAAATTGGGTTGCTCACATGAACACAAAAGAAAAGGACAAAAGATGTATGTTCCAGTCTTACCGTGAAAACCTCTATCTTCTCACCAATTAAATAGCAGGAGGATTCTGCCCCAATTTACGAGCAAAACAGTTGCTGAAGGTCAGGGCATTTTCTTGTTCTATGCAAGTATGTATTTTAATGCTCTGCAAATTGGATTTGAGGAAGGAAGTCTCTTGCTTTGGTTGCTGTTTTAAAGTTGCCATTAACTGCACAGAATCAAAAAGTGCATTAGAACACTGTTCCAGCAGGGACTACCATTGTGTCCATCCCCCTGTTTACACACTTCTAATATGCCCAGCTCAGTGTGATCTCTTTGCTGTGCTTCAGTTTGGATTTTTAGCTTCAAGCAGTTTCCTGGTTAAAAAGGAGATGCCTTTGAGCAGCGGGGTCTTCGTGCGTGTGGGTAAACTGGTGCAAATGGAGGTAGTTATTAAAAACAAATAAAAATTGGCATTGCAGTGTGCACATCCAGATCACCTCCAGACAAATTCACAACAAATCTTTATTTGTTCAGGCCAATAAAAATATCAGTGAAGATGCATGCTTGCATGTATGCAATAAAAACCAAGCAAAAAGAAAACCCCCAACCGAAGTAACCTTGCAATCCTTCCCTCCATGACCTCTGTTTCTTGTAATTCTGACTGCCCTGATTCCCAGTGCTCATAAATATTCCATTGCATCAGTGGCACAAAAGAAATTCCCTTGTAGCATTTCACATAAAGACCAAGATTCTTATTAATTTTGCAGAAGTAATCTTTCTCCTGGTGCTGAGACCTAAATGCAGTAACTCCTGAGCACTGTTGTTTGGACTGGCTTTGTTGGTTTCCTTAATCTGTAACGGGACTGAGGGGTCTGTTATCTCCAGTGGTTCCTCCTTGTATTCCTGTGCTAGAACAGCCCAGTTTTCTTTTTGCTGCTTTGCCTTTTCACTTACAGCTGATCACTCAGGGATCAGTTAGAACTCAACCCAAAGTTTAAAACTAATTTTACAAAAATGAGGGGATAGAGCCACAGCTGTAGCAAAGCAAATTCTAATCTCCCTGTGCTAATGGGTCAGATCCTCTGGATGCAGAATCCAAATGGCCAATCAGCCCCGCAGCTTGTGTCCTGTTGACACTTGCTGTGTTTCAGGGCTCTTTTATGTTCATATCTGCTCCTGCAAGATTGCTCAGGAAAGGGGCTCTGACAGGTCTCTGCTTCTTCACTCGTCACGGGGAGAATAATTATACCATTAGAGCAGGGATAAAATAAGCAAACGATTAAAAAGCCATTTCAGAGACCTACCCTGAACTTTTTATGACTTGAATGTTTGATAGAAGAATTGAAGGAGTTTCCATTTCAGTTCTAAGTGTCTGATTCTGTTCTCCTCTTTGTTCTCTGCGTGATACAATGCTGTCACTTTATGTTGTAACTGAGGTTTGCTTTGGTATATTTTATGATCCTGGATTTCCCCTTGTGTTTTTGTCTCACTTCATCATCACATTGCAAATTACCTTGGAGAAGAGGAGCTCCTCAATAGGAGGGGTTCTGAACTATTTTTAGCCCTTTGGTATTTTGAGGAAGCAGATTTAAAACCTGTATTATATTCAGTTACCGGTTTGCTCTTGCAGAAATTATTAAAGCTGTTTCTAAGGATACATGTAAGTGATGAAGGGTGGTAAGGTGCATAAATCAAATAACTGTCTGGGGTAATATAACATAATTAGCAGAATGGTTCACCTATGTGAAGCCACTGACCTTAGAGGATTAAGTTGTCTTAGCGAGTCATACTCCATAGCCTTTACTCAAGTAACTAATTCTGTTGAAGCTGTGGTGAGCAGACGTGAAGCAAACTTTCCATGTGGTGTAGATTTGTCCTGAATTACCAAAAAAGTGGTCTAAAGCACAGGTTACAATGAAGATGGCATTGGATTGGGTTCCGTGTTCTGTCACTTTAGCAGAGGTCTGTTTTTTTTTAAAAAATAAGTGTATGTATTGAAATGGAAACACAGAAAGAACAACTGTACATTTGGGAGAACCTACTTACAACATTATGCATTACCCCTTCCTGCCCATCCCGTGAGTGTTTCAAGTCCATAAAGAACAAACCAATATGGTACTTTTTAAATGCCCAGGGTCAATAGAAAACAGAGCTGTTAACCAATCTGTCCACCCTGGGAAAAATTCAATCAGTGCAGAGCACTTAGCTTTGCTCGATTTAGCTGGACTTTAATGAGACATTTTCCACTCCACACTGAGCCGTGGCACGAGGTGATTAGAGGAAAGCAAATACCGGCTCAGGGAGCTCATCACTTGTTTTAATTTGGAACAGCAGCACAGGCCAGTATGTGGAAATTGAGATTGAGCCCCCAAGTTTGACAGCCAGGAGAAACAGATGTGTTAAAAACCACATGGAATAACTAGACTGAAGGACATCAACTCTGACTGCTCCACAAAAGACTGGTGCTTTCTGTGGAACGTTATTTGAATTCCTGGAGGACAGAAAGTTTTAGTTACATGCTCTGACACTTGTGGATAAAGCAGACATAAAGGTGCTTTTTGGTATTCTGGCCTTACACTTTTGTTAGATAAATGAAGAATTTGAGAGGAAAATTTAATAAATGTGCCTTTCTCTGAGAGTTTTCAATCTCAGTGTATCATAAAGCATCTCTCTGTGGTGCTTGAGTCAGGGTTTTGAACTTATTTAAGCTTCTGCCTGCCATTCATTTCACCTGTCAATACAAAATGTGCACTGGCACAAATCCAGTAAATAGAGAGACAAGGTATTGAACTACAACCCAGTATTTTCTAATGATTTTGGAGCTGAGAGCATCTACTCTGAGGGCTTTATAACTATGCACCACCTAAACAGTAGGTCTGACACACGGAGTAGACCCAATATTAAAACTTACTATGAAGAATAAAGCCATCTTTGAATTCCAGTTGTGGCACATTGTTTGATTAATGTGGTTCAGCATTGTTAGGATTAATTAAAATTAAAGCATATTCTGAGGACAGGTACCTGTGTGTGTTAACTCTGCAAAGCTTTGTGTGCTGGCTGCTTCAGCCCACCAACGTAAAACATTTAAAAAAAAAAGGAAGAAAGATAATACAGTGTGAGGACCATATGGGATCATTCCAAATGGGACTTCAGATGGCTTAACCTGGTAAGTTTTTGCCATAGATGTGGGAGTTGTGAGTCCATGCCTCCAGCCTTAACCTTGTGGAATAACCGTGTCCTTACACATAGTACATCTTGTTCCTGTGTGAAAGAACAGCTGCTCTCTAAGTCTTGCTCCTCTGATCTTACCAGAGCTGGGTAGGTGGTGGTTGAGTTCATCTTTCCAGTCCCCTTTAGCACATTTAGGCTGTGTAGAGCCCAGGGGTGCTGGTATCAGGAGGACTTGGGTAATTCAACCTCCACAGTAGTCCCTGAATCCTTATCCTCTGCTTTGTTGATGGCCCCACTCATTAGTATTAGCTAGTATGTTGTGGCATTGCATGAAAACTTCCTTCCTTGTTTTTTGCAATTTGAAATATTGTCCATCTACCTACATTTTTCTATGCTGTACCTTTTTATTCTGTGTGTTGCTATTTTGTGGGTTTATTGTCACTACAAACAAGCCTGCTGTTGTTCTCCTTTTGCTATCTCTGCAGTAACATCTCTGCAAAATTAAGTTGGGTTTGCATGGTTTCTGGCAGGCCTTTGAATTTTGGTATTGGCTATGCATTATTGATATCCCCAAGGCCTTTGTTGTTCTGGATTTTTTTTGAACATGACCTTACTCACTTTATAGTCATGTTCATCACTTTGTTTTTTCTTTTCCTTCGAAGAGTTCTTAGGGTTGTGAACTTCTTGAAATAAGATGGAAGAGAAAGGTGTCTCTTCATCCTTGCAGAACAGTTATATTATTGTTTTCATATATTTAATTCCAAAATAAGTAGCTGCTCAAAAGGTGTGTGGGTGTGCAGTTTGGGGCTGTGGTTCGGTGGTGGCCTCGGCAGTGCTGGGTTGACGGTTGGCCTCGATGGTCCTGGAGGTCTTTTCCAACCGAAATGACTCTGTGATTCTGTACCCTGAGGGCAAGTCAATAGCTATTGATTGTGGCACAGCCCAGCAGTGAGTAACGAACCCAGGAACGTTAGAGGTGCTCTCTGTTCACAGGAGGGATCTTTCTGGCACGATGACCTCAGCTGATGCTTCTGCTTGCTGAGCATCTTCACTGTGGACTTGGCAGTGTCAAAGTTCAGTTAACTCGAGCTCATACCAGAATAAAATGGCTGCAATAATTTTCCTCCTACAGACACATTTCAAACAAAAAGTTTTGCAGGAAGATTGTTTACCAATTTAATAGACTAATTATAAGTAAGTCAATTAAATCCTTGACCTATTTCTGTGGAGCAACGCAAATGTTGGTTACACAGTACAGAACGTTCTGGAAAACATTAATTGTCAAAGTTTTAGCCGAAAATTTTTAGGCAAAGATCAGCTTCCAGGCTATTTATGTGGAACAAAAGGAGCGTCCTCTGACAGGTGACACGGCTCAGGATCAGTTCAGTTGGCGATGAGGGGAGTAGTGGAGAATTCCTGCTTTTTATTTTCCTCAGGAGTTACTCTGTGTTTCTGTGATAGCAAAATTTTACCCCGTTTTTTAAACAGCATTTTCTTCCCTGAGCTCCCTGCAGCAACTCAGTGGGAAGAATACATCAAAAATGAAAGGAATAACATTAATGTGAATACCTCTCATCTTCGAAAGCACCAGGAGTTCCCCATTAGTATGTAGATCTCATTCCAAGGGAAATGAAAATTTACTGAAGAAATCCTTTGACCCAGTCAAATCTCATGTGAACCAAACCTGAATATACTATATCACCCACTCAGCTGTATTTTCAACGAGCCTTTTCAATGTCCTGAGAGAAATTAGAGTGGGAAGAGGAAACTGGGGGAAGGGAGAACAGGGTCCTACACATGTCCTGAACTTCCTTTTTTTTTCTGCACAGTTCCTTATAAGACCTTTATCTTCAGGCAGGGTGGGAAGGGAGTTCTGATCCCCTTAATCACAATTAATGCCTAAAATATTTTCACCTTTATTGACTTATTACCTTGAGTAATTAGAGTGAAAGTGAGTGGTGTAAAGGGGTGGAGATCTGGTGAGCCTCTGGCTTGGCTGTTTAAT
The DNA here is from genome assembly GCA_036023395.1 of Myiotriccus ornatus. NCBI lineage: Eukaryota > Metazoa > Chordata > Aves > Passeriformes > Tyrannidae > Myiotriccus > Myiotriccus ornatus. The sequence goes on from JAYRBT010000139.1 coordinate 2,068,018, forward strand.
GCGGGTCCAGGAGGCAAAGAGGTTGGAAGTGCTGGGACAGCAGGGATCCTCCCTCTTTCCTCGCTGTCCTGGGGATGCAGCAGTGGGGTCTCTGCTGGTTGTGCTGGTCTCTGCCTCTGAGGTCCCCCTGCCACTCACTGGTGTCTCAGCAGGCCGTGCCTGTGGGCAGCGAGCTCAGTGAAACACCAGCAATAAAATAACATCAACATCCATTGACTTGGTGACAGATTTGATTTGTTTTCTCCTGGAGCCCCAAGCAGAGCAGCAGGCAGTTTCCTAGGCACAGTAATATGACATTTATATGATCCATGTGACCACATGATTAGCTATATAATTTATTGCCTAATTTCCCTAAATACGGTATTGTGAACAGTAACCAATTAAAATAATCAGAAACAGTGGGCTGGTATGAGGGAACAACAAATCCATCATGAGGATTTAGTTGCTGTTAGATTTTTAAACTTGTCTGAGTTGCAGCTTACTGACGTTAATAATAGTGCTATAGAATATTCTCATTACAAAGTATTTTATGGCAGAGCAGTTATGTGGCTTTTGCTTGCCTGGCGGGATTTTCCATATGAAGAAAACCAAAGACAACTCACTTTTCCCCCCTTTAGAGTATTTTTCTAATAGTTGGAGGGTTTAAAAGGATTGCTGAAGTGCTGAGTTGTTGTTTGAGTGTTTATATATAGTTTAATGAGAATGTAGCCGGTGTCCTGAGAATACTGTCTGCATTGTCATCTCATAAGTTCTCCCTTCAGGGTTAGTCTTTAAACTTCTTTTTTTGGCTTTGTAAACATCTCATTGTTCCTCACGATTGTTGTTACTGTCTGATTTTCTTTGTTCTTCTAACGAGTCTTTCCGTTCTTATCTCTTTGCTTCACCCCTGCTCCTGCCATGGCCTCGATGCTTTGGTTACTGCTTGGAATCAGCCTAATCTATCCTGACTCCTGTGCCATGGCCATGGTTCCCAGGCCACCACTGCATCCCTGCTATCAAGGAATTTTCAGAGTAACTCAGCTAAATATGCAGGAAATCTTTGCCTCTCTCAGCTATCTAGGACATATCCCAAATGGGTTTTTATAAAAATCTCCCTGTGTTTGTATATTTATTTATTCACTTTGGGTTAGAGCTCACGGCTTAACAGCTACTGAAAAACTGACATCCTGAATCATTGAAATGGGCAGAAAAAAACTGATTTAAAAATCTGGGGAGAGCCCTTTTGCCTCCTTTTAGTTCTCTGACAAGTGTAGTCTGAAAATAAGTGTTAGTCAGGCACTGTGGGGTTTTTGTTTGGTTCTCTTTTTTTTTTTTTTAACTCAAGCACTCCAGACTAACACCACCATCCCCTGTTTGCTCCCGAAGATCCAGTAAGTAGGTCATTTACTATCTTTTTGCAGACACAGAACATCCAGGGAATAAATCTTAGGCTTCTGTCCAGTACAAAATTATTTATTCCGAGTTATAAGTCTTGGAATATTTCTATGGAGAAATTCACATGAGCTCTATAACTTTTATTACAGCTTAAGGTTTATGGTTGTAGGGGATAAGACTTTAACAACCTAAATCTGTTTCTTTCCTGACTAATAACAGATGGAGCTCAATTTGCAAACATGTTTTCGAAGCACGAAGCTGTGCAGGTTTGCAGGAGCAGACTCTGAATGTGCTCCTGGAATTGGGCACTGATTTTCCTGTGTGATGTGAGGTGTTCAGGACAGGCTGGAGGCAGCTCTGAGCTATCTGGGCTAGTGGAAGGTGTCCCTGCCTACAGCAGGGGATGGAACTGGGCGAGCTTTGAAGTCCCTTCCCACCCAAACCATTCCAGGATCCTATGAAGTCGCATCTGTGCTCTGCTGTGTGATGTGCCACCCTCTCCCCACAGCACACACATAAAAGCCGTAGCTGGCTCTCTTGCCATACTGCTTCATCTGCTGCTGGCCTTTGCTGTGAACATATTTCCATAGTTTGGCTTTTTGTCTGTCACTGGTGATATCCTCTGTGCACATATTCAGTGTGAGGCTGCAGAAGGAGCTGAGCTTGCTGGGTTCTCACTCACAAAATTGCCCAGTAACCTTTAATAGGAGCAGCCTCGCTGTGTCACACGTTTGACAATCTTCCCTCACTGATTTCAGGAAGTTGTTCTCTTTCTGCATGAGTAAAATATGCTTTGAAACCCCTTTTAGTGGTGGGCTTGATTTTTGCCTCTTGGTTTTTTTTTTTTTTTAGCAGGAATTCCTTTCAATGAAAGTCAAAGCTGTCTTGGAAAACCTGAGTGTGTAACCCTCGTTTGCTTGGTCAGGGGTTTTCAGAAATCAAGTATAAGTGCACACTAATTCTCTTCTTAAAAAAAAAATCTCTGAACCTGTTAGTTATAGTGACTTAGAATTAAAGAAAGAATTGCAAATTCTTTGTCTTGTATCTGTGAACAACAGCAGATATTATAGATTAGAAGAATTAACTTCTTGCATTGAGAAGAATGTATGTCAAAATAACCATTCAAGAGTTTGGTGCAAGCTTTTCACAGCTCAGGACCTCGTGCTATAGATGGATTTATTATTTTTAACATAGGGCTCCATTCAAACTAGTAAAATAATCCATGGGTGTGCATGGAGTGGGTGAGGAGCAATAACAGCTCTGAATGCTGGACAAAGACACTCTGTTTAAAAAAAAACACCCAACAAAAAACAGCAGCAAAAAAGAAAGAATAGGGCCAAAAATAGAGCGAAGAAATGGAGATTGGATGAGGCATCCCCTAATTACTATTGGATCTTACAGAAAAAAGCCTCCATTCTATAGTATTGTGATAAACAGTGTTGAGATAGACAAAAGGGCAGATTTCAGCTGTGCAATTCTGACTTTCCTACTGCTGGAGTTGCAAGCATGATGTTCTTTTAGCACCCTTTTTTTCTGTGTGACATGAGCAAGTGTGTTTAATGCACCATATGCTGCTGATGGAGAGCTCCTAACATTTTCTCACCTTGGAAATCAGAGCTTTATAAGGAGATTATTGAAAGTAAGGAGGATAAATTGTATTGGGTAGATGGCAGCATCGTCAGCTTTCTTTTCAGTTACTAATAGCACTCTTAAAAGGTTTAAAAAAGGGAAATTTGCTATGTTTAAGATGGAATCTTTTAAAAATACCTCTTTTCACCTATTCAGAATGGAAATGACCTGAATAAATTATGTAAGGGTTCCTCACATGGGGGTTCTGGCTCGGCTCCATCAAAGTGACATAACTGTGAAAGGTTGTCAATTGGCATTTCTTTGGTCTTAGGGAAAACAAAGGAAAAAAAGAGTAAAAAGCTTGTGTGCATAAATTGGATACTGCAATTTCTGCAGCCTTGGCTTTGATTGCAGAATACATTAAGCCCAGTGGTTAATATGATATGCTCTGTGGAATCTGTTCTGTGGCTGGGTTAAATTGCGAATACAATAAGCTGGTAACAGACCTGGAGCACTGATATTTCTAACATTTCTCAGCTGTTATCTGGACTCAGTTTTGGAGCGGGAAAACAACCCAAGGAGATGTCCAGTGTTGGGGCAGAGCACCTGCAGCCGCAGGACTGTGCTGCTCGTTGTGTGCTGTGGGAGGAGAGTTGCAGCCAGGGCTCGCAGGCAACCGCTGAGAAGAAATCTGTGTCAGCTGTGCTTTTCCTTTTCTGGGCTAGAAAGCAAAATAATCAGCTATATGTAGCACACTTGAAAGGGCCCGCAAAATCTGGCCAAGTAAATACAATATTGTTGGGCTCTTTGCAGCGCCATGTCTTGCATCTTCCCAGGGTCCCTCTGAAGAGAAACAGGCAGGAAACGGAGAAGTCAAGCAAAAGCAAAGCTGATAGTTATCGAATTCTCTGCGTGTTAGCTGAGCATCTGGCAGGATCCTGCTTATTTTGCAACTGATAATAAGTAGCAAAACTGAAATGTCGAGCCTAATGTCCATTTTATTCATGCCTATTGAGGTCAAGCCAGTGGGATTCTGGAAAGGTGATGAAAGTTGCCCTTGGTCCATGTTGGTACAGGGTCGAGATCAGGATCTTTGCAAACAGCTGTTGTCCTCCTGCAGTGTGTCCTGCAAATTGCAGAGTTCGTGGTGTCAAATTAGGGGTGCCTATTACAGCAGGGATCTTTGAGAGGATTCTGTTCAGGAAAGGAACCAGAAATTTATCAGGAGCTTTCTAGTGTAGGAACACTGAATAACCTCACTGAATGACACTTTTATTCCACATTCGTAGTGTGAATGTATTTTACTCCCTAGTCTTAGTTTAAACTTGTAATTTGCTGTAGCAATTGAAAAAATGTAACCTGACATTGAGAACCTACTTACCTGAAAATTGCCATTCTCTGGCTTTTGGAAATTGAGCTAAGGAGACCTAAATTACATTTCTTTGGCTCTCTTGTTTCAGAATGTGCAGTTAGCTTGTGTCTTCGGTTTGTCTGCCTGCAGCCTGTAAACTTTCCCTTTGAAGAGACCTCCCTGCTTCTGTAGAAACACTTAGGTTAAACCTTGAAGATCAGAGTCCAACCACTAACATATGTATTAAGAATTGCAAAATATTTTGTCTCATTTCCTGGGCACGTGGTTTATGCTTAGTAATACTTGTTTTGAGCAGTGGTTTTTTTAGATTTGTGGGTCTTGTAAGTGATACGTTTAGTGAGCACCAATCCAGAACAGAGCAGTTGGTCCATGAGGCTTTGTGGAGCAGTTGTCAGTTGTCACATTGATTCTCTTGGTCCAAACCTGTGCTTAAGTCGTAGCCATCCCATCCATTTCACCTCTACTGGGAGTACTTGTCTCTGCTATTCCCGTTTTCCTTCCCAGGTGGGGCCCTCAAAGCGTCACCTGGGTGAAGAGCTGTGAGTCCCTTGATCGTGGCTGGAATCAGCGTGAGCAGTCCCGCTTTGTTTTGGGGCTGGTGGAGGGAAGGCCAGCCCCGAGCAGCAGTGGCAGCTACGGGGGCGGTTGCCAAACGCAGTGTGTGCGGTTGCAGTAACGCAGGTGTCGTGGTTTGCCAGTTCCTCATTTCTCCTCAGCTGGCTCAGAAGCTGCTAGCAGATACAGTTTGCCTAGTTCTATGTGAGAGGCAGTTGTTAATGGTGTTAATAATTAACCGCTCCGTTGGTGGGTGGTGTAACACCTGAGATGATGGTTTGCGCCTTGTTGTGGTTTCAGTGATGTACCTTTAGGTTGGCTTCATCTAATACTACTTCAGGCCAGGGGAAGGATGGGTGTGAAATAATAAGGTGGATTTTCACGGTTTTGGAGCATCACAGACCATCACTGCTGTCCTGTTTGTGTCCTGAGCATCTGAAAGCATTGGCTGAATAGGTCCAGCATGACTCTCTCTTTCCTGCACAGTATGCAGAGGCCAAACTTGCTTTCCTTGTTCTCCCAGTTGCAAATCTCACTTTGCGCTGGTGTGGCAGGTGGGTACCTGTGGAGAAGGCACTCCAGGTACCAGCTCCTGCTGCCCTGATGGTTCTGCTGGTGCTTGGTGGGGTTTGAGAAACGAGGTTACGCAGCTTAGCCTTGGAGGAAACCGGGGAGTGCTGGGGATGGAGAGTTAGGAGTGGTTGCTAAGAATATCGGATCAGCCGGGATCGCCATGGCAACCGTGTTGCCAGGATGAAAAACTTCCCTGCAATCAGTCGGAATTCGTAAGTCCCAGTGTCTACCTGTGTTGCACTGGAGAGTCAGCCTAAATGCTCTGATCCACAGCACACCTTTTCTTAAATCCTTGGGGATTCGTGTGCTCTATTTGCTAAGCAGTCTGGTCCAGGGGGAAGGAAAGCATCTGTGTGAAGTCAGGGAGTGCTTGAGGGGCCGGGTCACAGACAGACATTTGCAGGGACAACCATACGAATAATCAGGTTGCATTTGTGTTATCCCTTGGCTTGGTGTTTAAGTTTTTTATTGCAGGTGAGGAGATGAAGTAAAGCCTCCTGTGGTTTTGTGCAAGGGTTGTTACTACTGCACATCCCTCCAGGGCCATTTTATGTTCAGTCTCCTTTATTAGTGTAACATTGAGAGATCTGGATTGTGATCGTTGGTGGGGGTTATCTAATGGCAGTAAGCACCCAAAAATAAGTCCTGTTATTTTACTGCTCACCTCAGTTAACTATTCTTACTACAGTTTAATTTCACGGACAAAATACCTTTAAGAGTGTCTAAATCTGTGTCTGTCAAAGCTGATTTGATTTTTTTGGGATCTGATGTTCCACTTTGTAGGTTAAAGTTAGTCCTAGCTGATATTTCTTGATGAGTGTCCTGTAGATTAAACAGTTACATCAGTGGCAGAGCATTTCACATCTTGTGATCACTGTGCTCTGCTACGTTATGGCAGTGACCATGCATTTACTGACACTTTGACAGCTCTCAGAAGTACATTGACATTAAAATTATCCTCTGATAGCTTTAGCTGGGGGCACGAGTGGGTATGCACAAATTGAAGAGGCTCTTTCAGGTCAGAAGGTGACTTGCCTTGTGACATACATAACATGGATAATAGAAGATCTTAGTTTAAAGTGAGTGCGTTCATTTTGCATGGAGTTGTAATATTCACCTACCCCTGAACGCACCAAATCCTCCTCTTAGCTTCCAGCTCTGCTCTGCTCACCATTTAAGACTATCACTGCTTTGAAGAAGGGCTCTCAGCTGGCTTAAAACTTAAAATTTACATTACCTGAGGAATGGTAACGTGTTATCATGAATTGGCAAAAAATCGTTTTTAAAACAAACTGAAAAAATAGATCTGTTCTATTTTGATTGAAAAAAATGCTAGTGTGATTCTGATTTGGATCGTCAGTATAATGGTGTCACAGATATTATATGCACAAGTATATATGTGTTATATCTAACGTGTGTTATATATGCAAGCACGATATACATTTTAAAGCTGTTAAAACCTGGAATGTGCTCTGCTGATAGCATTCTATCTCAATACTGTTAATATTTAAATTCAGTCACCACAATTCCTAAACAAAGTTTTTGTTTCAACAGATTAGAATTTTCCAAAAATACTCAACCACAAACCAAACCCACCCCACAAAACAAAATGCCTTTTAATCAGAGAACCTCAAAGCAACGTGACTGAGTGAACTCTTCAGCCACATCTGCATGTAATGCACCTCTATTTCTACCTCACACAAAACAGAAATTTTCATTTTCCAAGCAATCTGTTTTTCTAGAAATACCCTTTTCAAATCCTACGTTAGGAGTGTGTTGATGGAAATCTTAAGGGCAAGTCCAGTCTCGAACTCGTCCAACTTCTCCACCAGGCTGGAGGAGAGACTGGTGGAACTCCCTGTGGGGTTTCAGTATAACCTCAGCTAAAAACACAGCATTGAGCCTGACATTCAAAACTCGTTTTGTTGGTTCTCCAAGGGCCCTGTGGTGTTTGAGGTCTGAAAAATAGCTTTTGGCTTTTAGGTTTTCTTAGCCTGGTGGCAGGAAAAGTGGGTGAAGTAATGACTTGGCCTTGGCTTGGAGCTGGTGGGTACATTTAGCCATTTCAAGCTGTTTCAAGGAGCCTGTGCTGTAGAAATAGTAAAACAAAGGTGGAAGGGCTCGTGGGAGGAATCACATTTAGAGCCTTCTGTTGAAAAATCACTACCACAATTTATTTGTTCCTTGTACAAGGCAAATTTTCCTTAATTTGGAGCTTCCCTCAGTCTACAGTATAGGATTTCCCTGCTGAAAACTGTGTGCTCATGTTCTTGAGGCTGTATTGCTGTTGGGTTACGTGGGTTTATCAAAAAGGAATGAATCACAGGCACATGCATGGAGACATCTTTGGAAAAAATATACTTACTATTTAATTGTGAGGGGAAAAAACCCCACAGGGCTGGTGCAACCACATTTTCCCTTATTAATTCTCTTCCTATTCACAAATAATTCTTGTCTTCACATTCAAGGCAGCTGTTGGACACAAAACTGATGATGAAATTGTCTTTTTTGAATGCATGATAAAAGGGCAGTGTTAAAATACTTTCTCTGCAATATATAAAGCTCGTGGTGGTTTTCCCTTGGAAACCTTGGGGCTAATTAGGGGGTGGGAAAAAAAAGGTATGGTGACTTCTTTGGTGGAGAAATGCCCAGGCTCTTTGTAACTCATACTGGAGGAGCAGGGTTTCTGCTGTGGTTTTGTTTCTTCATTAGATGAGTCATTATTAGAAGGTGCCCTAATGATAAGTTAATAGAGAGTGTAGATTAAACACTCCCAGGAATTCTTAGTTAACGGTCATTTGACCAGCCCTGCAGAAAGCTTGTTTTCCCTGAAATCCTGGAGTTGAAGAAGCCATGATGTAAGCCCTTCAAAGGCTGGAGAATAAAAGGGGATTTTTTTTCCACCCTTTAATGAAAAGAAGCTTTTGTTAGGGAAGGCAGAGCTGCGAGTGTCCCACAGCGTCTGGGCGCAGGAACATGCCATTCCTTCCTCTTCCCGCCGCCCCTCCGCCAGGGTTTGGATTCCAGTAGTTCATACTCGGTTTTCCTCCCAGACTGCCCGCGGAATTGGTGTGGATGTTCACTGGAATGGTGCATTTCATCTGGGAAAAGAGGGAACGTCAGGGCCCTGCTGGGAGCTGTGGATGATGCTCTGTGAGGGGAGGGCAGGACCCGCTTTGGTCACTGCTGGCTCCTCCCAGAGCTTCCATGTCAAACACAAAGCTGTGCTGGTCCCACGTGCTGCTCCTGCTGTAGTTTCCCTCTCTAGGCTTTATTAGGGAAGTGAAGGCACACAAAGCCAGCATCCAGCATTCCGGAAGTGGGGAAACCCAGCGCACTGCTGAAGTGATTCTAATAGTTAAGGATGGGGCTGATGTGCTAGGCATTGTACAGATTTACAACAACATGGAGTGCTTTTCCTGCAGAATTTGCTGCCCTAAATGGATGATTCACACTCAGGGCAACAGAAGGCCTAGAACAAACAAGCTGTGGGAGGGTTGGTAAACACTCCCTGCGTGTTATTATTAAATACACACGTGTATATATTTGGGTTCAGTTGAGCTAAAAGGGAAACACGAGGAAACGCAATGAGGGGAAGAAGGGAAGAGTTTGTGTGTGTGTGTAAAACTGATACACAGGACTGGAGGGGTTAAACAAAAGTCAAAACACTTTTAATGACAAACCTAGGGAGGAATTGCAGCAAACAACAGGATCCTATCCCTGTGGAATTCCCTAGAGCTGCCTCTGTGGCCTCTTCTCTGAGAGAATTTGTTTGACTTGAGCTTCCCACTCTTTTCTGGAGGCTTTCAAAATTCATGGGGCTCATGGAAACGTGGTAGGGAACAACACCAGGTCTGGACCGGCCCTTCCAAGTCTCTGCATGTTAGTGTGAACTGTAACTGTCCCGAGGTCAGCAGACCTCAGGCTTTCCTCTGCCTTCAGTGGAGTGATGCCTGCTGGAAGGATAGTTTCTTTCAGGAGTTCTTACATTTCCTGAGTTTTGAAATCCCTGGATCCGTTTTTCCTTAAAACACTGATCTTCTGATCAGCTTGACCTTTGCAGCTGTGGGCAGGGAGGCAGATCTGGTTCATGTTCTGAAGCACTATTTATTGACTGGGGAGAACAACAACAGCATCTCTGGAGGAAAGGGGTCCCGTTAAAATACAGAGCTGGATGTGGGAGAGCTGCCTTGTTGGTATTTTCTGTGGGAATTCATCCCAGGCCTCTAATAACAGTAGTAATAGCTCAGTCTTTGATGTGGTGAAACTACTGTGTGTTAAGATGAGCCAGAAATATGTAGTGGTAATACTTTTATCTGGATTTAAGATCCTTCTCCTTGAGGTGCTCTTAATGAAAGGACTTGAGGATTAATTTGCCTCTCATGTTGCACATTAGTTCTTTGCTGAACCCTTTGCTGAGCTCATCTGAAATGACACACAACAGTATGAAAATGCAGAGGTCGCCTTCATCTCTGATGGATTCAACAGGCTGCACTCAGCTGTGGGGATTGCTGGAAAAAGAGGAAATAAAAGCCTTCAGCAAGGCAATGGTTAGTGTTGTTATGCCCCCAAATGAACTGGGTTTCAATAGACACTTGGTAAAGTGAGCACTTTTACTCCTGTATTATAAGCCCTGTGTGAGATTATTGGGTTTTACCTGTTGATGTTAATGCACGAGTGGAGTAATGCAACACTGTGGGTTAAAACCCAAGCTGGTTTTATGTTTTAAAAATGGAATAAGCCAAATTCTATGTCAGGAAATGGTGCTTGCCAGTTGCCTTTCACCATTTCTCCCCATCCCCGTATTCCATTCAGAGATGATACCCAGGTTTTC
>JAYRBT010000139.1:2087111-2107964 GCA_036023395.1 Myiotriccus ornatus
TTTTTGATATATTTTTGATAGAAGTAAATAGATGCACAGTTTAACTCTTTGCTGTTACAGCTTGGTTTAACGACTCAGTGGTAAACCATAGACAGCTTTTTCATCCCCCTCTTCTTGGCTCTATTGTTCCTGTCTTATCAGGGTGGGCCAGATGGAGGCTGAGGGTTCAGCTCAAGGTAACCAGCAGAAACTCCTGTAGGGTGGGTCGATAAAATCCCAGCTGATTATCTGTGGCACTGCTGAGGAGATACTGAGCACTTGCCACACGTGACATTTACAGGGGTTGTATAATAAGCACTGAAGCCGCTGACAGAATAGAGGTGTCTCCATTTTCAGAATGACAATATTTGCAATTAGCTCAGCTGGAATAGCTGAGTATTTTTGTGCCTTTAACTGCTGTGATGCAACAAATACAGTGTTTGCTTTTAGAACAGGAGAGGTGGAAAGGGGTCTCTGGAGATCATCCAGTCCAATCCCTATCTCGGATCAGGGTCAGCCAGGACAGGTTGCTCAGGGCCAGGACCAGTCATGTTTTGAGTGTATCTAAGGATTGGGAATTCATAGTCTGGCTAGATAATCCATTCCTTTACTTTTAAAATTATTTTTTTTAAGTTTAATTAGAATTTCTTGCATTTTGGTTGGTGCATATTGTCTCCACTGGGCACCACTGAGAAAAGCCTCAGCTTCTTTACGGTCTCCCATTTGTATTTGACACATTGATAAGATCCCCCTGAACCTTCAGTTTCCAAACTGTAGAATGTGGAAATGTTCTGACTTGCTGACAGTGTTGTTTTATTCTTTTTTTACTTTTTTGAAAAAGTATATGCAGTGCGGGTACAGGATCTGAAGTGAAGTCAGGGTGCAGAAAGAAGTTCTAGTTCAACTAGAAGATAAGGTTCTAATTTTTGTTCTTTGTTGCAAGGGTGGGAATTAACACATCTTACTGAATCAGCTGCTGTTAAATTCAGTGGGAATAGAGCTGGCCTTGTAGGATTAAATGCCTACATGAATAAATTTGGGAGTGAGGGTCCTGGGGCAGGAAAACACCCAAGCAAAACTCAGTAAGGAAGCCCTTCCGACTGTCCACACTTATCAAATTAAAGAGATTTCTCTGATACTGCTGATGTGCTGCAGGAAGCTTCTGGCAATGCTTTTGGAGAGGATGGGCCAGCACGTTGCTGAAGAGCTTTCAGGGAGCTGCTTTCACACTTCTGTATCGTTTGTTTTCAGCTCTGTAAAGAAAATTTAAGGCGGGGTGGAATCCCCTGGAATCAACGCTGTATGAAGGGAGGTAATTGTACACTTGTTAACCTGGTTGTTCCACTGCAACGTGCTTCAGATGCTGGGGGCATTAAGGCACTTGAGCTAAGCACCTGGTTTTAGGTGTAATGAAAACAGCCTGGAAACAACACAACCAACAGGATGTATCTGTGGGAATTGCACACACACTGAGCTGCCTGCTCACCTGAGCCCTCATTCACGGGAGTTGCCCATGACGAATTACCAGGCATTGATCGTGTTCTGTGGGTTAATAGGTATGATTTGGAGATCTGCTCCCCCTTTTATAAACTGCTGAGGGCTGATCAGGAATGTGACTGCAGCCCTGTTCCAAGCGAGTTAAAAATTACTCCAGTGCAATTCCCCATATTTGAAGTTTATGTCTACATATTTTTTCAGCTAATAAATTATGTGAGGGAAATGCATTACACATCCTACAGTATTTTTTTCCTGACTGCTTTGAGTGGTGAGGAATGCCTTCAGAACATTTAGGACTGACTGGGCTGTTTGGACATTTCTGAGACAGCTTGTGTGGTTATTGGGCCTGATTTTGTGCTGTTGTTAAACCTATTGGCAGTTCACACCAGCTGTGATGCCCTGTGGGGTTGGGTTAGGTTGGTTAAGTGTCGTGCTGGATTTCTGGGATCGTGGGAAATGTTAGTGAGCCAAGAGCATTTATCTTCTTTGACTACACCTAAAACTTGTTGCCAAAGGTGAATGCCCAGGATGTGGGGACAGGAGCTAAGAGCGGTTAAGGTTAATAGGCTTGTCATCCGTCAATAAATCCGTGCACATGCGTTTGTGATGGTTTTGTAGTTGGAATACTTGTTACAATAGGCTTTTCCAGTATTTTGTTTGTGGACACTGTTGCATCACACCTTGAATTCCCAGGGAGTGGAGTGACAGTGCAACTCTACTTGAGTAGTGACAGAAAAGAGGGAAAGATCAGGTGAGAAGTGTGTAGCTTCACCATAGAAATGGAAAAATCCTCAAACTGAGTCTTTCTGTGTCATTCCTCCCTCACATCTTCCAGCCTGCACTTAGCCCTGGCTGCCTCCCTGGCTGCTGCCCTTTTGCTGCTCACGGTGACTCCCAGAGAATCCTTCCTTTCCTCAGGCATCAAGCCTTCCATCATTGAAGTCTCTCGGGAAAGTCCGCTCATTTCCTAGCTATCACGGATGTCTCCTGCAATCCTGTGCCCTTATTCTTTTCTAGCTTGAAGACCAAAGTAAATAGAGAGTTAAAAATGTAGCAGCAGGTCCCATCTCTTTTAGGGACAGAGGGAGAAGTGATGGATTTGGCTGAGTGAAATACTGTGTTCTTCATCCCCTTTACATCACTGCCCCATCACCTCTGGCTTTTCAGAACCACCTTGTGTGATTGAAGCTCTGTTCACATTCACACTCAGATATATCAGTGATTTTGGTTTTTTAATTGTGCGAGAAACGTTGTAAGAAGAAAACACACAGTACATCATCACCATGTACTAGAACAATCTGCCTTAATCCAAGGATCACTTACTGGGAATAAACAAATATCAGATAGACTGCAAAGTCTTAGTTTTCTATGAGAAAGGGCTGGGGAGGGGGAAGAATTTGTGCAAAATTGGACTAAAATGAGAAATGGGAGATGACCTCTCTCTGTAAAACCGGCATCTGTGTGCAGAGCAGGCTTGTTTGTAAATTAAAAGAATAGCCACATCTCTACAGGTTCCACAAATGAATTCCATGGATGTCTGATGCTGATAACAAATGACTGTTGTACATCTTCCCCAAAATCCTCGCTGTGACTGTGATTGCAGCTCTAATTATGGCATAACAGATGCAGTGTTGTATAGCACCCGCCTTCTCCAAGATCTGTACTCCCCTTGCTTTTGCATGAGTTATTTCTCATTTTAGTCTAGAATTTACTACTGCTTGCAGTAACAAAGAAGTCACTCTAAAGTAAGGAAAAAAAAAAAGAAGGATTTCGGATTGTTACACTGCTCACATTGTTGTGCTGCAGATGTTCGTTGTGTTCGCAGCCAGGGCGATTGTGGGAGAGTGAATTCATGCCTCATTGGGTCCTTTCCACTTTCTCCAGCCTCTCCGCTGCTGAGTAAGCAGTTAAAGGGAGTTTTTTCTTTTGTTCCCCTGCCTTTGCTGCTGTTTGAGAAGGAGGGCAAGTTACTTGGCTGTTTTGTTCAGTTGTAAGTGGAACGGTATAATGTTTTTTCTTTCTGGAGTGTTCATCAGAAGAATGCATTTGCAATTCTCACATGTATTTACATGTGAATGTTGCTGTGTTGTTCTTCCAAACCAAGGAGGAGGTGATTTATTTTAGTAGTACAAACTAATGCCTTGTGCTGTGTCAATCACGCTGCCATTGTCTGCTTCAGTGCTGACACTGAATCATCTCTTGGGATGTCACAGTTGTGGCCAAACACCTCGTTCCCGTGTGTGGGTTTGGGGACAAGGAGGGGGTGTGAGCTGCACCTCATGCCACGGGGGTGCCTCATCCCTGGGAGTGTTCAAGGCCAGGTTGGACGGGCCTTGGAGCAACCCGGGATAGTGACAGGTGTTCCTGCCTATGGCTGTGGGTTTCAATGAGATGATTTTTCAGGTCTCTTCCAGCCCAGATTATTCTGTGGTCCTATGATGTGGGATGCCCAGGAAGTACAGGGTGTTCCTTCCCGGAGCACAGCCAGGCATGGAGGAGCATTGTGACATTTTAGGGGCTGGTTCGTTTTTGAGGAAGGAGGACACAACCCAATCTTGATGAAAATACTTTGTTCTGAGCCTCCTTCCTCCACAAATCTCTTTGTTTCTTGGTTCCGCTATTAAAAGAAAGCGAAATAATAACAAACCTTTGCTCAACGTGCACTTGGCCGGGGACAGTCTAACACCGTCCCTGCAGGTTTTGTCCGGCTAATGAAGTTAGAAGTGCACACTGTGCTTTTTCCCACGCGACTTTCGGGTGGAGGGAAAACAACCGGCGAGGCACTGATAGCCCAGAGGGGCTGTGGCTGCCCCGTCCCCGTGCGTGTCCGAGGCCGGGTTGGACGGGGCTTGGAGCAGCCCGGTCCCTAGTGGCCGCAGGCGTGCCTGCCCGCGGCACGGGGGGCTTGCAGCCCGGGAGAGGAGCTTCAAGGGTGTCCTCCCACCGCAACCATCGGTGACTCCGGCAGCGCGGGGTGTGCCGGCCCCGCCCCGCCGCCGCCTCCACGGCAACGCGGCCGCTGTGCCCGCCCCCGGGCCGGCCCCGGCGGTGCCACCCTGGGCTGGGGCTGGGCGCCGAGCCTGCATGGCACGGCAGTGCCGCTCGCCAGCATGAACGAGGAGGCGGCCCAGAAGAGCGACGGCGGCGAGAAGTGCAACGGGGGCAGCCAGCGCAGGAAGAGACCCAAGAAGGTGGGAGCGGCACCCGGGAGCGGGGGGGTTTGGGGGCGCGGAGCCCGGCCGTGCTCCTGCCCTGCCGGGGCTCCGCGGGCGAGGGGGCTCTCCCCCGTGTTGGGTCTCCGCGTGGAATCCGTAGCGCTGTGAGAGCCGAGCCGGAGGGTGGTTCCTGCGTTTCTTGTGCCGTGGAAGTTGGCGTGGTTCGGCAGGGGATGCTGCCCTGATGAAGGAAGCGGGCGGTTTGTTTTGACAGAAGGTGGTACTGGCTGGTCTGCTGCCCATCCCTCTTCCTTCGCGCTGCACAGATGCGGGTTTATAGACCTTCGGTTTATTTTGCCGGAGGTGTTTCTTAGGTCGTGCTGTCAGCAGTCCTAGAGAGATACATCGCTGGCTCTTGTGCCACCCGCGCTAATTCAGTGATGTTAGTGACAAATAGCGGGGTAAAAATGTGAATTGTCCAGCCACACCCAATTCCCGGGGCGCGTTCCCTGTGTGTCCAGTCTCTCTGTCACAAATGGTTGATTTGCAAGGTACAGCGTGCAGTGCCCGCTGCTTCACCCCCCTGCTTGAGGTAATCTCTTTTTAATGGCTTTAATTGCAGGCAGCTATTTATTTCTGTTTGGGCTTTCTCTCCCGCTTAGGAGGAAAGATGTCTGTGGTGCTGCATAATTATGACATAAACGGGTTTACAGTTATTCCCCCCTCCCCTTCTTTTATGTCAATTGGTGTAACGTTGGTTACCCCACTGAAATTGGGGGGGCTGCTTGTGAGGTGAAGAAAAATTTAATCCGTGCAAAGTATATTCACTGATGAATTCTTCAGTCCCTCATTTTGCATAGAATTTGCATTTTAACCAACACTGTACACGAGCAAGACAAATTGCTACAAATTGAAATAACACCCAGACACGTAAGCAGGGACTTGTGCAAAGGCTTTGACCTGGTGAGGAAAAGCTCCTTTGCAATAGGTGACACCACTGGGCCCTTTTTTTATCCCAGAGGGAAGGTTCTGTACCTATAACCATAAAGGCATGAGAGAATCCAGTCTAAGTGAGAATTTGAACAAAAACATCCTCACCCCACCCCATTGTGCTTGGAATATTGCCTGGATCTCCACACAGTGGGGGATTTTATATAGCATCTTGGCCTTATATTTGAGCAGAACTGAGTAGGAGAGGGGATAGCCGCTTCGTCTCACCTCTGGATTTGAAAGGTTTATTTGTGTGGGTATGGAAGGCTGGATGAGGGAGCAAAAATCAAATGATTAAGTGCATACCCGATGTTTTAATTTGACTTTTAGATAACCTGGGAACAATATCATACTAGGAGAGATGTTTTGAAGATCCAAGGAGTCAAAGTGGGTGTTTTTATCACTTTTTTTTTTTGTAATCTATGTATTTGTGGTTTCGTGTTTTCCTGTTGTTTTCCAAGTCAAGTGGCCCAGAGCCTTTCAAGGTTGAAACAATTGCCAAATGAATGCTTGGAAAGCATCTCTTGCATTGAGTGTCCATATTCAGAGTCTACAACAGCTGTTTCATCTTAATTTTTCAAAAGCACAATAAATGGGTATCATCTTAAAGGTATCTTTTGCAACCAGGAACTATTAATTAGGCATTTTCAATTGACAAATGTTAGGCAAAAGTTGTTAATCCCTGAGTTTGGATGTAATGGATGTTGGTGGCTCAGTTCTGGTATTGGATAAGCCTTCATGAGTTTTTACCCTTAGTGACCTGCTGAAGAAATACAGCTCCAAGCTTTAATATTCCTTGTTAAAATTCTGTGAATTAATTTCTGAAAACCTTGAAATAGATGATTTTCTTGATGAGAAAGGTACACCTTAGAATAGCCAAGAGTACAAGAATTCCAAATTGAATTCCTCTGTGTTTTGACTAGGTAGGCACAATTTATTTTGGGAAGAGAGGCAAAAGTGCCATGTGCAAGAGCTCCAAAATCCCAAGTAATGTAGCCTGTTTTCAGGTCCTGAACTACTTTTGCTGTAGAAGCTGCATTGCACCAGCCAGCGTGCCCTCTATCTGTTCTGCGGAAGTTGATCCCTTTTGTGTGGATAATTAAATATTAATTGAGCTGGATCAGTTTGATCTATGTATCGGGAGAGGCAGAGAGCAGCTTATCTTGGATACAGTGTTCAAGTGGATCTTCTGTGTTCCAGGAGGGTGTCCTAGCTGGGAAGCCACACAGGCTTTTCTCTAATTTTCGGCAGGACCCCATTTTTTTTAATGCCTGCACACTTCATGATAAGAAGGCTTCAGTTTTGGAATTTTCATAAAATGGAGAAAACTTCTACCTACACAAAGCCAAACTGAATCCTTCTGGTGATGGTTGGGGATTTGAGCATTCCCGTGGGTCAGTGGGCTGCCTTAAAGAGTTTGTGAATTCATTTGTAGGGTTGCATCTGGTTTTCCTGTGGTACTTCTCCTCCATGTGATAACTGGGATCTGACAGAATGTGTGTTCCTGGGAGAAAAATCTGGGTACATCCAGTTCTAGTACTGGAGAGGATTGGGATGCAGAAGAGAACAGAACAGTTCTGCTGCTGGTAGAACTTGATGAAAACCTGCTGAGAGCAGCACTTGGAGCTGGTCCTCTCATCTCGGTAGCCAGCACTGCTGTTGAAGGAGTAGTACAGCAAGGGATCATAAATTTATAATATACTAGTTTTTTGATGTCTCCCTCTGTCCTTTACCAAGTGTATATTATGATGAGTCCAAGTGCTGAATTCCTAGAATTCCTTTCAAGGATGTTTGTAAATTCTAGAGTGTTTGAGATGAAAACCAGCTATTGTTGTTCATCGTGGAGAAACTGAAGCCTGTTCCCATATCTAGTACTAAAAGTACTGGTGGCAAAGGGCTTTCCAGAAGCCACAGGTTCTTCCTAAACTTACAGGTTCTTCCTAAGCCCCACACTGTTGGTGATTTAGTGAAAAAATAATCCATTTCAGCTTGTAGCAGAATTCCAGTCCTGTCACTGGGTATTGCTCATTCTTCAAGAGAAATTAAAAGCTTGGAGTCAGGCCCATACTGGAAAAGACTTGGAGGAAGTTGTAATGTTGATTTAAAGGAAGAGAAATGAGTCTTCTTTTCCTTACTGAAGCCTAAGCTCCCACTTTTAAATAAAATGGGGTGTATTAGGTGAGGTACTTTTAGTGGAAGTTGTATACTTGCTAATGGAATCATCAGAGTGTACAAGCAAATGCTTTTAATTAGTTTTGATTACTTGTGATTGTTTATTCCGTGCATAAGGTAATTGACGCCCATTTTGGAGTAGAAGCATAATGTTGTTCAGGAACGAGAATCCAAATGTACACAAAACATGTGGAGAGGGATTGCTGGAAGAGCAAGCAAAATGCAGACGAGCTTGGCTTTAGTGTGCTCAAGCAAAAGGCTATCTGAGGGGAAAAGGAAATGATCCTCTTCTGCAGCCTTCTAATGGGTTTAATCAGATAAAGAGCCAAGAGAAACTGAATTATGAATGAGATGTGATTTTTCTAACGTGTCACTGGACTGGATTGAAGCCCTTTGAGGAGGTCTCTCTTGCTCCTGTATTGCTGTGCTATCACCAGCATCATCTGTGGTGCCATAATAACCTTAAACAACAGTGCAGTTGAAGGTAAATGGGGCTATTTAAGTATTTTAAAACAGTGTCCATCTCTCCCAAAATCGGTGTGGGGACTGGTGTGACAGCAGTTCCAATCTGCTGGGTGGTGTGTCCCTAAACTGCCATCATTCCGAGGTGGCTGAGCCCCACTTTGCCTTCTCTAGGTGCTGCTCTTTCCCAGGCTCTGCTGTTATTACTGGTGACAGACAAATAGCTGTGGCCACACTGCTCTTGGCTGTG
This sequence comes from Myiotriccus ornatus, assembly GCA_036023395.1. NCBI lineage: Eukaryota > Metazoa > Chordata > Aves > Passeriformes > Tyrannidae > Myiotriccus > Myiotriccus ornatus. Next base: position 2,095,617 of record JAYRBT010000139.1, read on the forward strand.
CTGTTTGGTGATCCAACCAGGATGAAAACAGAGTCTGCTGCGTCTTCTGAGAGAGATCACGTCCTCTGGTTTCAGAAGAAAGGTTTTCCTTCGGTCGATACGCAGCAAACTGAACAGGCAGAAAGAGCTAATGAGGAAAAACACAGGCTTTCCTTCCTTTCAGCAGTAGGATATCTAAAAGGCTTTATCACAAAGGAAAAGTGGTAGTTACAAGTTAGCCCAGCTCACTGGTGTTCAATATTGGTAATTTTACTGGTGATGCAGCTTCTGCAAGGTCTTATTCTTTCAGCTGAACCAGTGGGAGAGAGCTGGAACCGCCTTGCTTTCCTATTTACATGAAAGTAAACAGGCAGAGAAATGGCACTAGAATTTGCTCTGGAAAGAAGGGAATAGATGGGGAAAAAGATGAACTCGTTTTTGAGTCAGGGAGGTGAGAGACAGGTTTGTTAAGACTGTTAAGGGTCAGACCAGTCGTGTTCCTGAATGTCTGCCCTGTGCTTTAACGTGATTTGCGCTGTCCTGAGTCTGATGCAACTCTACTGATGTTCTTGCATTACTGAGAGCAGGATTTGCTTGTTCCCTTTGCCTTTTCTTCCTATCACAGGGCTTCCAGCACATTTTGTCCCAGCTGTAAAACTGACGTCGTAGCTGTAACCGCTCTGATGTGTTCAGCTTTGTGTGCTGGGTGTGATGGTAACAAACCAAAATCGGTGTGTGTTTGTCCCACTGTGGGATAGAACGTCTCACTCTGTGCCCCAAATTGCTGCAGAGCAACTGTTGCATCAGCAAATGCCCCGTGCTTCCCTCTCAGCAGCCCCCGTGGTGATTGACACTCGGGGGAAATAATTTCCATTCCCTTACAGCGGCGAGACACGGAAAATAATGATGGGTGATAGAACTGAACATCTGGACTGGAGCGTCCTGTGTTGCCGTTGTGTTTTCTAGCAGCCTAAAGTGCGTAAGGTGGAAGAGGGCACATGGTCTCAGCCACGCAGCTGAGCCTGGCTTTTCTAGGTCTTCATGTTCTAGTGGAACAGGGTCACTTCAAACACTCTCGTGCTCTGGGATGAGCAGTGAACAAGTCTTCGAGCTAACAGAGCTACTTAGAAGGTTACATTTCTCCACGGAGCAGTGTGGCGTGTTGATCCCGCATCCGCCTGCCCCGCCTTCCGGGCTCCCGGTTTACCGTTCGCACTTCTTGCTCATTTTCACCCATGTTTGGCAAACATCAGCTGAGTCAGAGAAGCAAGTCCCTTGTTCCCCAGCCAGCTTCCCCTTCTCCCTGCGGGGTGCCTGAGGCTGTCAGGGATGGCACATATTGTCTCGCCTTCGCACATCTCGCAGCCTCCTCACGCCTTCCTGCAGTGACAGAGCCTGAGCTGGGCTTAAAGCCGCCTGTCCTGGCTCTCTGGGGACATCGGGGCCACGCTGGAGGCAGCCACGTGCCCTGCCCCTGCCTCCCCTCCCCTCCTGGCCTCCGCCTCTCTTACCTGCCTCTCCCCATCAGAGATCCCGTGGTTTGGTGGCTCTGTGTCCCTGTCTCTGCTGGGCATCTTGTGTCGATGCTTTGGATGACATTTCTGGCGAGGGAGGTTTTTTCACTCTCCAAATTGAGACTGACATATGCAGCACATAGATATTTAGGTTAGACACTGGGAGCCCTGGAGCTCTGAAATGCAAGGAACAGAGGGAGGCCAAAAAAAGTAATAAGATGGCTAGGGGCCCTTCCATCCTCATTTATTTGTAGGAATTAATTATTTCGAAATCTTTCCTAGCTGATTAAGTAGGCTGCTTTTGTCTTGGTGACAGGAATTGCTGAGCTGAAAGTTTGAACTTACTCTTATTATTCCTACATTGTGTAGGAATAATGCACTATTTCCTCAGTGCATTTTCAGTAGAAATGTGCTGTACTGTTAGTCTTTCAGTGGGATCCTTGTAATTTTGCATTTTCTCATTTCTTTCCACTTGATTTCATTGTTCTCTGGTACCAAACACAGGAGAGAGAAATATTTAAAAAGTAGATGGAGATGGGCCAATGTTTAAGGCTCCCTCAGAGTAGTTTGTAAAATTGCATGAGAGAGGCAGTGAATTGCTTCAGGTCACTTTCTGGTAAAAAATTCATAGCTGAAATGACATGTAATTGATTTCCAAATTATCTTTTTCCAATGTGATTTTGGAGGCTGGAAATGTAGTATTATATCTTTATACCTTTTAAACGATAAGTCAGTGCATCCTTGAGGGCGTTGCCAGTCAAACCTGTGGGCATGGATTGGTCTTCCCCAAACCTTCTTGAAATAAAAACGTTCCTTGAGCGCACAGCAGTTTGAGGAGTAAAAGTAGACACCAGCTCATGTTATCTCACCCCTTCTGTGGTTCCTTCCAGCTGGCTGCACTTGTGTTACCAGCAGGTACACAATTTGTAACCTACTTCTGTTTTCTCTCCGTTTAGCTCACACACACACACGGATTTAGTCCATGAATGAAGCGCTCCCCGGAGAATAGGATCAGCTCCTAAGGAAAGGAGAGAGCAAACGGCAGTAATTGCAGTTGGAAGTGATTTTCTAGGTTAAACAGCACACAGGGTTCTGCCACAGGCTGAGTAGTTCAGAAAGGATTGGTTGTTTTTATTTGTTTCATCCAGTCTTGGCTGCCATGTGTTTATATTATGCTCTAGTACTGGGTGTGAGCAAACAGAGGGTATGGATTTCACTTGGCACCAGGAATGCACAGATTCCTGCAACGATTTAGCTCCGTGATCAATTAAATCTGCTAATTGTTCCACTCCTGGGGTTCCTTTATATAAGGCAGGGTTTGGAGTGTGTGTCGGTGTAGATGAGGCTATGAAGAACATGGGTGATAGTTTTGAAACACATAAATGAAAGTGGCAATGTTTATAAACAGTGTCCACCTTGTTACAGAATATACGATTCTGAACCTTGTTTATCTCTTATTGTGGTAGAAATTGTGCTGTTTTCCTGTGACTGAAAGGCTCTGCTAGTCCCTCTTTTTAAAATATTTTAAATATCTAATACATCTGGCAGCTTTCAGTATCAGAGAGCAGATGTCAGCATATAAATGTCAAGAAACAGTGGCAGTTATTCATGGTGCAAACCCTTAGAAACCTCATCTGACCGTCCTGGTGGGGATACAGTGGCATGGTCTAATCAAAAAGTGAATGAATAGGCATAAACAGCGGCAGGAGCAGGCTCTGGGCTGTGTGTGTGTGCACTCAGGGGTGTGGTGGTGGGCTGTATCCCATGGTTTTTTCCAGAGCACAGCAGCAGAGCACAGTGCTAGATGGGAGCGTGGGTTTGATACAGTCAGCGGGGCTCTGCCAGCTCCCATCAGCGGGGAGACGGGCTCTTGGTGCCCTGTACCTCTGACAGGGTAGGGCAGAGCGGGGTGCACATCAGGAAACAGAAGAGCTGGAATGGGCGCAGATTTTCCAATCAGCCCGTGATTCACGCTCATTAGCTTTGAAGCACTGAAGAAAGGCGCTTTATGAGCTGGCATTTCCACTTGTGCTGTAGCTGCTTTGCTCACGCTGAAGGCACAACGACGACTGCAGCCTTCCCGAAAACGAGGGGGAGAGAAGCCTTGTCTAAAGGTCACTGCCCTGGCCAAGCTCCCCTGCTCCAGCTGGAGATCGCTCCGACCTTCCCCTCGGCCCTCTGAACTGCCGATGGCCTCTTGTGTGGTGGGAAATCCCAGTTAAACAGGTCAAGTGTAGAGCAGAGTTACCGTTTGCTTTGGTGCAGTTCAGGGCTGGGGGGGAGAGGTGCAAATATCCCCTCCTGTACCTTGTTCACCCCGCCTGAAAGGCAAGCCCAGCTTTTGTTGCTGCATTTATTTTTTAATTAAACTCTTCTGACGGTGCAGAAGGTGTTTTATGAGGAAACCACGGCCCTTGCTGAGTGTGCAGTAGCTGTAATTGTGTTGGGAGATGCAAGTGTGTGAGGGCTTGCGGTTAATTATACGTGAGGCCGTGTATTTGTACACGCCTCTCTCCCCCCTGCTCGTCAGCAGAACTGCTTTTTTCACAGCCACATCACCAACAGAAGCAGCAGGCGATGGCTTTCAGTTGGAAAACAGCTGCCAGGATCTCATTATGCACTAATGTACACTTTAAGATTTGAAATTGCTCCTTTGCAGAGGGAGCTTAGGAGTGTGGCCCACTGGAAATGTGGCTGACAGCAATTAGGGTAGTGATGTACAACTTGCCTTTCTTAGAAATCGTTGTTATAAACCAGTTGTTACCTCTGAACAGAAACAATACAGCCTGGCTCGTACCTATACAGCAGTTCTGTGAATTTTATTTTAGTGAATGAGCAAAAAAATCCTGCTGGAAATCTCTTCTGCGCAACGTAGCTTCACCCAAATGGAAAGCAAATACATTTAATTAAAAAAACCCCATCCCACTCACTGAATGAAAGCGGTAAATACAATGAATGGGAGCCACCTTTTTGATTGATGCAATCAAAGTGACAAAGATACGGTTACAAATCCAGTTGAGTATGAGCTGAAGTCAGGGAAGCTTCATGTGTGGGGTGCTGATGGTGGAGACCAGAGTTAGTAGGTCATTCACGTGGGCAAATGACATTTGAACTGGGACCTCTGTTTATTTTCTCCTATCCACCCTCTTGGGGGGATGAATGTGATGGCAAATTTTATTTTTCTTTTTCCCTGAAAGAGGGAACAAATAGTTAACCTTTTGCTGGAACTTTCTGAGAAAGACATAGTTTAACTACCCGAAAGAGAAGCTCTATTTAATACAGAAGGAAACCAAATACCTCAGATTGTAGTCTGGAAAGTCTCCTAAGTCTTTCCAGTCTCCACAGTCTGTAACACAGCTGTGGCATTTGTAATCGTGTTTAGAAATAAGTTCTGGCACTGATGGGGTTATGGGTTTGGGTCTCTCTGTTGTCTTTCCTGGGAAGCAGAGTAAGAATCCCATCTGGGTTTGAGCTCCCCTCTTCCTCCCTGCAGAGGAGCCAGGACGGGAATGGGTGGAAATGAGCAGCTGGGAGGGAAGAGAAGGTGAGGCTGATTCTTTGTGTGACAGTTTGGATGCTTGACTAGAACACCAGAGAGGTGTTTTACACTACCATGCACTTACAAAAACCCTTTATTGGAAAAGCATGAAAAGCAGGTAATTATTTGTTTCTTTTTTTCTGCTTCAAAACCACCAGTGAAATGAGAGCGTGATTTGTGTTGCTGTAATGCTTGCTTCGACCAGCTGAGATGAAGCTGCCATTCTAGTAGTGGTGATATTAATATACACTCATTTTCTCAAACAGCATTTTTCATCATTGCAGCTAATGTGCTTTATAGGAGAAACTGGGATCACTGCAGCCAGTTGTTTGCAGTGGTTTGCCTGGGGCAACCTCAGGTGCAAGTGCCAGAACAAGGCTGAGAATCCAGTGATCCTCAGCTCTCCTGCCTCCCTCCCACTGCTGGGGACCAGCTTCAAGGCCCCGTATTTCCCACACACCCCCTCTTTAAATACCCTGCCTCTTCTCTTTGCTCTCCATGCCCTTTACTTTCCCCTTCTGAGCCCAAAGTCTTTTCTCAGAGGTTACACGAAGTGTCCAGGGACTCGTTCAGGTTGGTTGTGCCGAGGAAAGCAGACCCTTAGCCACGTTCAAACAAAACCCACAACTCATTTTTAGAGCGCGAGTCAAAGCTTGCTGAAGTTTATGGCAGGATTTTCATTGACCTCAGTAATTTTTACTTCCCTTTAGTGGCTTTGAGATCCATCCCACCAGGAATGAGTTGAATATTTCCTCGTTTACCCTTGACGTTTATGGCGTGTAGCTACATGAATAGCTGAATTAGGACTGGTTTTCAATATACTTAGAGCTTGGATTGATAAATTCTGGGGCCAGGTATTTGATCCTTCTCTGGAAAATTTTTCCTTGTTACCTAATAAAATTATTGGATGGTTTTATTGCAGTAGTAATGAGAACCATTAGTTTATATTGATGTTTGTGGAAAACATGATACCATCAGTCCATTTCCCAGCTTGTGCCGTAAAATTCAGCAGATACCTGTGGAAACATGAAGTTAGTTCTTCCTGAAGCATGTCAATTGACCTTTAAAATATAAAAGCAGTGCTTAGCTGTGACCTACTGTATCTCAGCAGTAAAGATTGAGTAAGTCCATCACACGTCGCCTTGAGGTGGTGAAATGTGTAGGTAGATTATTTATTCCAGATGACAATACGACATTTTCTTCTGGGAAGAGTTATTTTCAGGGCTTTATTTATTTATTTGTTATTTATTTATTTTTGTAATCTTCAGAGCTCTCTTTCACTAGTTTCCTCCAAGCCTCCCAGTGTTGCTGGAAATCAGGATGAGTTTTTGACAGATCAGGCTGTGTGGTTGTTTCCAAAACACAAAGTGAGGTTCCTGTTTATTTTGTGTGTGAATTTGAACGCTCTGGCACTGCCCTGTCACGTCACACAAAGCTCCCAGCCTAGGGAAGCTTTGCTGTGACTGGTTTGAGGGGTTCCTTTCAAGTGGTCAGGAGGTGTGGAAAGCCCTTTACAAATAACAGCAGGGATTATTCAGGGTTCTTTTCTGGTTTAGGTAAATTTTGTCCAGCAAAACATTTCAGGACAGAGGCAAAACAAACAGAGTTTCTTCACACTGATCTCATTCAGCATCTGTTCAAGTGGACATAAATGTTCAGGTTTGGCCTCCAGCTGGGGTTCAAATGGTTGCTGAAGGCCTTTGTCCACTCCAGCCATGCAGGGTGTCAGTCCGTTCACTGCTCACTGGCTTTGTTTCTCAGGTCGTTAAATGCCTTCCATGTATCTGTCTGCTCAAAGAAAGAACTATTTCTTCAGCTGTTCTAAATGAAGAAATGTTTCTGTAGCCTCTGGGAACTTACTAAATGCAGAGGTTTTACAATTGGATTGCTGGCACAAAATATAATTTCAGTGAAATAAAATGGAGACTCACAGAAGATAAAATTAGGGAAAGGTTTTTTGGAAAATAACTTGAAAGCCAAGAAGGAACAATCTTGGAAAAGAATTGCATTTTAATTCTGAAAAATATAGGGGGTTTATCAGCAGCTCACATTCTTTAGACTTAATTTTGAAAATACGATTTATCACCCCCTTTCCTTCATCTCTTCTCTTGGTATTTTTAAAGAATATGCCAAAAACCCCTGTCTCACTGGCCGTGGCTGCCAGCCAAGCATTTAGTTCAGAATTCATTCAAGCTCTTGTCCTTTGCTGGTTGCACTGTCACCCCTGTGCAGGTGCTGGGCTCCCTGAGAGCTGGTGTCACAGCGGGTGGTGACAGCCTGGCCGTCGGCCAAGACTGATGAGCAGCAGCTTCCCTACTCACCTTCCCAGCCTTTAGTGGAAAAGGTGCCTTCCCACACCTCACCTTCTCTGAGAGGACCTGTATAAATGATGAAACTGTAGAATGGCCTGAGTTTTGAAGGGAACTTAAAGATCAGGCGGTCCCACTCCCTGCCAAGGGTGCTCCATCAGAGGTTCCATCCCCTCTGATCAACCCTCTATTTGCATTTGTGGATTAATTTGAAACCCTATATATACATATATTTTCTCATGGTTTACATTTTAAAACAAAGTAATTGATATTTAAAAGCCCCAAGAGAGTTTGCAGAAGGGTTTGTGTCAGTTTGGCTGAATTTATTTCAGTATTGCTGGGCCGATATGCATTTTTGTGCATGTCACCTCAGAAACGTGCTGATTTTGGTGCTTATTTGCAGACAAGGAGTGGATGCATTGACTTTGGGAGGCTGCAATAGAAGTGAGAAATTAGGAAGGCTGAGGAATGTTGGGAAATAATTAGCAGCTTTCCTACAACATCTGTTCAGCAGGGATGGGGTGTGTGGGGGGTTTTCCTGTAGGTGCACATCTCCCATGCCCAGCACGTAGGATGCACCAAGGCCTCCTGTGTGTTGGTAGTGGGATGCCAGTCCTGGCCTTGGGGCTCTTGTACAATTTAAAAACGTCCTTCATGTTATTAGCTGCTCATATTTCCTCAAATAATATCTTGGAAAGGATAAAACAGTGACAGTGGTAGTGGCTGCTCTTTCTTTCCTGGCTCTCCATGAGCTGCCTCGTGGGAAGTGCTGGATCTGGGGGACTCCTGCCCTCTGCCTGGGGCATTTTAGATCTAAAGTAGCATCTCTGTGCATTTCTTTAATGAGCATAAATACTGTCAGCTCCACAGTTCACTGAGATAAATGTAAGGCATTTTAATAACATGAACAGAATTAGCTAGAAAGAATTTTGTATCATTTGATCCAAGCATTATTTGACCCTCCTTCTTCAGACTAGGAAGGCCCACTCTCTCACTTAGGCTTTTTAAAATGTAGCTGTTTGTAGATTAATGAACCTTTGCTGCTGACCTTGATCCTTAAGGTGCTTTCCAACCCACTCTGCGTTTGTGACTTTGTTACACCCTCTGCGTGTCAGCAAAAGAGCCAGAGCGCTTTAGCAAGGTAATCATCTGTTTTTATGCTGCAGGACAAAAGCCACTTTAGGTGGTACCAAAATCCACCTGACAAAAGTGTTAGTGGGTGAATGAAAGGCACCAGCCCCCATTTTGCAATCCACGGAACACGGAACTTTAAATGTTCTGACTGGAAATAAGGAGAAGGAAGAAAGAAATAAAAAAGGGACAGAAATGTTAAAATTAATTTCATCCTTTGTCCTATCTATGGTAATTTCTGGTTTGTATGTTAATTTTCTTGAAACAAGTGTCCAAATCAAAGGCAAGTCTTCATAACTAAGATGTACACTGGAATTAGCGTGTCTGCAGCAGGCTTGGAATTTTTCCCTCTGATTATTTTCTGGGGAAGGCTCTTTATGCCACAACTAGGCAATGCTTTTGAAGAGACAAATGGGGTAAGGAGATATCTATGCTCTGTATTTGTGTTGGAAATAACAAGTAATGCAATTAGTAGCTGACTGCATGAACACTACCAATCAGAGCTGAAGAAGGTGGGAAGTCTGTCAGTGCAGAACCATCTTTCTGTATCATCTCTACTGGCAGAAACCCACAAAAACTCCACTCAGGTGGCTAGAATTGTTGATTGATGTGAGCTTGTTTTAAACTTTTTGTTGGTCTCCTTTCTCCCAGTTCTGGTTTTTGAAGCTGAAACCAGGTTTTGGGCAGTGTGATGAGTAGGGCACAGCTGATTCCAGCCCCTCCTCTTCTGGGTGAGGGATCTCCCACCCATGTTTCTGTTTTTTACAGATCCACTGTCTCATCTCCAGCATTCATAGGTCAGAGATGCCCAGCAAAGGATGGTTTTCTCTGTTTTATTAGGAAACAGCCTTATTTTTGTAGTTTTATCTCCCTTGATTCCATACCAGTTTGCTTATGCAGGTCCATTGGAAAGGCTTATTAAAATAAAACCACCCCAAGCCCTGCAATTTATTTGACGTGATTAGTTCCTAACAAATTCGCTTTGGCTGCTCCTATGATCATTATTCCCTTTATGTCAGGGCTGCTCCATTGTTCTGGAAGTCCTCTGGGTGATTTTGTGAAGGTTATCCAATTTTTCCTGCGATCCAGTCAGCAGGGAGCCGTTTGCAGTCCCGGTTTTGCTGAGCCATGCAGGTGTCATTGGGGCAGCTTTGCAGCTGCCTGGGGGGCCCAGTGGACACTCAGACAGAGCAGCTCCGTGACTGTCACCGTGTACTTGGGATTTCAGAGGGCAAAAGTATTCCTAGGTAGGTCAGCAGAGCCTCGCTTAAAATCCTTACTATGGACTGCTTTAACAGATTTTAAAGGCATTTTCTGGGTGTCGAAGTTTTGACTGACTAGTCAAAAGCTCTTTGTTCTTTACTCTTGTCTGCTTTTGGTGCAAAAGTCACGGAATCATGGAATCAGTTAGGATGGAAAAACCCTCTGAGACCATTGGGTGCGACTGTTTCCCCAGCATTGCCAAGGCCACCACTGACTCCTGTCCCCAGGTGCCACATCTGCACATCTTTTATGTCCTGCCAGGGAGAGGTTGGCCAGAGGAGCTGTGGCTGCCCCATCCCTGGAGTGTCCAAGGCCGGGTTGGATGGGGCTTGGAGCAACCTGGGCTAGTGGGAGGTGTCCCTGCCCATGGCAGGGAGTGGGACTGGATGAACATTAAGGTCCCTCCCAACCCAAACCATTCTGGGATGTCATGGTGACTTCATCACTGCCCTGGGCATCCTGTGGCAGAGCTTGACTTTTCTTTCCCCCCTCCCCCCTCTGTTTTCCCTGAGTTCCAGAACTTTGGTACAAATCACTGATGTGTACAGATCAGAACATCAGATCATCAATTTTCAAGTTTTTTTTAACACAAAACTCAACTTTTGGTGTATTTAATTGTCTTTGATTTGTAACTGTGCCTTCCACAGCTTGGTTAGCAACCTTTTTGGCTGCTGCTGGTGTTTATACCATGTGAACACCAGAAAAAGAAGGAAAAACAAAGGAAATAAATATTAGTTACAGCTGCTGGTACTGAGCACACCCAGTTTATCAACACAAAGAGACTTTGTCCCTAAGCCCGTTGTCACTCCATCATCACCACTTCCAGGCCCTTGAGATTTTGCCACCTCAGTAACACTGCTGGGGATTATAGTGATTAGCCCAGTGTTTCAGGGAAAGCTATTCAGCCTCCTGGAACAGCTTGGCCAAATTTTGGATGGTTGGGATGTTACCAGTGATGACGGGAGAAAATGGCTAAGGTGGTTTGTCCTGAATGACCAAACGGGTCTGGCAGAGGAATGAAATTACAGAGGGAGAAACCATCCTAATTGCCACATTCCTTCTACTGTAGGACCACTTCCAAGGACAGGTCCTCACCACATTCTAGTCAGCACAATTCCTTTGGCTTGTCCAGCAGATCCACGTCAGGTGGTAACAGAGGGCTGACCTTTCCTGCAGCGTGATTTTAAAATCAAGCAAAAATAACGTCACTCCACTGACAGTGGCTCGGACTGTAACGTTTACAAGTGCGGTCCTACTCTGGAGCTACCCAGAGCTGCATCTTCACTTTGGAATTCTATTTGGAATGTTAGATATATGTATGTAAGCCATATATATATGTATCAATGTCTTAATTGTGGGATAAACACAAAAAATAGCTGTATTTTGCCCTTGCATCACAGGATGTCCTGCCATGTGTATTGGAGCCACAATGCAAGTTTCTTGCATGGTGCTTCTTTGGAAAAGTGTGGGAACGGTGCTTAGGCTTATTTATAGAGATGCCCTGAGGTGAAAAATCAAACTAGGCAATCTCCAGCAGGTTAATCAGCCTGCAGATAACCTGACTGCCACGGTGGTGGCTGTTTATAGCCCAGTGCAGACTGCTCTGAGCAGCATTGGGTAGTGCTGCAGATTACCATCCAAACATATTTTTTAGCTTGGGGAATTTTTTTTTCCTTCCCCATCCCCAGGTTCCTCATTAATTTTGAGTCCTGACTGGCAGTGATTGCTGTTGTTGAAAGCGATAGTTTCAGCAGGGTGGAAGGGATTTTTTTTGTGCTGTACTCTCTCTCTTTTTTTTTTTTTTTATCCCCATCTCTAAACAAAGGCAACTTTTTCAATGGGAAATATTTTTGTGATCTGCTAAGACACCTCATTAAGTGTGTTGTTTTGTCAAGCCATTATCCAGCTGAAGAAGTTTGACTAGGAATTTTTTATAAGCACAGAGAGATGTTTGCACTGAAAGTTGCCTAAAACACTCCAGAGTTTCTGTGGGAAGTGATTTGATGGTCTGATTCCTCACGGGATGCAAATCCCCATCCCAAGCATGGACAATTCACTTCTTTCCAGGTTCCAGAATCTTCCCAGCTGAGATGGCTTTTCTGGAATCACTGGAAGTGTCAGACTGGAGGCTGGGGTAGGAAGCCAATTACTTTGAGTTCTGTTCTGAGAAGTGCTTATTTCTGCCTGTGCTTGGATATAGAGCTGTCACTTTGTAAGGCTACTGGTGCCTGGAACAAGCAGCAATAGGTTGTTTACTGTAATGAATTATTAGCATTTTTGATGTATATTTAACCTTGATGTGGGGGAATCAAATATGTTTAATTTTTGCTGAATGGAATAAATGATTTGAGCACAATTCAGAGTAGAAGCTCAAGCAAGTTCTAAAGGTATCTGACTTCCCATTAGAGTAAATTATGCTCACTGCAGTGGAATTGGACTGGATGACCTTTAAAGTCCCTTTCAACCCAAACTGTTCCATGATTTTATGATTTGTGTAGGGGTTTCTAGAGCTGTTGACTACTGAGAGAAGAGCCCAGCAGTGAATTGTGTCCCCAGAGAGAGACATTTATTTTGAGCACTCTACATACTGAGCTAACAATTCCATGAAGGTGCA
>JAYRBT010000139.1:2108064-2206287 GCA_036023395.1 Myiotriccus ornatus
CAGTGAATTGTGTCCCCAGAGAGAGACATTTATTTTGAGCACTCTACATACTGAGCTAACAATTCCATGAAGGTGCAATGTATCCTGCTACAAAATATTCCTGTGCATTAGATTTTTTTTATGAATTAACTAAAGTGTTCCACACCTGGTGCTAGAGATACAATACCAACTTAATGTGGGATACTGTTATACTTACAGGGAGCATAATGTGTGTCTAGAACAATTTTTTTAAAAGGTATTTTAAGGTTCTGTGTGGTTTTTTTAAAAAAACATAAGGTAAGAATGCACAGAGCCTGAAGATACAGGCACTTGGGTTTCAATTACGTTTATTTCTCAATAGTGTATGTGTGTTTCTGAGATTTAAAAAAACCCAACAAAACTAAATACAAACTAAATACAAAACTAAAATAACTTGTGTCCAGTCAGAAGGTAGAAATGCACAGAAATCCTGCAGAAACAGAGCACTGGCACTGTTACTAAAGCCTAATTAGCTGTCCCAATGCTGGGCCATGCAGTCTATCACTGTTAGGGAAAATTGTTGTCATGGGGAAAAGGATTCATTTAATTTAATTCACAAAATTTAAGTCTTGCTCTTTTTGCCCTGAAGAATGAAGCCACGAGACACTAACAGTGAGGACACCAGAGTGTGAGTAGGTGTCCTTGCATTAATATTTAAGGTAAATAGGCTTAGGTGATGTGTGTGTGGTAAGAAACATTCCCCATAAGCCAGCTATTCTGGGCAGATTCTTTATAGCAGGTGAGTGATATGGCTGGGCCCGGACAGTGCCTGACCTGCTGCTTTGGGATTGAGCTCTGTGAGCTCTTAATCCCTGGAAAATAGGGTTTTCTGCTCACTTTTTGCTGGGAGTCAAAGCTGTCTGCCTTCCACCTGCTCTCCTGCTATACAGAACAACGTTCCCCACACGTTGTTTGTGGTTTTTCTCCTTGGCAAAGCATCAGCTTCTCGTTTTCCCTTTACAAACACAGTTCCTGGGTTAGCATCAGTAGAAATTATAGGGACATTCTCCAAAGCCTTCTCAGTCAATGGAATCCTTTCTTTGACTAAATTGGATTTTAATTTGTAACCATGGAAAAGAGATAAGAAATCCCTAATTATAATTTACTAATGCGTTTTAAGACTCTTGTTACCGCGGGCTTCTGTAGGAATAGAGTTTAATAGGGCTGGTAAAGCTGCAAGAACTCATTTTCTTATGGTTTGAGTCCTGGGTCAATTAGAAATAAGCTGACTTATCTATTGTACTTTATAGCAGCCCTGTACCCCAACTCTCCTGCTCTTGAGACTTTTGCAGATTGGGTATTTCAGTGTTCTGTTCTTTTTTTCTTCTGGTCAGTGATTATTTAGCAAAGGCTTTAGGTAAATATATATACAGATGTCTGTGTGTGGGCATAGAGAGACAAAAACTTCTGTGGGTAAAGACACAAAGCAATTTCCACATTATTTAAGGCAAGAGAATCCAAACTGCAACAACATTTTACATCAGTGTATATTTATACAGGAAGTTTTCCAGGAATTGCGTGGCTTTTGTGTTGTCATTCAGTATCAAAGAAACAATTTGTTTGGTATTTCAATAGTACAGTTACATGGAAACTCAGGCTATTTATGAGGAAGTCGGCAAAGCAAAGGGAGAGAAGAAATGTAGCCAGTTTATTATACTGTGTAGGTGTTACAGTAAGTCCTGGAATGTCCTGGATGGTGAGGACAGAGGGGAAACCTGCTTTCTTCCCCCTGTTCGGAGAGTACGGGGAAAAAAAAGGGTGGTGGAAAGTGGAGGTTTGTGCTATAAAAAAAGTTAATCTGCGTGGTGGTAGGTGTGTGGAACTTCGGGTTTCCATTTTTGTCCGTGTGCATTAATATAATCACACAGCTGCTGTCAGAGGTTTCTTACTTCTGTAGACGTGTTTACCTGCTGAAGTCACCGGGGTGGTTGCCAGAAGCACAGAGAATGTAGCACTCTACACGCTTTTAGAGAATTTCACTGTGTTGTACCTGGAGAAAAATAGGAAAGATGAGCAGTTTCTGGCAGATGAGCCAGAAACACCCTGCAAGTGTCTGCTCCCTCTCCGGCGTGTGGACCGCGGTCCCTCCTTGACTCCTGACCGTGTTTAGGGCTCATCCCACGCCAGCGTTTGCTGCGAGAGGCACATCTGCCGAATTTGCAGGAGTGTGGCACGCTGATGTAGCAAAGCGTTTGTCGTGCAGGTCCTTTGAGTCTGGGAACGCTGCAGAGCCCACTGGCTCATGCCGTGTCAATCCACAGGCCGTGCAGGGATGTTTTGTGCCCCGCCCGTGCGGAATCGCAGGCTCCGTTGCCATGGGGACCGGGGCTCTCCGCGGTAACGATGCGATCCTCGCCATCCGCCGTCAGTGATGCCGTGGGATCGGGGGCAGGGAATGCGCACGGCAGCCGGCGCTGGGATCTCTGCTGACCCCATCTGCTGGGATCGGCCGCAGGGAGGGAGCCGTGTCCTTGGCTCACACGCTCCCGCCTCTTCCCGGTGTGTTTGCAGCGTGGCAGCCGCGCTGCGGGTCGAGGGGTGCCCTCCCCGGGACCTGCTACCGGGAGGAGGGAAGGTGTTGGAATTTAAGAGGGATGAGTCTGAGCAGGCTTGCTGCCGAGCCTTCTGATTTTCCACAGAATACTGAGTGCTGCCTGGAGGTGCATCCGAAAAATCTGATGGGGAGGACAGGACAGGGACTCTCTGGAAGGAGAAGGGGCATGGGAAGGGGCATGGGGAAATACTGCTCCATGACCAGGATGAGGCATGGTGGAAGAGGGAAGATGACCCTGGCTGCCAAAAGGAGTAAGGAGGTGTCAACAGATGACCCTTTGGTCCAGGGACTTGTTTGGAAGGCAGGCCACAAGCTGGCATTACGTACAGTGCTTGATGACGGGAGGTTATTCCCTTTTCATATGGTTTTTTTAAAGCTGTCTCATCCCATTCTGTGTTTCAGCAGTGCTGGGGGTGCAGCCTGTGTGCAGGTACAAACGGTGACAGTGCCGGTGACACAGTGGCCTGCCCCTTTGTGTGTCAGGTATGAGAGTGTTTCTGAGCATCCAGACATTCCCAGGAGCAAGTCTGAGGACAGTTATGCATAAAGATTAGGAAGTGCCAGAAATAAGATGTGTGTTCTCCCATGCATCACTCTGTTAAAGTCAGATGTGTAAAAGTCTTATATATCATGGCAAAATAGAGCCCAGCTCTGTCACCAATCAGGGGAGGGTGGCGTTCTTGCTTGCGCTGTGTTGGAAATGGGATGTCTAAGATGTGGGATCATGGGAAGGGGAGCAGAGCTGGCCATTTAGGAAATGGAGCTCTGCCCTGGAGACGTGGGCTCTGACTTTGTTCTCCTTCGAAGTTCCTACGTAGTGCTTCTCGTATGGGAAGACACAGGTTTTCAAGGACAGCCAACAGTTCCCTCATTTGACAGGTTGGCTCATGATTCCTGGTCTGCCTGTACAAATGCTGAGCACCATTACAGCAGATGAAGCCGATAGAAATGCCACTTTTGAAATACAAACATTCTGTGTCATGTATATCTCCTGAAAAATAAGATTCAGAGTGTTCCTGGTTGTTGCAGCCAAAATGAGAGGATTCCTTTGGCCTTGTGAATTGAAGATTAAGTCCCTTTCATTTCACAGGGCTGTTTTGAAAATAAATGCATTAGTACTTATTACAGATATATATATATATTTAACAGAGAGAACTACAGAAAGGCCTGTGAGGGGAATTAATAATTTAATCTTCAGAAATCAGGTTTATCGTGCAGAATGAAAGTCCTTCTGCCACCCGTTGAGCATCAAGGAGAAAGTAAGTGCTCAAAGCTCTGTTTCTTAAGTGTGTGCTGCCTGGGCCTGCTCACTGAAGGGGGCAGAGGTCTCATGAATATATGTGTACTATGTGATCCTTAATTACAGACTATCTCACAGTACGTGCGTGTAATGGGGCTGAATAAAGATTATGGCCATTATTAGGAATTTTTTAGGTTTTAAGTGGGAGCCTCATTGCTCTCATTTTTTCTGCAGTGAACGCTCAGCATTCAGCTCCCAGATCTCAGGGGTTAATTTCCTTATTTGAGCTTGTAATGGTGGAAAGATCACAGAATATAAACTGCTGTAGATGTGCCTCCTAGAAATCAAAAAGATTTAGCATCCCTTGCTGTCTGATACCATTTTCTTCCACAGCCCCCTCACTCTTCTCCCAGGCTACCAGCTGCATCTTCCCCCACACGCCTCACCTTGGCTACATTCCTTTGTGGTGCAAGGTTAAGTACACACCTCTCAGTTTAAGATGCTGTGGGAGGTGAGACCACACGTAGAATCCTGCCAAGTATATTTCTTTGCCTCAGAAATTCCTTTTCCCAGCACGGGAACAGGTTAAAACAGCACCAGTAGACGAGTCAGGGAGAAGAAACCAAAGGGCAAACCAGCAATAATTGTGGTTTTTTTTGTGCTCTCCTGTATAAAACAGCAGCTGAAGCAACTATTCCTGCACACACATGCAGTTTGATGCGTGATTAATTCAGAAATAGCCCCCTTGCACGTGACTGCACAGCAGCAGCTCATCTGAGATCATACAGAGCACAAGCCTGCAGGAGGCTTCGCAAAGGTTACTCCTCTGTCCTCGCCGGGCACAGTTTTCTTTCTGCCTCTGGGGGATGATGAGCTTGTGGAAAACACCCTTCTCGCAGGCACCTTTGTTGGTGGCTAAAAGGAATGCGTTTTGCTTTTGAAGGTGGGAGATTTGCCCTTCCTGTGTATTGAAAGGGAGCGTGAAATCCCAAGTGCATCTCTGCTGATGGAGAGCGAGAAACCACGTGCTGTTCTCTCTCCTGGGAAAGCTGAGTGTTGTGTGCAGGTACACCCTAGGCTGTCTGATGTAAGCTCATCAGTGTGTTAAGCCATGACACAGTAACAGATTTGGAGAAACGGGGAAGGTATTGCGGTGCAGAAAAGCAGGAGGCACTACACTCTTTCCAAGGTGGGAGAAAGCGAGCAGAGAGCCTTTGCTGGGAGCACCTGTCTGCCAGGGTTATGGTAGGAGAGGCATTGGCGTCAGAGCAGTCGCAGCAGAGCTTCAGGCCAGCAGAACTGTCATTTCACTGCCCTGGAGCAGGCAGTCTGGAGGGAACCTTCCCCAAGAGAAGTTAGTGGAAAACTAGTTTACTTTTGATTTCAAGCAGTAAGAAAACAGTTGCCCAGTGGGAAACGATTTGTTCCCCTAAATTATGTTAAGCTGCTAAACAGTGTTAACTGTATTAAAGCCTGTGAGTGCAGTTCAAGGCAGACTGAAATGCTGGCGCCTCTTGATCAAGTGCCTGCTTTTCCTTAGACTGTGCCAGCGTGGAGATCTGAGGCTGCTGGGGACAGCTGGGGCTGCAGTGCCACCCTGTGGCACCAGCGTTGGCAACGCACTCTGCTAGGGGGAAAATAATTGATTTAGCAGTGGAAAATAAAAAGACAGCATTAAGCAGACTGTTCCTCCCCCTTCCCAGGCTCAGCCTTGCTCCTTTATCCTTGCAGGGGGATGCTGTGTTGTTACAGGCAGTATGACTCTGCAACTCCTTCCCTCTCTTCAGATGTTGACTTAAAGACTGATTTTCATTAGGAAAGCCCTCTGCTGGTGCATCCTTGTGTCCTCAGAGAACAGAGCTGACACAGGAGTGGAAGGAACTGGTGGATCCTGTTTGCTGCCTGGTTGCAGTTATGGAGATAGGAATCCATTTTGAATCTGTTTAGGATTTTTGAAAACTTTGCAAGTGTTTCCTTCAGTTTGAAAAAGATGATGTGTCGGGATGTCTGTGCATTATGGAATGGTGGACAATGCAGTGACCTTCAAGCCAGCACCAAGAGAGACCGGGGAAGCATGAGAGCACAAAGCTACAAAGTAACCCAGGTAAAAGATGGGCCACAAGGTGCTGAGGTGCCTTTCCCACTTTTCCAGCTGGTCAGCGTGCTCTGCCATGCAGATGTGTTGGCTGACTCGGTGCTTTGCCAGCCTGCTCTGTCCCAAATCTCTGTCAGAAGATTGGCGGTTAAGGCTTTACTGGGAGGTTTTGGATTCAGAGAACTGTCTGAAGTCCCAGATGAATATATTAGTGCCAGACTAGTCTGTTCCTCCTTTTTTTGGAGTTGTTCTACTTTACATAAATAATAGTGTTTTAACTGGGCCATTCATTCACTGAGGTGATAGGACACCTGGGATTTTAGATCTAGGTTTCTCACGTCCCCAGGGGTGTGCTAAAGTGTTTGTCTTCATTATCCCTGGCTGGAAAGTCCAGCTTGTGCCTCTTCCACACAGGCCGGTTAACTCTTGCTGTGAACCTCATCCTGTGTAACTGTTAGTGCCATCAGAGGATCCTGTGTGTCTTAAAAGGAATTCCCCATCTTGAAAGGAGTTCTCAGGCTGGCAGCTCTGGGAGCAGGAGGAAGGATTACCTCTGTTCCACATGCTCCTCACGGGTGCTCCAGGAGCGTGAACTGGGCAGAGTGGAATTAAAACACTCCCTGTAATCCAGAGCTGGCTGTTGTGGAAATACAAGCTTGTTTTGCTCTTTGCAAGAGCTTAAGGATGATAAACTGAGGGAAAGCCTGGGATGAAGATTGTCTTTGGTGTAGACCGAGACATTTACAGTTCTTTTTGTCCTCTTTTTAAATATTAAGTCTCTATTTGCTGCCTTTATCCCTTCCCAGTGCAGAGCATGGCCTTAACCCCTGTGAATGAATCATCTGCCCTTTTGCTACGGATGTACCAACTGAGATGTCCAGCTCAAATTTGAGCTGCTCTGGCAGCCGAGGGCCAGCTTTGCTTAGATTTGTGCAGAAATACTTCTAGTCCTTTCCCAGCCCTCTTCACTGCCACCTTAACCACGATCAGTCTGGTTTCCAAGCGGGGGCATCCCATTGGTGACCTCCAGAGTAAGGGTGAGGAAATGGGTAAATTGCCGTGGTCTTTATTCATCTTTTGTAATGCTGCTGCCTTGGGGAAATGTTAAATGCCCAAGTATGTAGTGACAGTCAAGGGGGGCATCATTAGATGAGCTCAGCTGGGTTTCAGCAGGCATGTCAGGTTACAGCGTGCTTTTGCAAGGATGTGTTTCGGGTAATGATCTCTGCAATCCATTTTCAAATCTCCATAATGGTGAGAGTTTGTTGTGGAAAGTGGTTCAGACAGCTCCCCTTTGGAAGGTCTTTATTCCCAAGGCTCCCCAGAAGTCACAAAGTGTTTTTCAGAAATTATTCCTGTTAGAAAGATAGGGCTTTTAAAGTGAAAATGGCGATTAATCTAGACAGAGCACTGCCTTTGTTCCATGAATTGGGACCCATTCCTGTTAGTTGTTGGAGACAAATTCTTCATCCTCATCTTCCACAGGAATTAATGGGAGTTGAAGGCACTTGAGGAACAAATCCATGGTAATATGTGCCTTTCTGTGTGCCAGACACAGCCCTTGATTCTGGGGAATGCTTTGTTTCACATAGCTGAAGGTGTCCTGCTATGGTCAAGCTCTCTTACCCGCTGAGTTCACAGTGAAAGAAAATGTTGTGCATCAAATATTCCCTTTTCTGTGTGTCTGTGAGGAGTTTTTCATAATATGGTTCCATGAACACAGGTCTGGAAGCTAACAAATAAAAATTATGCTACAGGCATGAAAGGCAGACAAGGGAAAAAACTAGTGTTTTGAAAGTGAGACCTACATTATTTTTTCAAGTCCTGAAAGGACACTGAGCTACATCCCCCATGACTTCCGAGGAATCTACGTATTTAGCTGACTCAAAAATGACTTTTAAAATTGATATGATTTAGAAAAGGTATTTGTAATAGGTTATGAAGGGCTTTTAAAAGGTCACCTGGCAGATGGTTAGTGAGGAATGTAGACAATTAATCCAAGACCAGCCGAAGCTCACGAGGGAAGGGGGGCCCTCGGGCAGTGGCCCTATTGCCTGGTCAGAGGCCCATGACCTGTTGCTGGGGTTGGTGTTTAGACCTGGCTTTTTGGCTTTTGTGTGTCACGTAAGGAGACTCTTTCTTTATTTCTGCTGCCTCAGGGGTGTTTGGATCTTCTCAGGTGCTTCCTGTAGAAATTCCCTGGCAGTCTGTATCCTTGGGCCACCAAGGGTGTCACAGTGATGTTGATATACAGGGATATACATTTTGTTCTGTCTTATCCTAGACAGGACTGTGTTTTAGCCATCCCAAAACTTGAGCTTCTTCCAGTGTCTACAGGGGCTCCAGGGGAGCTGGAGAGAGACTTTGGACATGGGCATGTAGGGCTAGAACAAGGGTTAATGGCTTTAAACTGACAAAAGGGTAGTTTTGGACTAGGTATTAGGAAGAAATGATTCCCTGTGAGGGAGGTGAGGCCCTGGCACAGGTTGCCCAGAAAATCTGTGGCTGCCCCATCCCTGGCAGCGTGAAAGGCCAGGTTGGATGGGGCTTGGAGAAACCTGGGCTAGTGGGAGGTGTCCCTGCCCATGCCAAGGGGTGTCACGGGATGAACTTGAAGGTTCCTTCTAAACCATTCAGTGATTCTGTGATTCTATGGAATGTGAATTGATGGCTGCCTTGGCATTACTTGACCAGGAGAGGGGGATCGTTTGCCGTCCATTCCCCAGGCACTCCTGCTGGGAAACACTGACGGTGCTTCACTTCCCTCCGTGTTTCCAGCAGGAATAAGCCTGTGTGCCACAGGAAGCAGCTCTGGCTTGCCTGGATTTTCAAACCTGCCTTTTCAGCGGTGGCAGAGGGGCACCAGGACTCCTCAGTTTTGCACTCGTGGCATTCATTCCCTGCCGGCCCGGCGCGTTCCCCGCCCCGGGAGCTCTCCAGGGTTCTGGGCTCTCTCCAGGGTCCTGAGCGCCCGCCGCTGCCTCGGGGGGTCCCCCCGAAGGCACCTCTGCCGAGGGTGCCCGGGGGAGCACAAAGCTCTCGTCCTTGGGATTCGCTCTGTAGCAAATTCCTTATGTTCTCCTGCTGTCCTTGACAAAAAAAGCTCAGTTAAAGGCACTGTTTGGCTGTGCATGTGGAATTCAGCATTCCATAGGCTACAATGCTGCGTCTGGATTGGTTCGGTCAGGCATTGAGACCACCGAAGTTATTTGGCTGGGGGGAGGGAATCCAAAAGTAAAGGAATCTCGCCCTCTTGGAGGGGAAACAGTGAAAAGATTTAGCTTAGAAAAAAGGGTCTAATGTGTTAATGTGTTTAACGTAGTTGCTAATTTGGGGAGTATCTAAAAATAGTCTCTGAGACCTCTTTAAGAATCCTTAATATAAAACTTTATCTTCTGTTTTTATAAACGAGTAGCAGACAGGTCTTCTCTTGTTATTAGCAGTGGGAAGATGTGCTTGAAAGACGTAATAAAATACCTTTGCTATAGGCATTCCATGAAGCAAAGCATTATCTAACCCTTTATGTTTTTATTACAACAAACAATAAAAGAGGAAGAAAATGGCATTATTTACTTCATAAACTAGACTAATGTGTGTTGGTACTTTACGTATTTTAGAAGCTGTGTGGTTAGAATTGTTATAATGATTGGTTATTTTTGATGTCCACTTTTGTGGCCCAAACGTTCAGGCTCTGAGCCTACTTAAAGGTGGGGGGTGAAATCAAACCATACCATTAGTCCCGATGGTATGTCAGTGATGGAAATGGCATTCAGGTACCATATATATAATATATAGCTATATATAGTATATACAATATTTTCATGTATTATATAAACAGAAAAGTGCATGGCTTGATCATACCTTTCTTCTTCTGTACTTTGCAAACTGAAACAAACTGTGAAAAGCACTTTATTTTGTGGGTCATGTTTAATTTTAGAGGATTCCTTTTTTTGAGGTCAGGCTGTTACATATGCAAATCCACATACAATAATATTTCTGTAAGTGGTGATTACTCGAGCCTTTGTTTTGATCACTGGACTTGTAAACTTTGAGTTCAAGGTAGATCAGGCCCATTCAAATGTGAACCCGTGTGACCTGGGGCTGCACTGAAGTGCAGGGACACTTTTACACGTAACAAGGATGCTTAAGCAGAGCTGATTATGTACAGCATCTAGGTTGCAACTGAAAGGATTTACAGTGGATGAGATCTGGGTCACGCTGGTTTACAGCTTCCGATGCAGTGGCAAACCAGTCAGTTTTCCTGTTGTAAGCTCTTGCTGCCCAGGCATAATTATTTTTCACATTGTTATAATTTGTGAAGTTATTTTTATTGACATCGCCCTGTTGGCATGGGGAGAACAGAATTCTGTTTCCAGATCAACAGATGTTCTTGTTAAATGGGTTACACACGGTACAACCCTGTAGTGCAGCCACATTATGGTAACAGGATCATTTCTGAGTGGAATGAACTCTTACAGCAGGTAGGTCAGCGGGGTTAGGATGAGGAGCCCTCCTTCTGACTCTCCAGGCAGCTCACTGGCAAGGCTCCCGTGGTTTTTGGGAAAACAGGGAATAGGACTTCTGAATCACAAGTGGTGGGATGGATCCGTCAGGGACACCAGTGGAATGTGTGGCAGAGCCTTTCAGTATATAATTTGCTTTTTGTGGATTTTCCCTGATAATTACCCTTAAGCTTGAAACGTGCCCTGTCTCAGGATTAGAGAAGGAGCCAGGATTAGGGAAGGAGTGTTCCCTCAGGCTGTTGGACCTCTTGTCCATGACACCAGATGGTAGCTGGGGAGCAGCAGGGTGAGTGCAGACCCCAAGAAACCCCCCTGCTCTTGGCGGTGGGTGATCTTCCCTGGGTTGTCAGCAGAGCAGAGTCCAGGTTGGCAAACTGCACCTTCAGAAGGTGGGACCCTGCCCCTCTTCGGCAGATCCAGCAGGTGTGAGTGCAGGGATGAGGGAGCGCGAGGAGGGAGCCCAAGGAACGCAGTGTGCACCTTGGGAAGGAGACCTGGCAGCTCTGCAGCACCTTCAGGATGAGCCCTGGGCTCCTCCTTTGCTTTAACAGCTTCACAAGATGAGAACACAATAATCGAAGATGAAAGCAGGTAGGGCAGGAAGGAAGATGAGAAGGCACATTTCACTGGTGAATTAAAAGATCAAGGTTCTGTTCTGAAGTCCACTGAAATCAATAAAATGTCTACTGTTGCCCTTAGTGAGCTCTTGGGAGAGGCCCTGTTTGACTGAGTTAAAATACAATGTGATGTCAATATTTTCAATCAATATGAAAACTACTATAAGTGGAGCAATACTGGGAGTTAAAGCAACTTTAGCAGCATTGAAAAACCACAGGATGGGCACTCTTGCCAGAAATAACTATCTCTAGTTTATTTAGGATTCTGGTGAAACAAATGCTTCTTGAATTGCCGACTTGGCTGCAGCTGGGATGTCTTTACCTCATAACCGTGGTATTTCTTTGAACCGGAGGCATCAGTGTCTGAAGGGCCTTTCTACATCCTGTTCTTGGTGTTCAGAAAGCTGTTGGTGTGTGGGAATTCTTGCCTTGCCATGGCACAGCTTGGACAGCAACCAAGGAGATGACTGCAAGGGCTTTCAGGATTCTCTAACTATTTTATCTTCTTATCAATTATTTTCTCTTGCCCCTTTGCTGGCTGTGAGCACTCCCCTGTGACAGTGGTACTTGGAATGTGCAGCTGAGCTGTAAAACTTGGCCTCAGTGGGCCATGGATGCTGGAAATTCAGAGGGAGGCTGCACAAGTTCATGGAAAACAGCCTGGGAGGATGGCTACATAGAGGGAAATGCCTGGCACAGATACCCAGCAATCTGAAATGACCAGAAGCTGGGAGAGTACTTGAAATTATCAGCCGTGTTCATCCTTTTCTGCACTTTGCTAAGTTCCTGACTTTTGGCCACGGCTGAAGCCAGAAGACTTTGGTCTCATCCCACAGTGATTCCTAGGAATGTATTGTCCCACTTTCTTCATCCATAATATAGAAAAATGATTTTATAAGAGCAGATTAATAGATTAATATTTTCAGTAGCTGTCCCAAAATGAAAGTAGCTAAGCAGTACTTCCCCTCCCCCTCCCCCCCCCCCGGGTAATTATTAATTGCATTTAAGGTTTGTCAGTGTTGAACTGAACATCTTTGAGACAGAAACCTGCTGTGCAAGGGAGGGTGTGGTATTGCAAGTATTACTGCATCTGCAGTGTTTTTTAGTGCTGACCACTGAAGTGTCAGTGCTGTGATTTATATCCAGGTGGTCTAACAGAAAAGAAAGGAAAGATGTTAAGACTGATCTGATTTAGGTCTATCTGTACCTCAAGTTGCCCTTTTTCATTTCTTGGTTTGTGTCGCTGTTTTTCAGTTAATAAAACATATATATCTCTCTCTGTATAAATATATCTATTTAGGGTAC
Organism: Myiotriccus ornatus; assembly: GCA_036023395.1. Lineage (NCBI taxonomy): Eukaryota > Metazoa > Chordata > Aves > Passeriformes > Tyrannidae > Myiotriccus > Myiotriccus ornatus. The sequence continues at coordinate 2,120,417 of JAYRBT010000139.1, forward strand.
AGCCAGAAAAAAGCCAGAACATAGTTTTATGTGTTATCTTTTCAGTACTAGTTCAATGACACTAATTTCCAGCTTGGAACTTTTCAGGAACATATTGTTTCCACATAGTAGCATAAGAATGAGAGAGTGTAGAGCTGTTTTTTTTTGTTGTTTTTTTTTTTTTTTTTTTTAAGAGGTTAATATTTTTTTCTCTTGGGAAATACGAAATGAAATGTACCCAGTACTGGGTGTGTGATTGGTAACTCACTTCCAGGGTTATTGTACCTCTAGAATTAGGACAATTGCTACTGTGTGTGACTAATAAATAAGAGTATGGATTAAACAATGAATGAGACAGGAGGCAATTTGTAACTGTAGCATATGCTTCTATTGTTGGCTTCGTGCTTCTACTTTCTGAGAGGATTATTTTGCTGCTTTTCTGGGAGTCTGCAATTCTGTAGATACTGAAATGGCTGAATATGCTAATATGCTCAATCCAGCTGAATAATTTTGAAGAGTTCAGTTATGTACATTGTTACCCCGCTCTGGCACTCCAAATAGTTTTGTGCCTATCAAAAACATTCCATCACCCCCATCTGCATCCCTCAAGAGGAGGTGCTCAGAGAAGAGCTTCCTGACCAGAAGGAGGAGGCTGTGCCTACCTCTGACATTCAGCCTGGCTGGAATAGCAGCACAGGGGAGGTTGACATCCGTACTGTGGGTGGAGGTGAGAGAATTTGGCAAGCCAGGGCTCTCCAGTGTCCAGGCCACCAACAGCTGTGTGTGGGCACATCTCCAGGCCTGGTCTAACCCGTCCTGCCTTCCAGCAAGGAGGTAAATTTTAAACCACTGCAGAGTTTGTAGGGACAGAGGTGGTGGTTGTTGTATATTTATGAAATACCTCATGGGTGTGCCTGTTGGGTATCACATACGAGCATGGCTGTGCACACATTAGGAGGAGCCTAATTCCCTTATGGAGTTGTGATCTGCCTCATCCAGAAGGGCTTTCTGCAACACTAGGCAAAAAGTTGAGTTCTCCAGGGAGAAACTATTGCCTGGAAAAACTACCTCATTTTTATCTGCTTGAAACCAGTTTTGATTTCCAGGCTGTTTCCTGAATGGACTAGAGCTTAGAACTGGAAAGAACAGTCTCCCTTCTGGCTTCAAAGCATGAAAGGCTTTTCCCACTCCATCACTGCCTCTCTTTTTTTTTTTTTGGTTTGGGTTTTTTTGTACTTTTGGCAAAAGATTTGAGTCTCATTTTCTTGGTGTGGCTTCTAGGCTCGGTTTGAAGTTTGTTTTTGTGCTGCCCACATGATTTATGGAGAGAGAGAGAGGCTCATCTTTGTGAGATGGACCCCTGTTAGTGGATATGCTTCAGGGGAGATAATCACTTGTTTACATCCTCTCCTCCTGTACTCAGTTGCTCTGGGTTCTCATCCACTAGGTTTTTATAGACTGAAAATGCTGATTTGCTGGGCAAATCATGTCTGTCCAGCTGAAAGCTGGCAGGTAGAGCCCAGTGCTGATGAGAGCTGTGGCTCTTGCAGCACTGCAGTGCAGGAGCTGATTGTCTCAGCTGCTGGGGCAGGTTGGAGAGCAAAACCTGGAGGCTGGAGTCTTACAAGCTTCATTATCCCAAGTGGGAATTTGTTGAATCTCACGAGTTCTCTATTTCTACATTCAGAGCTAGTGATGACACATGCTTTTCAGAGAAAACCCACCCTTTCTCTGGATCTGTGTTCTTCTTGTGTTATTGTGCATCTGCCCACTCTCCCACTCCCCTCCCACACACCGTTTGTGGCAGCATCTTTGGATATTCTGCTTTTCTGAGGTTCCAGCTCCACAATACATTTTCTATGTTTAGGGGGAAATTGCTCAGGCTCCATTTTTGCTTGAAAATGCAATCTTCAGACTCATATCTGCAGAAGGATTTCTCTTTGTTAAGATCTAAATACGCAGTGCGATGACAAGCCCTCTTCTACTTTTTTAAGGAAAATCTGTCTTAAAACAGAACCCTTCTTTCCTGCAGGGACATAAACTGTGTTAAACATTCATACACACTTCATGTTCTTCTCCCCAGACTGGATACGTTCTTTCCAAGATAACCTTTTGAAAATCACTTATTTTTTTTTGCCACGCAATGATGAAATGTTTTTATGTCTCTTTGAGGTTAGGGAGAAAATGTTTATGGGACATGGTAGTGAACTATCAGAGCTGACCTGGAGTTCTTCTTTAATAATCTTATAAAGAATATTTGCTATTTCATTTTGTCTTACTTGGCACCAGTTGCTCAATTCCAGTGTCTGATGTTTTTCTCTTGTGTAACCTGGGTTACAAAGTGCATCAAGTCCCTTTTTAACTTTTAGGTGAGTTTTGTGGAAGAATAAATATTTGATACTGAGCTGATGAGCCTGCACATATCAATCACCAGAAGATAAAATTGTTTAATAATCATGGCCGCTATCCACCCTCCTGTGTATCAAACCCTACTGTGTGCAACTTGTATCAGGATTTAAGCATTTTGTGGCTTAAGGACACCTTGAACTGTGATTTAGGCAAATCCCAAGGCAAGGATTTTTAAGCGTGGTAACCTGTACATTGGTCTTATTTTCATATTTCCTGTTTAAGACCCCACAAAAATGTTGGGAAGGTATCAGGAAGGTCGAGTTCTGGACTACCAGCTGTTAATTTCTGGTTTGCAAGTGAGGCTCATACAACATTAAGAGGACAAGGCGTGCCACAGTCCTAATAAAGATTCGAGTTTTTCCCTTTATTTTATCCCTGTAGCTGCCTTCACCTGTCTCACTTTGCTGGTGGCTGTTGCTGCAACTCCTGCTTGTGTTTTAGCCATTAGCTGTGTGTAGCCCAGTTTCTCACAGATGGGAACAACTGGGAGAAAATCAGGCTGTATATTCGGAGGAGCCAAAAAAAGCTTGGCTGACACTCCCTACCCTGCTTCTTCCCATGCCTCCTTCCAATAGAGAGATATATTTTTGATTGAATGCACAATGCACAGGTCACTGGCACAAACACAAACTAGATTCCTGTTTTAAAGATGCTTTCATAGTGCTTGGTTGTTGCCATACATATTCCCTTGTGGAAAGTTGGTCTGTGAGATTCTCAAAGTGAAACCTTGTAGTACCAACAGAAGTCATCAATGAGGATTAGTTCCACGGTGATGATAAATGCTCCTGGTCCACGTGAACTGAAACCAGGTTCTGTGGGTACCACAGTAACGTGAGGTGGGGATTAGGGCTGCTCCACGAGCTGCTGTCACATGAAGAGCTCACAGGGCGTGTGTCACTGGTGTGGTGCTGCTGAGTTACGGAGAAATCCATGGTGCCCTCCTTTAGGGACTGTCAGTACAATTCAGCCTGCAGTCAAGGGATATGTTGCAGAGGGAGACCTGGCTCAGAGAGTTGTGTCTTTGGTGGGTTTTTGTGCTGCTGTCAGTGAGCTCCCATGTCCCTGTGTCTCTGGGGTGGCCAAATATGGGATGCAAACAGCTCTTGAGTGTGGCAGCCCACCTCTCTCCCTCAGGACCTGCCTGGAAGAGGCCGGAGCAGTGGTGCTGGAGGGAGGTGGAATGTGATCAGCTGTCTGCCAGTGACTAATGTAAAGGCTCTTTTTATCTACCCACATCCTATTTTGGTGAATAAATACTTGATGCTAATAGTGATAACAGTTACCAAGGGAGGAGGGGTTAGAACTTTGTGCTGCTTCAGGGATAAACGATGAGGGAATGCCGGACCCGTCTGTCTCTGATCTTAGCGCTAGAAATCTGTGTCCCAAACCCAAATGGTATTTGGTGGTGGGGGGGGAGACTGAGTAACAACATGTTGTTGCCGTCTCCGTCGGTCCCCGGCTGTAGTTGTTCTCCATCTTCAGCGCAGCGTTTTGGGCGGAATAATAACGAGCAGCAACGCTCGGCGGTGTTGTTTTTCCCTGGGTGGAGTTGAGCGGAGCGGGGCAGGCCGAGCCCGGATTACGGCGGTGCTTTCCCCCTCCTCGCTGCTGAATGCAGCTCTCCCGATGCGGCCTCACGTGGCTGCGGGGAGGGCTTGAGCGCTGCCAGCCCTTCCCCGGCGGCTCTCCGTGCTGCCCGCAGGTGAGCAGCAGCCCGAGCCCGGCCTCTCCCAGCCCGCCGCATCCCCCTCCCGCCTTCCCATGGGCGAGGGGAGAGCGTGAGGGGCCGCCAGGGCGGGAAGGCGCTCGCGGGGCTCCGGCACCTCAGGGCGGTGGCGGCGGCAGCGACAGCAAGTCACCAAGTCAGACTGCACCATTTTCTTCTCACCCTGCGTAAAGGCGATGTGAGGAGCTGACGGGAGCTGCCCCCTCCCCCTGCTGCTGCTGGTGATGCTGAAGAAGCCGGAGCCTTCCTCCCGGCCAGAAGACGCAGCCTCTCCGGAGGAATCCCGAAAGACCTTCCCACTTCGGTGATGGGTGTTTAAAGGCCGGTTTTTCGCTTCCTTCTCCTCCCTTTTTTTTTTTTTCATCCTCCCCGGCTAAGCCTGCCGCCCGCCTTCTCCTGCAGCCGCAGCCACGCTGAAGGGCTTTCAGGCTGCTAGGAGGCAATTCCAGCTGCTCCCTGGCCGTGTGCGTGTGGCTGCGGGCACTTGGGCACGTCTGGTTGTGTGGACGTGGCTCCCATGCTCCCGAGCCGTGGGTGCTGCAGAGGCTGGAGCGGAGCCTTGACCTTTCCTGGGGTGCCGGAGGAGGAAGAGTGGATTACGCCGTGAAGTTCTGGCTCGCAGCCAGTGCCCTTGCGGAGAAAAAAAAAAATAATTAAATCACCTGGGTATCTGCGCGTGGTGGGAACGGCTTCCTTGGAGCTGGGGTTTGCCTCGCCAAAATGGCTCACGCAGCCGCTTCCATTAAAAAAGTTCGAGAGTCTGAACTCGAAGAGAGGGAGAGAAACCTTGAGAAGGAAAGGAAAAGGCAGCGGAAAATCTCTAGGGCTGATCGGAAACGCAAGGTATGAGGGGGAAAAGCAGCCCCCTTCTCCTTTTCTCCCCCACCCTTCCTCCCTCCCTGCAGCACTTCGCAGGTGTTCATTGCCAGGTGTAGTGCTCTGCCCTTCGTTTTCCGAACCTTTCCCATCACATTTCTCTTTTGCATCCCTTTCCATCCTTTTGGAGCCCTGCTGTGGACTCAGCCCATCTGCAGTGAGATTAAAGTGCTGCCAGCCATGGCAGCCCAGAGCCACCCAGGAATGCTGCCCAGAAAGATGGCATACCAGCATTGCCGCCTTCCCTGCATCCCCAGAAGAGCTGGAGCCGCCTGCGCTCCTTCCCAGCCAGGTGTTCCAAGCCCCGAGCTGATCTGAAGGAGTTGTCAGGGAGGGAGGTGGCTGTGCTTGTGTTCTGCAGCGTGAAGATGCATTTCTCTACTTCCCGACAGCATTTCCCCCCATTTCCCATGTTCAGTTCCCTTCCCACGTCCCCAGCAGTGCTCAGGGCTGTGTGTGGGACCTGTCTCGGGGTGCTGGGCACCTCAGCTGAACCATGATGCAGTTTTTGGGTGTCACTGGGGAATTCTGGGCTGGCGCCGTGATTCAGTGTATTTACTCTGCACACTGCAGGTGTACTGTCGGGGTAGGGCCTGGCACACAGGTCTGCAATCTGTCGGGTTGGCAGTCTCTGGTTCTCTTAAGGCATCTCTGTTTAGGTGGTTCAGATTTTGGGGAGGTGTCTCCTGATTTATAATTAACTGTTGTTTTCCTTTTGTGTTAGAAATGGGGAATGACAACTCCCACTGCCATAGGGTAAAAAAATAAAGAAGAATAAAAAAATCAATAGAGATGATTTGTTTGCCATATATATATATATATAGTTTCCAAGGACACAAAAATTACCAAATATTGGAGAAAATATTAAAACCTGAAGGTTCTGTGAAGCTTAGCTTTAGGACTGTGATACATTGGGAGTGCCTGTGTTAATGCCTCCTCATTGCTGTTTCTTTCCTCCCATCTCTGGAATCTCTAGCTTGTCACATGCATTAACTTATTCCCTGATACCATGTTTATATCCATTCTTTATAAATTTCTCTGGAAGGAATCATATCAAAAGACATAATTTGTCCTTTTTTATTTTTCCTCTTTTCTGCTACATTGCATGTAATCACAGATCTCTGTAAAAAGAAAACCACAGAATCCAGCCATGTAACATTCGAATTTACGGATCCTTTTGGCAGATCTCTAGGATTCAGAAGCCATCTGCTCCCTTGGCATACCTGGAAATTTTGAATTCATTTTACATTCAGTGTTGTTGGTTTTTATATTCTGAACTGCAGGGCTTCAGTAAAACGACCGAGGTCATTTGGTGCCTTTGGGACCTTTGGGTGTGATCTCCGTGACTTTCCAAAGGCTCGCTTTGCAGAGTTCATTAAGTCACATCCCAATTCTCTTCATCAGAACAGGAATGTCATTTCCAATGAGTGCAGTGCCTGGATGCTGGGCAGAGCTGCTTGGGGCAGATTGTGATTACTCTCCTAATCCCTTAAATGGGACACTGCAGCATAAGGTAGTTTTTGTGATTACATTTTTGATTGTGGAATCCTCTGCAAAACAACCTTTTTTTTTTTTTTAAAAGGATGTGTTTCATGTGTGGGTGTCCTTGCTGGAAGGGCTTTTTTTGTGTTTGCCCAGCACCCACCTCAGTTCCTTCATCACGTTGTGTGTGTTGTTTTTTCTGGTTTTCACGAATCCTGTTTCAGCAACGTGTTTGATTCAAATACCTTTTTGACTACTTTAATTAAAACTGGATAGAATTAATACTGCCCCTTCTGCTCTCTCCTTTCCCAGAGAGCTGCAAGCAGGCAGGCTCAGGCTGCAGCCGTGTTAGTAATCATGTGTGGTGATGCAGGCTCCTAATCAGATTTTCAGATCCAGGGATCTCCAGTGGTCACTGCTTAGAAAACATGGAGAACACCTCAGCATTGGGTGCGTTCCTCCCTTTTTAATATTCAGCCCCTGCTCCTGGCTCCCTTCTACTGCGGCTGTACCTCGCTGTTACATAAACAAGTGCCTGGCTGCACCCTGAACTTGCCTGCCCGCGGTTGGGGGTGGGTCAGGCTGGGCTTTTCCCTCCTGCTCCTGCTGCAGGAGACGCACAGCGGCACAGGGATGAGTTGAGTTTGTTTGTGTCTGTGTGCATACGTGCACATCAGCTACATGGAGATGTGTACACACCCATCGCATACCCGGAGTAACCCAAACATACAGTAGATGTTGTATATAATAGAATGTTTTTATTTAGTCAGCAATTTACCTGAGATTTATACCATTGAGATGCCTATATTTATAAATATGTCCCTCAAGTTCCTTAAAAACAATACATTGTTTACTGTGAAATGGAATTATCTCCTAGTGGGTGCAGAGCCCTCCCCTTTTTTGTTGACTTCCTTGGAAAACAGAGGCTAGGAACAAATTGTGGGTGCAGGTCCATGAGAGGCAAAATGCAGATGGATATTTTTTTGGTTGCTCTCAGCACTTCAGCTCTTTCTGCATAGGGGGAATATGGCCCCAGCTTTGTGACTTATTGGAAAGCTCTTGCGTTGCAGTGAGTGGATTTTCAGTGCAAGGGAGATCCATTTTGTTTGGAGAAGAATGGTGAGAGTGGGAATATGTCAGGTGTGGTGGCCTGTCTTTCCAAAGCCTCATTTGGATACGTTCCACGTTATCCGTACGTGCCCTGTGCACGAAGCGCTCCTTTGGCCTTGTGATGGAAACTTGTTCCGTGTCCCTGGAACATCCTGATTATGCAGAAGAGGATAATGAAGGGCCATGGCTTTATCTTTTCCACTCTGCCACGATGTTTGGCATCTATTGCCACCGTCCCGTGCTTCTCTGAGCTCCCAGGGATGCTGCAGGGCGTGGGCTCTTGGTGGCTCTGCCTCTTCTCTTGAGTGTGTTGCTTCGTGATGTTTTGCAGTGTGATCATCACCTGTCTTGGCAGCAGCACCACAAACGGTGGCTGCGGCTTCTGTGCTGCCTGAGGAGGCCCAGAACGTTCCTAAATGTCCTCACGTCTGCTGCCTGACGGAGCTGCGGGCCGGAACGGCTCCCTGGCCATCGGCAGGGCTGGGAACAGGCCCGGCACCGGCAGCAATCTTGCTCAGATGGTCTCTTTTTACCCCCCTTAGTAGTTCTTTAAAGATGAGCAGAATTATTCCACGCCCAAAACTTGGGAAAACGAGTCTGCGTGCTGAAGACCCTCTCCTTGATTCTTTTTGAGATTGACTCTGTTACAGATTTTAGAATCTGGTTGACAAGAGGCAGCTCTGCTCACCTTGCATCCACGGGGAGATTCTCCCTTTCACGCAGGGAATCTTATCCTGCAACGTGGAAAAACGGGTACTGATGCAAACACATGTATGTAAATAAAAAACCCCCCAAGCATCTGAATAGTTGTGTGGATACCCAGATGTACCCGTTAAAAGCCAGGTAGTAACAGAGGAGTTGAGCAGTTTAAGTATGTAAATTGTAGTGAAATTTAGGCACGATTAATTCCATTATACCTAAGTGTAAGGCCCAGCTCCACTTGGCTCTTGGTGTCTTTTGAGAGAGCTGACTGTGGCTCATCCTTTGGGGAGTGAGGAGAGGGGAGCTGGTGTGATTATGCCACGGTCACTCACTGAGTCAGCAGCAAAGCTGGAATTACAGCCTGGGAATGCAGCTGCCTTGCCCCTGGCTCTGTGTAACACACACTTGCTTTTCCCTGTCTAAAGTACTTTTCAAAGCAGACAGAGCTTCCTGTCTCTGCATGTGACAAGTGCTGGAGAGATTTTAGAAAACCCAAAGAAAATAAAATCCCAAAGTAAAAAAAGCTGTTATAAAAATGGATTTTGCTGCCAAAGAAAACTAACTTCTGAATGTTACAAATGTGGTAGGAGGATGGTTGTTACCTTTTACCACCAGTAAAGAGAAAAGACTTTGAGCTCTGCTTTCTTACTAGCAGTAAGTGGCTATTTATTTAGTCTTTTGAAAAAGTTTGGAAAGGGCCAGAGTTCAGTGAGGAAGGAAAGGGATTAATGAATTTGGGCATGCTGGAAAGAGCCATCTCAAGGAGGAGGAAGTCATGTGGAGCCACAATTCTTTGCTCTTGGTCCCTCCTGTGTTGGTTCATGGATACCAAACTATCTCACCTGGTGTGAACCTGCTGCTGCAGGATCATCATGGAGTTTCTATCAGTTTATATAAGGCAGGCAGAGCAAGTCTCTCCCTGTCTGACCTGTGTGTGTTGGAGCTTTCAAGGTTCATTGCAGCTTTAACCCACTGTTCTTCCTTTAGCACCAAACACATCTTGCCTGTGCAGTGTTGTGTTTGTTGCCTTGGCAAACATCTCTGTGTTTCACTAGAATTTCTGGATGTTTCACCATGTCCCTCCAGCCACCAAAAAAGAAGTCTTTTTGGTGTTCTTTAATGGAGTGTTTGCGTAGGAGGTGCCTATTCCTGGTGCCCTTTGAGCATTTACCTCCCGTATCTCAAACTGGTGCTTTCCTTACGTAGATGTTTCTGGGCATGAAAATAATATCCCACTGTTTGCTTCCTTATAAAATGGAGCTTCTTTAGATGACGCTGCATTTCAGAACAGACTGGGTCTTGCTGCTGCGTTTTATCAATGTCATATTTGAGGGGTGATGTGCAAGGGAATGATTATACACACTGTTCTGGAGTGAAACAAGCCAGGGGATGTAGTGAAGATTGATGATCCCCAATTCCCTTACTTCTGATGGGAAAGGAGCAATTTTCCACTGCAAGTTTAAATTTGCTCACCTTTTGTATTGTTGTCTAACCATGCTGTGATTTAGGTGTGGTATTTAAGTTTAGTGTCCTTGGTAATTTTTGAAACATAAGATTTATTCGTTCTTAATAAATCATATGAAGACAATGTTTCAAAACACTGATCCTTTACCTCAGTGTGTTTCTGGTTTTGAGGGTGAATATGGCTCTGCACAAGTTAAAACTGAATTATTCCAGATATGGAATACTGGAGAAAATGTTGACAGTGTCTCCTGGCTCCATTGTGTGAGATGCTGTATTCAGGAGGAGGGAAGTGTGTTGCTGGAGTGCTCAAACCCTTTGCATGGTAAAGCTGGCTTGGTGCAGTCCAGTGTAAAGGTGTACACTTTGGATTTTATGGCTGGATTGACTCATTATGTGACTGTTTCCACAAAGTTATGAAAGTGTTCAAAATGCCAGTTTCCATATCTCACCCCATCTGTTTCAATAAAAAGGACTTAAAAAAGAGCAACTAAGAGAGAGGAGAAATGTCAGCACCTGCCTACGGTGACTGTCCATCCCTCCTATCTCTGCAAATTTAACTTAGCAGGAACCGTGAATTAAAAAAATCGAGAGAGCATTTAACCATTGAAGGAGATTATCCCTAATAAACTTCTGTGGCTTTTGGGATGGTTTTTTTTTCCCTCCCCCTAAAATGTCTTATGTCCTTTAAATCCATATTTCCTGCACCACTGGAAGAATTACTACGTGATTGTTGGACAGTTTTGTGCTAAGCAATTAAAAAAAAAGTGTTTAATGTAGATGTCAGATGTTCAGCTGGGAAGCGTCAAGCTTTTAGGAATCTGGCTTGTGTAGTTTAGTCCCTCAGGCTTTTTTCTCCTGGGGAAAGTTTGGCACCTGAAGTAACAGTGGCATATGAGCACGGAGAGTTCATAGTTTGATGGTGGAGTCTGGAGCCGTGCCCTGGGTGTGTATTTGCCAACGTACAGTGCCTGCAGAGTGTGGAACAGCGAGTGTGTCCGTAAGGGGAGTAGGAGGATTGCCATTCAGGCAGCCCTTCGTTCCCTGAGATGGTGCAAATTCCCACAGCTGCCAGTCAGATGGGTTTTCCTGCTTTATTGACTTGGCTGTCTGCTCACAACATTTTTTTCTGTGTTACTTTTTGAGAATGTAGGTGTGACTGAAAGTTTTTGGAGAAGTAATTCCCGTTCCCTGCATCAATCCCAAACAATTCCTCTTGTGCAGTGGATGTGGCACTGGTAGTTTTGTTTGAATGTCTGATGAGCTCTTCTATACTTAAGTACATCTTGATGCATGTGCCTGTTAATAATCCTTTAGCCTTAGACAGCTAAAATCAACTTTGTTTTCCCTGTTCAGTCCATGGAGCTGTCCAGGTAGGAGTAGATATTCCATACTGTTACACAATTTTATACAGTCTTGGAGCATATAATATGAATTACTGAAATCTGCCCATTGTAATCAAGTGAATTTTGGATGCTTCACAGAGTTGGCACCTCACAAGGTGCTGACATGTTGGGCTGTTCAAGGGGTCTCTCTGGGTAATTTTTAATAGAAGCTCCATATATTGTAAGTAGATTTGGTGTTTGTGGTTTATAGCTTACAGTTTTTAGGGTTAGCACTCTATGCCAAGACCTTGCACACAGGGATCAATATGGATTAATTGGTAGCTGCCCTTGTAGCTTGTGTGTGTTTCAGAGTACACTTTGGGGAACCCTCCACTTTAAGGTCAGCTTTTTGTCTTCCAGCAAAATCCCTTTCTGATGAAGAGAGAATAAGAATGAACAAAAAGAGAAAGGGGAGGGAAGTAGCACTAGATTAAAGAAGTTATCCTGTTTGCATGTGCTCTGAAGCAGACCAGTGAGACTAATTGTTTGGATCAGCTCAGGAAAAACTCCCAGTGTTTCGTGTTTAGAAAATATTAATGTGATGCTGTTGTACATGACCCGAGGAAAGGTGTGGATTTCCCTTTGCCTGATAGTTTAGACCTGCCTTCTCTTTATTCCTGTATGTAAAATCCAGGCAGCACTGACAAGTGGCGTTCACCCAAAATGGGTGTAGCTCTTATTTCCCCAGGCTCGTGGAAGATGATTTCAGCCCATAGAACCATAATTACAAGCCTTGCTAGGCTGTTTTAGGTTGAATAATTCAAGCTCACTTTAAATTATTTACTGCTCCTGGCCTGTGCTGTGCCAGGATGTCTAACAGGGACCTGTCACCGCTCAAAGCCAGTGAAGCTCACGGTGCAACAGGAGACTCGAGCAGACAAAAGCCGGTTCGTGCCTCGCTGCTCAGGCCTTGATTTACCGGGGACTGGCTCAACCCACTTGAGCCTTACTGCTCCCCTGCTTCATTCCTTTTTAAAGGAAGGGAGGGAAGGAATCACATGCCCCGTGTTGGTCTCGCTGCTGGCGCAGGAAGAGGCAGTAACTAAGGTTTCCCAGGTGGCCCCGTTAAGCTAACGGAGAATAGTTATGCTCAGCAAGTATTTTCCTTCTGTTTTTGCTGATGAGTGTGGTACTGGCCATCAGAGCTGCCTGGGGAAAGGAATCGCTGCTGTCATCCTCGTTTCCAGGCCAGGGACACACAATTCCACTTAGTTAAGTGAGGCAACAGTGTGAATTGTCTCTGGTTTAGGCTCTTCATGGATTTAATATTAGCTCTGTTTAGGTCCTGTTGGAAATCACAGAATCACAGACTGGTTTGGATTGGAAAGGACCTTAAATATCATCCAGTGCACAGGCAGGGACACCTTCCATTATCCCACGTTGCTCCTGGCCCCATCCAAGCTGGCCTTGGACACTTCCAGGGATGGGGCAGCCACAGCTTCTCTGGGCAACCTGTGCCAGGGCCTCACCATCCTCACAGGGAAGGATTGCTTCTCAGTATCCCCTCTAACCCTGCCCTCTGGCAGTGGGAAGCTGTTATCCCTTGTTATTGAAATAAGGTTATTGAAATAATGTTCTTGCGCCAAACAAATGAAAACCTCAAACCTTTATGTAACAGCAAAAGAACAACCAGTCTTTTTCCAAATGATGCCTATTTCTGTTTGTGTTTCTTGTGGAAAAGATACATTTGGACTGTGTTTGGGTAGAGTGACATGACTTTGCAGGAGGAACTGAGTGAAAGTTAAAATGCTGATGTGAGCCTTAGGCCGTCATGCCACGCTGCTGTGTGCAGAGCAGGGCGGCTTTCCCGGCCGTGGACTCATTCTGCAGAAAGGCATTTGCTCCAGACAAAAAGTGGTTTAGATTTTTATAAAAAATAGAAGTTATTTTGACTGGTCAGTGGCAACAGCAACTGCTGTATCCCAGCGATGTTTTCCTGAAGGAATGCACGGAGACTCCATAGCAACTAGACGAGGTCTGTGCTATATTCTCCGTGCTGCTGCCGTGTTTCCTGGGGAGAATCCTGCCAGCCCCCACAGCCACGGTGCCTGTGCTGCACAGCCCCACCCTGCGTGGCAAATGGCAGCTCCAGACAATGGCCACTGCCCCGGGGGTGTTTTTAGGACCATGAAAAATCCCCCACGTTGCATTTTATCCCCTTTCCTGCATTATCACGGGGACGGCACAAAGCCTGCAGCGTTGTCTGAAAGGTAGCTAAAGCACTCAGCCACTGCTTTGGTGATAATTTATTTACTAACTTCTCCCTTCCTGGGATACAGGCACTAGGAACAGGTGCTCTCCTAGAGCCGGTTCCCTCTAGTGGTGCAGGGTATTAGCCCGGTGAATGATGAGGCCCTGGAAAAGCTTTCCCAGCAAGGGAAATCAGAAATAATTAATGGCCGTGCCCAGAGCCAGCTCTGCATTGCAGCACGAGTTCTCCCAGGCTTAAGGAAGTACGTGCTTGGCTGTCTTCCCTGGATTTCTAAGGAAGCCTAGCACTTAACCTGTTTGGTTTGGGATGTGGTGATGCTCCCTGCACCTGCAGTGTGGCTCTGCTGGTGGAGATGCAGTTCCAGCAGGAGGGAAGGTGGGATGTGGTTCCCTGCAGAGGTGAGGGCCAGTACAGCCAGTGTGGGGCTCCTGTGTCCCTTCCAGGTACATGGAATATTCATCCCTGCAGCATTTAAGTGTGGCACAGAGCTCTGACACCAACCTTAGCCTGTGTTTGCTCTTAGCAGGGCTTGGAAATTCGTTAAAAGACAGGAATGAAGGAAATCCTCTGAGGGCAGCTTAGGAGGAACCAAGCTATTGCTACAGCCGGTGAATATGCAGGTAGTAAAAAAGGTTAATTAACATCAGTTTTCTCTTTATCCCAGTTTAGCCATTTTGTAAGTCATCTGCCTGCATTTAGCAGCACATATTCCTTTATTCTGAGCAATAAACCATCATCATTTTGTAGTCTCTAGATAGTTATAATAATGATTATTGGTCCAGGATCTTGAAACGTAGGAAGGGGTATTTGATCCTTTTTAACCAACTTTAATATGCAAAATGAGTGTTAGGAAAACAGAAGGCTTGAGAGGAACCAGACTCCTCCTGCAAGAGGTGTTTGAGATGGACAAGGATAATTTAGAGATAAGGAACTGTAGTTAAAGGTTATAAAGGAGCACTTGGTTTTATACCACCATATATTACAATTTTACCTCACTGAAATCCCTGAAAGATTTGGTAATGATTTCAAGAGATTTAGGATTTTTTTTCTGGATGATTTCAAACAGGAGATAATTCACCTCCTATTACGTAACCATCTTAGTGTTTTATGGTTTCTAGTGTCATTTTTGAACATGTGTCCAGTTCCTGTGATTTAGTTCTGGGAGATTATTTATGGTGGAAAATAATGTCACGCAAATGTACCTTTGGCTGCAAAATGTTCTTTACATAAGTGTGATGTTCTGTGACCTGTCCTGTTCATGCTTTTGGCACAGGGAGAGCTTCGGTGTTCTAGACTATTTATAAACCTAATACTTTTCTAAAAATAATGGTTAAAATAATTAGAAAAGCAGAAAGAGCTGGAAAATCACAAATGGAATTGGAGGGCAAACTTGCTGGTACTTTAACCCCCTTGAAGTTTTGTAGGGGTGGGAGACCCCTGCTGTCAGCAAAAAGCTGGATCAGAGAAGGAACAAAAGTCTTCCCTTCCTAAAAGCTGTTTTAGGGCTTCAGTGGCTTTACCTCAGATATTTGTGCAAGTGTTAAAAATGTAAAAATAGGTGTTTTTCTGCTCTTGAAAGACAATGCAGCATCAGGAGTATATCAAAGTTTTGCCGTGTGTAGGGGTTGTCCTGACCTGGAAGAGGCTGCTCAGGGAAGTGGTGGAGGATGGATGAGAACAGCCAAATATTCATTTAATCAGACAGCTGCTTCCCCTGTCCATGGTGTTGATACCCTCCCATAAATGAGCAATAATAAGGAATTTCATCTGTCACTTTGAATGCAGCAGGACTTTTCAGAACTCTGACACAGGATCGGAGGTCTTTCCCTTTAGTGTTCACTTGGCAGCCTCTTCAACTATTTTATTATACACAATTACTTTGTTTTAGGGTATCACTGCATAATAGATGTACTTTTACTTATCTGGAGGGTTTGGCTATTGTTTAGCTTACAAAATTCCTTTATTATTATTATTATTATTTTTACTCGTTCTGAATATCAAATACACATTCAGGTGGGAATTGTAGTCCAGCTGGTGAAGATGTGGAATGTGTGGTTTTGTCAGTGATCTTCCTGACTTCAGGCTGAAATCCTTACATCTTCTGTTTCACTTTATCAGTGTTAAATTAAATGATTCTACTGCTGATTTATAGACATTTATATCTCCAGTAAAGAACATACTTTACTTTTGTTCTGAAAAATCATTTGGGTTGAGTTCCTGAAGGTACGAGTCTCACAAGAAAGAGTAAGTTTAGGGCAGTATTCCACAAAAGAGGGGCTTGTTTCTAGTGAGATGGGAATTTTGGTTCCTCTTCTCTATTTTTTTAATTATTATTTTTAACTTTCTGTAGTGCAGGTTAAGGAGCAGTTCAGCAGTAATTTTTCTGTTGATAAGGACTTAAATAAAGAAGTCCGGGGTCAGGCTGGTTGTAGGAAGAAGTGCTGCTCTCTGAAAGGAAGGGTAACAGGAGGCAGCTCCAGGTAATTGGGGTCTATTTCTGACCCTGCCTATTACCTAATTGGAAATATATTCATTTTCTGTACCATCTAATTGAAATTTTATGTATCGTTGCCCCAGCTGGTTTCAGGAAGATGCTGTGAGAGAGGAAAGCTGCAAGTAATAGCCAAATGTTACAGTTACAACGCAACATAAACTTTCAAATGCTGCAGCACTTTTCCTTACCATAAACAAATGGGACTTATTTATCCATAACTCAGAATTCCCACAGAATGCCTTGGATGCAGACTGGTTAGCGCTGATGTGCTTTTTGGTGTGTTCGTCGGTGCTTCTATGGGCTGCATGGAGGTGGTTTGGTGTTTTTCCCTGGGTGGCAAGTCTTTAACCAGCTGATAGATGATGTGAAGATGTGTTTTCACTCACAAGATCTCAGTGTCTCTTTAGGACCGTGTGTATGGGTGCAATAATGAAAGTTCAGTCGGTTGCTCAGCAGACTTATTTGTTTTTCGTGCTATTCTGGCCCTCGTTTGGATGATTTATGTAACTATAAGGCACAAATTGCTTGCTTGCAGAAACAAAAATTCTTGATTGTGCTCCGTTAGAACCCTTTTGATGGCAGAGAATTGCTTTTGGAAGATCGTCATCTTTTATTTATCATCTCCTGCAACTCCTTCAGCGTGGGGAAAGGCAGAGTATTAGACAGGAGTGATACAAACCCAAGCTTTCAAGTACTGTTTGCTGACATGTGATGAATACAGCACATAACTTTGCCTTTTGTGACTCACTCTTTCTTCAGAGGTTGGGAAGATAAACCCTTTGGAGCTCCAAAAAGGAGTGGCTCTTGATCTGCACCTTGTTGAAACCAGCGACTTGGAGTCAGTAATGCAGAATTCTGGCTTGTTTTTTTTCAAGCAGCTCTTGGTGCCATTAGCTGAGCACATAAAATATGAGCTGTAATATTACAGACTAGAAAAAATGTCAGCTTTCCTGGTTGTAGCTCAGCTAAATGTCAGTGCACTTTGCACAGCCAGGTGGTTTTAAGCATCAGCGCAGGTATATTGGGTGTGTGCACTGACTCATGGTGGGGTGTGAACTGGGGGGGATGGGCTTTAGTTTCCTTTCGGTGCCACGAATATTCTCTTTACGATTCTAGTTTATAGCCATAAAGAGCAATTTACTAAACCAAACAGCTTAATATTCAAGATAGAAGTATTTTCTTATGCAGATTAATAGTAACTCTTGTTTCTAAGACATGTCTTTAATGGGCCCTGAGGTAATAGGGTACAAAATACAATGGAAAGCGAGTAAATGGACTCTGGGTGCCCACTTAGGAACCTGTAATGCACCATTTGGGATTATTTACTATTAATGATGACGAGTCTCCTCCTTTCCCTTGGCAGAACATACACCCAGGCAGTAACTGCTGTTCAGGCAAGAGGATGTTTCTCTACCCAGCAATTTCAAGCAGTGTGTGCACAAACAATACCTTTACACAGGCACCATTTGGGGATTTATCCTATATTAAAATAAAACATGCTTTCTGAAAGCATTTTAAAAATCAAATCTTCTGCCTAGTTGCACAAAAGGCCTGATAAGACCATAAAAGTTCCAGTTACCAGCTGTGACATTTTACATATGTTAATCTCTAAGTAGGTTTCATCCTCCTGCCTTGCACAGTGCTCGGAGGGAGATGCTTTAGTTACAGACCATTTTTCCTCTTTGATGTTTCAGTGAAAGAATATTCAGAGCTTGTGATAAGGTAACTTTTTAGGAAGGAAAAAGAATCTGTTTTAAAACAGTACTGGTGTTTTCAGGATAAAGCCATGAGGAAATCTTTCAGACCTGCAATTTGGGTTCCAGATCTAAGATTTTGTGCTGTTTAACATTCGGGCTGCACTTGAAGGGTTTCCACTTTTTCTTCCTTTTATATCCATTTATGAGCAAAATACTGAATTTCAGAAGTAAACAGTTCCCTTTCTCTGGGTTTCATCTTGCTGTTTTGCTGTGTGTTATTATAATAGATTAACCTCTGGATTCCCATTACCAGCACTGCAGATATTCCTGCTGCCTGTACAAAAAGTAAGAGGACAATTGACTTTTAGACAGGAAAACATTTAGACTTCAATGAATGTTGGGCATTAGCCTCAACAAAGTCAATTTTGGTGAATGTCAGAGAATGGAAAGTTCTTTCGCACGGGAAGAATTATGAATTTAACATTGTTACCTTTCATTCCTCATTGAATTCATTGATTCTTTTAAACCACAGGAAAACAAAAGATGCAACATGTGGAAAACTTTATTGTGGATATTGTATCCCTATGTATGAGGCATACTGTCTTTTATATGTTATATATGAAACACATATTTCCCCTCCCCTGCTGATTTTAGAGGAAAATAGGCAATTTTTGGTTTTGAAAGTTGTATCAAATTTGTAAGAAATCAAACAGAAGCGAGAACGTTTTGGAGTCAGCAGTGAGCTCCTGCTCGTGTATCCAAAAGGGAAGATGGGATGGTTATCTTGGAGAAGAGGATTGAGGCCTTACTTCATATTCCATGTTCAAAATGTGATGGCTTTCGTTCCTGCTGAGATGGAAGCAGGGCTGAGAGGAAAAAAGAAATGTTGGCCGTAATTTTAACGAGGAAGAGACATGATACATAAACTACTGTGCCTCTGAGGGCACCTCTAGGAAAATTGGGGTTGTTTTTACCGTCCACTTTCCTCTCCATCAAACGGTCTTTCCCCAGTCCAGCCACACGTGTAGCTGCAGTGATTAAACCCCAGGTTCTCTCTTTGCTTGTTCTCATAATGATTAAAATACATCCAAGGTACCACTTGGATTAAGAGCTGTCCAGAAAGGATTGTTAGGCTTAATGTGTTCAATGATTCACCACCAAAAGCAGAGCAAGTCCTCTTCAAAATGGCTCAAAATAGATTTTTGCAATTGATTGGACTCAAATTATTTAAGCTGGAGAGGATTTGCTGTTGAGCCCTCTGGAGCAGACAATTACCCCTTCCTAAAGGCTGCTTGGGCTTTAGGAATTGCTCACTGTGGTCTCTGTGACCAGAAGGGAGAAAAGGCTGAATTTTTGGGAAATAGTGATTGCATCAGTGTCATTATTGTAAAACATAAAGGGGGGCAGAAATGATATAAAGGCATGAATCATCAGAGTTTATACTGTGCCTGAGCTCAAGATCTGACCCAAAATAATTGCCAGCAGCAAGTGAGCCATGTTGTACTTGACCTTCCTGTGGAAGAATCCCCAGGAGTGAAAGACTTCGCATTTAGGAATCATTTCAAAGTTCAGGAATCTCCTAGAAATATATAGGTCCCAGTGCAGTCTGGGTTTGTTTTTGTTTTTTTTTTTTTAGTTACTGTGTTTAACCATAAAAATGTCATAGGAAATGGCTCTTTGGGGAAAGATTTGACAATAATAGATGTGGGGCTTTATATCACTGACAACTGTGAGTTGTCTTGATACTTGGAACTCTTCCTGTCTTCTTCATTTTTTCCCTTCTGTATTTATTCTGTGGCTCTAAGCGCTGTTACAGTGGCTCCTGAATTGTTATTTTAGCTGAACTAAACTAAATTGAAACCATAATTGAAACATCTATAGACAAGTTAAGGCTTAATAGTAATGGCAGAAAAGGATAAAGAAGCATTTTCGGTGGCAACAGAGCTGTTCTGCTTTTGGTGCTGCCCACCTGTGTGTGTGTGTGACTGTCTGTAGTCCTGGTTCAGCATATTCCTGGACCGTGGAATGGTATCCCATGAAATGAAATCTCTCTCTGGAGATTAGTTTACAGCTTTGATTTCACTGCTTCTCCCTTGTTAGTCTTGGAAGTCTTGGCTGGGATTTTGGAAGTGGCTGCAAACCGGTGGCTTTGTACCACACTGGGGGTTTTTTGATGGCCAGTAGTAGCAAACTCCGAGTATTTGACCCCAGTGCCATTTACTACGAGAATCCCTGGCAAAGATGCAATTCCCAGCTGTCTGCTGAGTGGGTTTGTGTTTCTCTGAGGCTGATAATAATAACTGCTACAGGCTCAGAAAGACTTTAGGGATGAAAGCAGGATGTTTCTCCCATTTTGGGGGACAGGAGTGACCCTGTCCTAACACCAGTGCTTTAATACATGACACACTCTGCTCTCTTCCTTACAGGCACTTTAAAGTGTTTTGAAGGCTTTTTCTGGTGAAGGGAGTAATCAAGGTTTGGAGTTAGGAGGAGAGGGTACATTAAAGCTCGGGAAAACAACTGGATTCAGGGAATTACCCACAGGAGGTACCTCAGCAAGCTGTGCTCCCCCGTGAGGAGCCCTCAGAGCAGTTCTGGCAGTGGAACACAGAGAGGGGGACTGAGGTGCTTTGCCATGAGCTCTCTGCTTCCGAACCGTGCCCTGTGTTTGGTTTCTCCACCTCTGCCTGCTGGGAGAAATCTGCAGCCCAAACAACACAGCAGAGAGCATGGGAATTCCAGAGATACTGCACCGTGTTCCCCCCCAGAGCCTTTGAACCCCACATCGTACAGACATAGACTTTGTTAGAACGTGACGCCCCAGCAGAATCTGGCAAAACATGAACGTGTTTGCTTTGTGAGTAATTTGCCCTAACGACTTCGAGCCATTTGCACAAACAACAGTAATATTGTCGAAGGGCTCTGGCAGAGAGCTCCTCCATTGCTTTCCCTCTGATGGCTGCACAGATTGTTGCTTTCTGCAGGCATTATTTCCCAGCAGTGCATGTTACTCACCCTTTCCTCCTGAGTGATGCCTGTGTTTTCCAGTAAGTTCCTTTCACATTAAATAGCCAAAGATTTTTAGTTCCAGTTTGTGTCGGGACTTTGGTTATACGAACTTTGATCAGGTCGAGCGTTTGGTGGGATTCCTTCTTGCATCCTTTTATTTTTATAAGTCCATGCAGAAGTTCTGGCAGTGTGTTCCCACCTTTCTGCTGCCACAGGATTGCTGAGGGAAATCAGTGTCAGGGAACTACAGGCAGGTAAGCCTTGCACAGGCTCTTCTGAAACATTTGCCAACTGCTGGCAAAAATGGGAAAAAAAAGATGCCAATGGCAGTGAATTTAACTCTTTTGTGCATTGTCTATCCAAGCATGTGTCCCTGCTCGTTACACATCCCAGTGCCTGAGGCGATTCACAGGCGCCGTCAGCAAGGAAAGAGGTTTCAGTCAGCCGGGTTAAATCTCCCTCGTGGTAATTAACACAAAAGAGAACCCTGTCCCCATCAATAACCCTTAACGGGGGCTGGGGAGAGCTCGGTCTCTCGGATCAGAGCTGGTGCTGCTGAGCAGGTTAACTGGGGAGAAGTCAATAGGCTGCCTGCTGATGTGTGTCACTGCAGTGGCACTGGATTGAAACCCCAAAGAGAAAAATGTTGCTTGGCTGTTGCAGTTCTATGGGGATCTCTCTGTTTCTAAGGAATTTCGGGTTTAAATTTTCAAATACACGCCCATCTCCCCTTAGGGGCTTGATGTGCACTGCGGTATATTCTGCAGGACTCCGGTCCCTGTAGTCTGGCCCCGTTCCCTCCAGCTGCTCCTGAAGCATTTGAAAACTGCTAATTACCTCTCCACCAACTTTTTTTTTTTTTTTCCTTTGGAGTTCTTTAGTTCTGCAGCGAGCCTCTTCTAGGATAATGGGTGGATTCCAACATGCAATCCTCAAAATTACTTTTATCTTAATGGGTGCAGTCATGATAGCTAATTCCAACCTGGAGAAAATGTCCATATTCTCAGTTTTGATGGGAGTTTTGCCCGTTGCTTTTGTTTTGTTATTTTTAATTACTATTCTAGCTAAAAAATTACAACCAGCCTTAAACCAAAAAAACAGTAAAAACCCCAAAACAAGCAAATATGACACAGACGAGAACAAAAGTGATGTAGTATCAGATATTGTCCTTTTTGGATACATTTGAGCTCATCTGAAATCACACCCAGGGGCCGTATCAATCCAAAGCCAGCTCATCACAGTCATTAGCCCCAGGAACCTGAAACGCCACGTGGGTCACAGGGACGAAATGCCCATGAAATCTGTGCTCACCCCTTTCACCTTGGTTTGTAAGTCTCCAGTAGATCGAACTGATAATGTTTTTGAGTCAGAGCTCCGCAGGCTTTGGCGACTGAAATTCGTCTCTTTATGTAAAGACGGCGGGGACACAAATCGAACATTGAAAGGCACGCAAGTGGGTAACTCAGTAAGGCCTGTGTGCAGAGCATTCCACCCGGTGGGACTTTAACTTTCCGTGCTGGGAAGGCTGGCTGCATGCTGGAGAGCCGGCCCACCCCACGCCATCGACATGCATAGCTGGCCTGGTAGGTGTAAAAATAGCCAGGCAGCGCCTGAATTGGAAATGGTCACCGACTGCTGCCCGCAGTTGCTGGGGTTTCGGGTTCTCCGTGACACAGGAGGGCTCAGGGCAGGGAGCGCGGGACTCGTGGCCTGGGATCCTCCTCCTGGCTGGTCATCCGCCCTTCGGGAGCACCGGGCACCCCGGGCGGCGCGAGGGCGATCCCCCCGGAGGGAGCCCAACTGATATGGGCAATGCACCCATTTGCCAGGCTTGTCACTCAGACAAGGGGCTGGGAGCACAAGGGAACATACAGGATCTGGATAAAACCCCGGACTACTATGGATTCAACAGTGAAGGAAGTAAAGATCCCGAAGCCCTGGTAAGTCTTGGCTGAAGAAATCAGGAATCGAAGTGAAAAATGTGTGCTGTGCATGTTGGATTTGAAAAGGATGTCTCTGCTCAGGACCTCACTCGAGAGCTTGCAGTGCTGAGAGATGTGCTGAACACGTCCCTGTTGAAGCTCTGCTTTGCTCTGGTGACTGTGGTTAAAGAGCAGCTGTCACTAAGCTGTGCAGTCACTTCAGAGCTCTGTCAGCTACCAAAAGGTTTAGGGATGTGGACAGAGAACTCCGTGGGTGAAACGAGCCCTTCAGTGAATGTATGCAACAGTTATCCTGGTGTGCACAACTGCTGAGAATCATCTTGTGTTGATCCTTCTCCAAACTTGAACTCAGAAACTTATTTTTAAGCTGTTGTCTGCCCAGTACATGACATTATTTTCTGTGTTTGCAGCTGAGACAGAGCCCCACAGATCCTAATGCAGATGAGGGTTACAGTGAGTGGGACCAGGCACAGGCAAGGGGGTCATGCTGATGGTGGTAATGTCAGCATTTGCTCTGCAAACCAGAAGAAAGTCATTGAGAAGAATACTTTTATTGTGTGGCAACTGAAGTGCCTCTTCTCCCTTTTTTTCCCTTTTTGTCCCCCCCCCCCTTTCTCCTTTTGTGAAATTAGTTGTTAAATAGTCATCTCATTCAAAATTGGCAATGAAAGGATATAGTGTCACAGCTTCTGGCAGAACAGGAAGATCTGAAAACCTCCCATGTCAATATATCCAAATATTATGATCTCTGCTATTTATCTGTAATAGAATTGTTCTCAGGTCAACGCTGTGCTTTGCACGTGCCTGAATTACTGCAGTGCAGTGTAGAAGTGTAAGAGAGCTGACTCCCAGCATTTGTAGGGGAAGGGGAGACCAGAGGTGCTCCCAGCAGCAGCTCTCAGGGACTTCTGCGTTGTCCTAGAAAACACTTTTGATGCTGGCTTGCTTTTCTGGTAGGAAGTTTGCTTGGCTGCATTTTTGTGCCCAGTTGGACTGTGGATTTCACTGACAGCACAGCTGGACCCGCTCTTTGTAGAATCACAGAATGGTTTGGGTTGGAAGGGACCTTAGAGATCATCTAGTTCCAAACTCTCTGAAATAAAACTTTTTGAGCTAAATCATGAAATTAAAACTGTGAAAGTCCCCTGTGACACAAATGAGCAAACTCTGAAACTGTTCTCCCTGCGTGTTCAGTCTCCGAGCTACCCTTTGGTGTAAGGTCAGGTTTTTAAGGAGGCAGGACTGAGCAGCATGTGATCTTCAAGGAGTTGTTTCCTGCTTTTTTTCCTCTTTTTCTGGATACTTTTCATTCAGCCTACGTAGCTTTTCATAGCAGGCAGAGAACAGGCACTTTGATAATGCCTTTGATGTGTTTAATCATAAGATCGGGGCTTTATATGGCTCTGGTAGGGACTGGCCACATTTCTTTAGAATCTCTGTCTTCATTCAGATGTTACAATGCTTGGTGGGTTACAAAGGAAAATTCCTGTATTTCCCTGAAAAGATTCACAGCTTCTCACCATACTTATAATTCCATACAAAAAAAAAGTTCAAAGAAAGAGGTGTCTGTAAATTAGAAATGTCGTCAAAGTTTTGTGCTCGAAGGGAGAAATTGTATATATGTGTATTAGTTTTCCCAAACAGCACTGTGGTATCCAGCACAATACCCTGTCAGGTGTAGATTTCCTCTGCTTTTCTCGTGCTCCTGTCTTGGCTCATTAGAGGGAGGTGCCACATCAAGGGAATATGGTGACTCTGGGAGTCTTGTACCGGATACAAGGCTCAGAACAATTCAGCTGGTGCTCAGCCAACTCAGATGGCCAGGCTGCTTTGCTAATCAAATCTTCTCTAAACTAAAATCAAATGCAATCTGCTGCTTCGGGCCCAGGTATTTCAGAGTGCCTAGGACAGACTGATTTCCAGGACAGGATGGTTCCAGCCTCCTACTGCAGCACTCAGAGGAGTTTTCCCTCCCTGGTCAATCAGTGTGTTTGGCAATGTGGAATTTTCCGTCGTCGTTGCTTTTATGCAGGTGAAGTTAGACCAAACTGGTTTCTCTCTCTGCTGCCTGAGCTGACTTGTTTGAGATTTAGGCCCAGGATTTCAGGGTTCTTCATTTACAGCATTCTTCTTTTATTCCTTCAGTGTCCATTTTACCTTTCTATACAAGTAAGTTGATGAGTCTCGCTGGCATTGAGTTAGAAACTGCTGTATTTCAGTAACACCCATTTATCTGCATCTATTTCAGTCCATCCCAAAGCAACATGAAATCATTTTTTTTTCAGTTT
This sequence comes from Myiotriccus ornatus, assembly GCA_036023395.1. NCBI lineage: Eukaryota > Metazoa > Chordata > Aves > Passeriformes > Tyrannidae > Myiotriccus > Myiotriccus ornatus. The sequence goes on from JAYRBT010000139.1 coordinate 2,145,190, forward strand.
TATGGCACCAGTAAGTTGGAATCAATGGGTGATCGGTTAATGGTGTTCAGGGGACTAAAGCAGTTTGATTCTTTAGCAGGGGATGGTGTTTGCACATTTCTTTTATTAGAAAATGCCACTTTGACCGTAGGGAGTGAAAAATGGAGAGTGATAGAATTATCTGTCAGCAGTCTGTCATAAACTTCACTTACAGGCTGGATTTTTGTTAAGCCAAGTTATTATCCTGCTAGATACGCTTGGAATGGCATCCTAATTCTTTCTAGAGGTGTTCTAGCATTATTACCTCTATTTAGGAACATCCTCAGTAATGGAAACTTGCCATGGAAACCCTTTAAATGCCTGCCAAGTTCTACAGTTGTTCCTAACACCTCAACATCTCAGTATATGCTATCCAGAGGATCCTAAATATTTTCCCTGCCTGGAATATTATTCAGTTCCTGCTGTGCAAAAATTTTGATTCCATGTCAGTATTTAAGAGACTTCAGTAAATGTCAAGTAGGAGAACCGAGACTGATCCTGTGGCTCTTCAGAACATATCCCAAATCCTTGCTCTTTCAGGAAATGACTAAATGATACTTTCACTCAAATTCCAGCCCAGGAAATACTCCCATTAAACAACAGGATTATCCATTTCTATTTTTTTTACAGTCGTTGAAAAGTCTTAGTAAAAGACATGAAGATTTTTGTAGATAAAACCTTTCATTCTTGAAAGCCAAATCCTTTGGGGTTTCATTTGTTGTTTTTAAGTGTGTGTGGGGTTTTGTTTGTTTTTTTTCCTGTTGTTTGGTTGGTTTTTAGTTTGTTTTGCTTCTGGGTGGTTTTTTTTTTCATTTTTGTTTTCTTCCTCTTTTTTAAAGACCCGGGTTATGTTTTCCAGACCCTTTTGAGAGTCTGTTTTTTTAGACTCGCAGGGATGCTAATTCCAACTCACACACACTGTTTCCAAGCTGGGATTTATACCAAAATGTTTGTTTTTGAGAACATGAATAGCCCAGGGGGACATCAGGGATTACACAGGCCTGAAGTTCAGCTGGTGCTGATGTGCTGTCCTGGATTAGAACCCCCGTTATTGATGTCGCTTTGTATTTTAAGATCAGTCTAGATTAAAATAACTTCCATCAATTCAAATACTGCCCTTGGATGGGACGTGCAGCTGGGCAAAAAGCTTTTATTCTGGTTTTTTTTTTCCTAGAAAACTATGCAGTTTTGCCTCAGTTCTCACAAATCCTTCATTGACACAGCACAAGTCAGGAGCCAGGCCAGGATGGCAAGTTAATGAAGGCAGTGGGAGGACTCCTACGGATGTCTGAGGCAGCTGAGGATCAGAAAGGGTTTACAGAAGACATTTGCTGCTTGGCTCCAGGAAGGGTTGATTTTACAGTACTTTCCTCTTCCTCTTTTGCTGCTGCTGTATTTGCTAATATTGGCCCAAACTCAGGGGCACAGCTGAGCACGTGTTTAAATCCTCCCTTAAATCTGTTCAGGTGGAGATCAGTTAGACCCAAAGATGTGGTAAGAATTAGCTGAAGTGGTTTGCCAAAATAGCCCTTGATTCTTCTCCAGGTTAAAAACAAAGCTGAACTGCTCAGACTTCTGTGCCTTCCAGGGAAAAGGAAAGAGTGGCTGGATTCTGGTGTGCTGCAAGCTCTGGAATTTCAAGGAGGAGCTGGCAAAAGACACAAAGGTGTTGAAGTATAACCACCAGCATAAAATGAAAGTCACCCCTTAGAAATAATTGAGAATTTCCCCATCAGTGGCAACAGCTGGAATAGGTGAAGCCTGGCTTTTCCATTAGTCAGAACTGAAGTGTCCATCAGCATTAATAATTGTTCAGTTGTGCCTGTTTGGAGCAGGAACTGGTGTTCAGGTAAAGCTGTTACCTGGGCAGTTTTCTCCTCCTTATGTTGCTCAAAAACCTGTGTTTGTTGTGCTACTGTAACAGCTGTAAGAAACTCTTCATTTCAAATGCAGCTTTCTGAGAACATTCTTTGTAGTAAGATATGAAACCACCACAAAAACTCTTACATGCAAATATTAAAATTACTGCCAGAGGACTTTCAATTCAGGTTGATGAAAAATGTGTTGGAATTATAATGCATTTGTTATTTATGATGTGCATAAATCATAAATCACTCAACCTAGTTTTATTTTCTGAGCTTCCTTTTCGCAGTGGCTCTTTCCACATTAATTTCTCGTGGCTGCTCTACATCTTGAATCTCGTTACACACTGCGTCTCCTTTGGGTTGCAGCTTCTTTGTCTGACATCAGAAAGCTTTTATTGATAGGTATGATAAATGCAAACAACGTTACTCTTCCCACCTCCTTTGGCACTGCATTTCTTGGGCTCCCACACATCCCTTAGCAGATCCAATATTCATTCTGAGGAACACAGGACATCCTGAAAGGGTCACTTTGGAATCCAGTCAGTGCTATCCCAGGTTTCCAGGTCAGGCTGTCATTTTCTGGGTTTAAATGCGAGCAAAGTAGTTTTGATTTGAAATCGCTGATGGTTTTAACCCTGAGTCATATGCAGTGTAGAGTACAACAGCCTTTTCCCTTCTTACAGCTATTTCACCATCAGTATTTTTTTACAAGTATCCATAGTCTTTATTTGTATAAATAGTCTTTATGCCCCTGTCCACGCTGTCTGTAACAATATGGTGAGGGCAGCTCCAGCCACAGCTCCAGCTCGATGCCAGTAAACGTGGTGCCAGCTTCTGCAACTCCTTCCTGATGTTCTGTGATTAACTGGCCTGAATACTCAAGGCACTGTAAATTATTCAGGTGCATAATATACACTCAAAAGAATATTTTTATTTTTCTGATTTATAGCCATCATCATCAACCCAGAGAGACAGACCCCTGAGATTAAAAATAATTAATTGCTGGATGCTGTTAGCTCCATCTTGGCAGAGGGTGTTTAACTTGCTAGTGATCTCTTCTCCCTGAAAGCTTACCTTCCTCTTCACACCCCACAGCTCCTGTGGTGGTTCTTCTCATTTCTTAACAAATATTAGTTTATTGTCAGGCCAGTTGGGAAGTTTTCCTGGATAAGAAGATGACTGAGATTACGAGAACAAGATGTTCATTTAACGAAAGCTGCTGTTTCAGAGTTGTGGGCTTTTCAGTTCAGCAGTTTAGGAACAAATTCTATACAACCAAAGGTACATAGAAGGATGAATCAGATCTGAAATGCCTGAATGGGAAAAGCTGAGTGATAAAAAGGCGTGCTTTGAAATTGAAATAAGAAAATTGGGCCTGTTGATCACCTCCAGTAAATGAATAGGAGGAAAACATACATTTTTATGGGCAAAGGAAGTGCCTTTGAAAGGAAAGCAAAACACTGTTGTATTTCTTTTATTCCAGCAGATGAATGTTATTTCATCAAAGGCTGGGAAAATATGTTTCCATTATAGCTGTTATTATTTCATTTAAGTCATTTATCAGCAGTAGATTACTGAGCCTGTGCCATTGCAAGTGCAAGATGTAGCTCGTGTTCTGGTGTGTCTGTCAGAGCTGCAGGCTCAGACTCTGCTCTGGGAGCTTAATTAAAACCAAAAAAAACCCAAAAAACCAACTGCCTGCTTGCAGTCACCACTGTCTCTGCCATTTGGAGATCAGCAGCACGTTCAGCTCGATAATAAAATAATTCAGTGCACATAGGATAAAATGTGAGCCGCTGATAAACTCACTGGCGAGTTTTAAGAAACTGTTCCATGAGGAAAAGCGTTATTTTTGAATTCCCATCTTTTACAGCTGAATGGAAGAATCTTCCATGCTGGCCAAAAATACCTGGGTGACAAGTGAGCTGGGTCATGGTAACACCTCGTCTGCACTGCTTTTAGAGTTGCACCCAATTAAACGATGGCTGCTTGGAACAGATGGTTCCTGAAAGCAGAGAATAACCAAGCCAACTGGGACGAAATTTAGTGCTTGTCTCAAGGGTAGGGAGCACAAATTGACACCTAAGAAAATATGGAATAAAGAAAATTAATGGATGTGTTTACAGACCTGTCATTTCTCCCCTTTAAGCACTGAATAACATCAAGAGGCCACAAAAACTTGAATTCTGCCATGAGCTGAATTTGCAACTCCAGGCATTCCCTGATACATAAACTTGATGAGCCACCAGTCAATTAAGAGCTTCTTAATGAAGAAGAGTTCACAAGCCATCAGCATTTTGCTAATTATAGGAGCAGCTGTTGGACAAACACTGTCTCCAAACTCTGGAGTTTGTAACTGTGGCTTAATGCTGATTTTACCTGCAGTGATAATACGGGATTCACTTTAGCATCCAAGTTTTTTACAGCTGCTGAGAATTTCAGTTTCTTGATTTATGTAAAACAGGTTTTGCTCACCTCGTGATCAGGGACAACATCTTTAAAAGTTACAGCTAAATACTTTTTTTTCCTCCCTAAAATGCAAGCAGTATATCCCAGTGCTTGAAAGGTAAGTCTGAGAGGGTTATTACTACTCAGGTACACCTTTTAATAGGCATACAACCCAAATATGTTAAATTAACATGTAAACCTACTATGTGGTTATTAGATTGAGTTTTGAATTCTGGTTTTGTTGTCATTCAGTTAATAAAAGGTGAGAATTGTTCAGTAGCCCTCGCTGCTGGACTCTGTTCTCCCACAGAGATATTGGTGATTAAGGACAGGTTGGGGTGATGCAACTTATTTGAGGGGGGGAAAAAACCCAAATCCAACCTGCAGGGATAGTTTTTCTAACAGACACGATTTCAAACAAGTATTTGGACGGGTTGGATAATGTTGTGTTGAAAGCTGTCCTTTGGAAACTGAAACCTCCTACTCCCTCAGGCTTTCCTTCTTGTGCATGAAGCTGCTTTTCACCAGCGAATTTGAATATGTGGAGACAATCTTTTGGGCTTGGGACAGCATATCATTTCAGGGTTTATTTTTGCCCTTCTCCCTAAGATGCCTTTGAGGAACAGGCACATGTTGTGTGTTAGGAGACAGGAAGGGCAACCAGAGCGTGGACAGACGAACCAGAAGGGAAGGGTTCTGGTTCTTGCTGTTTGATTAAGATACTGATTTCCATATATGATTTAATTACTGAGATTCCCTGAGATACATCTTTTGAATTCAGGCTAAATTCCAGCATTGCAATTAGCAAGAAAGAAATTGAATCTGCAGCCTTTTGAACATTTAAAAAAGAAATCCTATAATCACTTGATCGTTGGTTGTATTTTCTTATAAAGTGTCTGACAACCAGGTGCTTGTAAAGAGACATTTGTATTCATGCTTTGAGTGTACTTAAAGCTATATTGATTTTGTTTCGCATAGCAGGTGTTTTGCTTGTTTGTTTGTGTAAACCTTCCCTTTCCCCTGTGCTGGACTGTTTGCTTTTGAGCATGCTCTGGTTCCATGTGTAAAACTCCTAAAAAAAGCCCCTCAGGGTGGTGTGTGCTTAGGATGAGGGGATGGGATAGGTATCATATGGTGCAAGGGACCTTGGCTCTGTGTCTTGGCTTCTCTCCTGTAAAGAAATGATTTTCAAATGACGGTTTGGTGACAGTTTGTCTTCACTTTCTCTGTCGCTGAAACAACGTCATTGAATCTGCATGTAAGGAAACAACACATTTCCTGAGATTTACTGGATCCACTGGAAAAGCCCACAGATGCAAAATGATTATTTGCTGGCATGGTAAGGCTGCAGGAAAGTGCTGCTGTTGCCTGCTGAGGGGGGTTTGTCAAAATGGATTTGAATCTGTGATGTGCTGAAGTGAGTAAATGGCTGAGACAGAAGTACCGACAAAAATGCTTTTTAAAGGCTTAAAAGAACAGGGTAAAGGACAAAGCAGTGACAACCTACTGAAAAATTAGAGTTGGCAAAGCAGGAAAGAAAACACAGATCTGAGTACTCCCAACTTCCAGGACTTCTAAGCTTTAAAACACGGTGCTGAATCTTTTGAGTATTTCATGGAAGCAGTGCCTGGTATTTGTATAGGAATGTATATATTGTATGGGTGAATTGCTGATTTACTCTTCACATAGGCAAGAACTTCATATTCTGCACTGGGATCGATTATTCGGGTGTGTGGAAAGCATCTTGAAGTGACGTGCAGTGCAGCAATTTAATTTGGAGGTAAACAGAATTAGGAACCAAGGAAATGAGAGTCTATTTGGAAAGCACTGCTCGTGTCTTCTTAGCCAGAAACAAATGGAATATAATCATGTGGGCTTAGCTGTGATCTGAGCTTCCAGCAGTAATGGAGATGTCAGCATTTTTAGTGTCCTGTTGAGGGCAAAGATGCTTTTCTCAATCAGAATGTCCAGGTTTACCCCTTACATGCTCAAATATTTGCTATTAGTTAGTTTTTTTCCCAAGGTCATTTAAAAATAAAAATATCGTTTTGTGTCTTTATGTGGGCACATGCATGTCCCAGGACAGGGTGCGGTGCTAAGAGCCATCTTTCAGTCTTCAGAGGGAACTTTTTGTACCTGTCAGAACCTGTGCTGGAGTCAAACCTCATCCACGTACTCCTGACCTGGGCCTGGAGCCATCCAGGGGTTTTCTGTCACCGTGAATTCCTGGGCTACCTTCCCCTTCCCCCTGCCGCATGTTTAGAGAGAAGGTCTGTTTTCCTAACAGCAAAAGCTGTGGAAAATGTGCTGAAGTTTGCTGAAAGGAATTTAAAAGGGAATATTTTGGTCTTGGCATGCAGCACAGTTGTAAGGAGAATCATTTTGCTGGCATCCATCTGTCGCAGATTAAAATAGGTTGGGCTCAGGGTTTGGGAAGTGAGTTAGTGCGGCGTGATAAGTGCCCGAAATAAACCCTTGGGAATGGGTTGGGCCACTGAAATAAGTGGGAAAGGAGGAGCTTTTGGGATATTCTCACCAAGGGAAAGAGTGGTTCTACCCAGTGTTTGTGACAGGGAGGTGGAATTAGCTGAGGAGCAGGCTCGGCCGGAGGCGTTCCAGAGGAACACCAAGTGCTGGTCCAACGGTGTGCGTGCCGACCTCTTCCTCTCCAATCACACCCCCACCAGACAGGCTCCCAAAGTTACTGAGCTGCTGTTTGCAACTCACTCCCACTCTGTTTACTGCAGTATGAAGGTTTCTGCTGTCTTTGAGCGTGTTCCCAATGCTTATGCTGTTTAATCATTACTTCTCTCGCACGACTTGGGTTTCTCTCCAGGTGCTTTAGGAGCCAATTTACCTGCGTGGAGGTTCAAACAGCCGGTGTTATTCCATGGCATAATCACAGACAAAGGCAAGGGGGCTGATGCATTTCACACTCCCTTGTTTAACAGTTCATCCCCCAACCTGGCTGAAAAATGAGAACATGTTTTTATGGGGGTTTTTAACCTTTTTTTTTCAGTGGGTGAGTACAGGCAGTTTAGGGCTGGGCAGGTTTACAATGTCATCCTGGGTTCAACCTGGAGCACTCTGCTAGAGGGTTGGCTACACTTGCAGTGCTGCCCACTCTGAGCATATATATCCAAAATAACATATTAAAAAATATATAAATAATATATATAAATATATAAATAGAAATCTATAAATAATATTTATCTAGGGAGTATATACACATGCATACAAAGAAATATATCTGTGTAACCCCTCAGAAAACTTCGGCTGGCAAGTCACTGCATTAATTTCTTTCTTGTTGAGAATATTAGTTGCTATGATTTATGTTTTTTTTTAACCCTAGTTCTTGCTGAATTTTGAATTCCAGCAACTGCTGCGCTATTTTGCTCACTCTGATAGGTCTGCAGTTCTTTTGGGCCGTTATTGCCTAATTTGAGTGTGTTAATTAATGCAGATATAATGCAGAGTCAGGGAGTTTCACTGTTTTATTCTCCTGCAGCGTAAAATGTGGGAACCTTTCACCAGTGCTGAAGCTGTGGTTTCTTTTAAGCAGGAGCTAATTAGAGACCTTATTTCTTCTTCTCCCTTTCCAGTCTGACAGCAATGCAAGCTTCCTCCGAGCTGCCCGAGCTGGCAATCTGGACAAAGTAGTGGAATACCTGAAAAGTGGAATAGACATCAACACCTGTAATCAGGTAAGACATTTGAAGGACAGAAGACTTTGCAAGAGTGAGTTGCAAGGCACCTCCCCATTAAAACCGAGTTTTTCCAGGCTGGATTCCTTCATACCAGTGTTTTGATTCACCTCAAGCCGTGTTTTCAGTCTTGCTCTTCAGCGGTCTCCTGTTTAATATATATATTTTTAATATATTTAATATTATGTTTAAGCCCTGTAGAAGGGGACATTTTGGGAATCACTGGGTCAAATCCAGTTCAACATCTGCACTCACATTTTTTTGCTTACCATGCCACCTTTCCTTTCAGGAAAGTTATTAGTGCTGTAAAAACACATTGTGAAAGTGTCACCATTGATGTGACTGTAACGGGATAGAATGTTTTAACTTGGCTCTTTTGTAGGGCTGTCATATAAATCCAATTACTTTGGCTTCATAGCTCAAGGACCTACATTTGCAACATTTATTTGACTGGAACCATCACATTTAATAGGACTGAGACCTAAAATAAATATGCAAATAAGTGTCTGCATTAATGATGAGAAAAAAATAAGGCTTTTCATGTGCTGCTTATTGAAAACATAGAGAAAAGATCCTTCTCTTACTGTCTAGGAGAAAGTTCCCATTAAAAACCTTACTTTCAAGGAAAAACTTGCTGAGTTATATGGGCCATGACCTGGCAAACTTCAAGTTCCCCAGTCAGGAGAGAGTAAATCAGACTCAAGTCTGATTTATGTTCAAAGAGATCCAGCAAATTTTCCATCTTTATTATAAGCACCAATATTAACAAAGAGATTCACCCCCAGGACAGAGCACAGTTAATATGCTAATTACTTGGGAACATTATGAGGGTTTTTTTCCAGTGTTCATATCCTTTTGCTGGTTAGGAGAGGAATATTACCGGGGTTGCTGCAGATTTATCTCCCGTGGAAAGTGCTTCCAACCTGCAGCTGGTGCAAAGCTCCCCTTGCACTGTGTAGGTGGGATCAGAGCCAGGTGAGTGCAAACATCAGGAGGGAGGCTGTGGAATTTCTTAGTGCCTTGAAATAGCACCCATGGATGTTGTTATGGGGAGGAAAAAGTGGTTGACTACTGTGCAAAACAGGAAAAAAACCATATTAACATGATTTGATTAAGTAATGTGACCTGGTGTTCCAGTTAAGGTAACCCAGGAGTTCTCTAGGCAAAACCACGACAATGGATAACCAAAGTATTTTCCCAGTGTAACTGTTTCCAAAATCTGATGGAGCTTAATGTTTCTGGGTATACTGAATACAGGGAGTCATTACTAATGTAGATACGTAGTTAATAATTAGTTATTATTTAATTATGCCCTGTTGAACGCTACCCTTGTATCAAGGTCAATTATTATGAAATTTCTAGTTCTTTATTTCTGGAGAGAGTTAGAAATGTCAGGGAACAGAATAACCCTGTTTTAAGAACAGTCCCTTAAAAAAAAGAATCTAATTCCTGCTATTTTATAGGATGGATAACTGATAGTCACTGGAAGTCTCTGATTCCTTTAGAGCCATTTTCCTTATGTTACAAATGTAGTTTTTTAGGATGTGGTGGTTGTTTCTAGTGAAGTAGCAAGAGAAAACAGCTCGCTTCTGCACCACATTCAGAATGAACTCTAATTTGACACTCTGCATTCGGGCAGCCCAAGGTTCCAGCAGGAGTTAGACCCCAACACCGGAGCAGTCTGAGGGTTCACCAGCTGCCTGCTCGCTTTTCAAACAGAACTGATGATCCAAAGGCAACACAAAGTAACATTTCCCCATCCCGTGCTTGGAGACCTGTCGGTTCTCATGGCGATGGAGTCGCTTCCTTGGAAGGGAAAAATGTGATGGATTTTGGCATTTGTTCGGAAGCCTCCTGCATTCCTGCTCCCAGCAGTGCCAGCTGCAGCCTGCAGTAGCTCTGTGTCATAACGAGGTCTGCAGGATCGCGTCTGGTGTCGCTCACTGGGTTAATTCATTTTCTCGAGTTCGTAGGCTCTGAAGCGACACAAAGCGAGAATTTGCATAGTCTGAAAGGATTTTTCTTTTCTTGGCAATGCACTTCATTTCTTGGTGATATTTTTAGGAAAAACTTCAACAAACCTTCGGACTTGAGAAAGCCATGCCCGGCTCTCTGATGTGCCCTTTCCCAAATCTTTCTTGAAGAGAGTTTGACCCCACGAGCTTTTTACCTCCCCACGAGATTTATTCAGCAGCAACCTTAGACTGACATCTATTAAAGAGACCGGGAAAAGGGCTTGACTTTAACGAAGACCATGATGTTTATTTTTAGTTTCTGCCTCTGCTGGGGAGTTAGTTTTCATTGTGTTTTTAAGTGATGCTTTGATTTTGGCCTTTATCATGGAATCATGGAATGGTTAAGTTTGGAAAAGACTCCACATGTATATGTTTGTGACCACAGCATCAGTGGAAGGACCTTGGTGAAAGCACATTGAACTTTACACTTTGAGAATGTGGAAAGGTTACAAAAACAGGGGGGTTTGTTGTTTTATTTTTGCTGGCTTTCATGATGTTTTATCTGTAAATTGCTTAAATCCCATTTTAATCTTTTGTGGCAAAGGCAGGGGCAGGTAGAAACTCAGCTCTTGGCAAATCTTCCTGCAAAGCGTTGCATCCCAACTTGTAACTCTCTCTGGGAGTTACAAGGGGTCAGACTCTTCACACAGGGAGAGGTGATGGTTAATTTTGTCCACATACATTCTTGCTTCTTAAGATGTTAATGAATACCTTCAAATGGAAGGGAACCTCAGGGAAGTAGGAGTCATTACTTCAAGGAAGGTTGTGAGGCTGGTGATTTAAAGGTTCTGAGGCTCTGCAGGGAGACACTTGAAGAACCAAGCTTGGAAGGCTTAGTATTGTGTTCTTTTCTGGGAGTTCAAATTCCCAAGGAGCCTCCAGAAGAACGGCACTTATGGTATATGTGTGCTTTGTCCTCATGCCGCACAGTTTTGCTTAGCAGACAATAATTTCACCCTCCCCAACTTTTTTGGTGGGCATGGGAGAGCAAAAAAAAGGGACGTGTCAGAAACCTTTGTTGTTGTGAACGGCAAGAATCCAGTTGACAGGAACAGAGGAGTTGCATTGATTAAATCTGAGATTCCATCATTAGAAGTGGCAGGGATCAGCCACGTGGGCCGGGAAATAATTGCAGCGTTGGTTCTGATTAGGGAGGAACAGAACAAAGGTTGCTTTAAGGCTTCAGTTGTGCTGGCCCTCAGCATTTAAAGTGCAGAGCTTGCTGCTGCTTACCCCAGCTTGCTTTCTTTGGGGAATTATGGAGTTTGAATGTGTGTAGTGGGAACTATATTTAAGCTAGAGTTTCTTCCTGTGACCTTTTAGTGGACCTCGAGTATTCATTGAATTAAAAAGTTGCAAAGAAACTCGCATAATCTATGCAGCAACATCAGCTTTCAGATGCTTAGTGTGGCATCAGCAGTTATGTGTCTCAGAGGGAGGAATACAGGTATTTTAAGAGATTCCTACTGGTTAAGCACTGGGACAAGCCTTGCTCTCTCCATCCTCTGGCACGTGGTAAACTAAACTAGAGGCTTATTCTCACATCCTTCTGCATTCAGAGGAGGTTATGGGCCACGAATATTGCAGTTGCTGTGCTGTTTGTGGACTCCAGTCTGCTCCCAAAGATCAGAAAGGTTAAAAACATGTCACAGCAGTACATCAGCTGCAAGGAGCCCCAGCTGCCCTTCGTATTCCCATGGAGAGTGTCGGTGACAGAATCGGTGAGATTAGATATGAGAATGGGTCTTCGCTCTCAAATGACGAGAAGAACACTGTTTCCCCACAAAATACTGATTCTAAGCTCTCAACGACTGTAGGTAGTAATTATGGTTAGTTAATACTCAGCTGAGATTAAAACCCAGGGAAGATTAGGGGTTTCTGAAACCTTCTCAGCCTGCAAAATACTCCCTGACATGTGCGGTGTTCCTCATCTTGGTGATTATGGTCAACCTCACCACATATTTTTGGCCAAGGATTTATCCTTGAGCCAGGGCATGGCACTGCTGCCACCCCTGGGCTCTGCAGCTCTGTAGTTAAGAGTGTTCCTGTGGATTAAGGAGGATCTGGTTGCTGCTGCTTTTCCCACATAATGGGATTTGGAACCGTGTTTCTCATTAACATTTCCCAACTGCCAGGCTGCACGAGGGTGTTCCTCTGCTTTTGGCAGCCTGTGAGTGTGGCCTTCCTTCAGTTCCTCTGCTTTTCTCATAGTTCCACTTCTGAATTTGACCACAAAATCTGCCAGTGCTGCTCACACGGGCGTGGAGTGGAGTTAGTGCAGAACCGCGTTTGGATTGCTGTGTCCAAAGCCGTTGGACTCACTCCCATCAAATGCCTCCTGTGAAGTGCTAAGTGCTCTAAAATCCCACTGGGAATTACAAGCCTGAGCTGCCTCTGTGCATGGATAAGAAAAGGCAGAAAGCTGCTTGTTTAGTTCCCGACTGAAATGGCTCTGAAGTGCTCAGAGATGAGCAAAGTGATAAAAATTACACCGTGCTGCACTTGCTGCTGGGGACTCAAATACCTGAGCATCGCTCCTGATGCCAGCAGTATGGAAACCAGGAGAGGGCTGGAGGGAATGGCAGGATCTGTCCCTGTCACCTGCCTGATGTAGCATGAAAATTATTGTAGGATTGTGAAAAACCGGCTGGCAATTCAGCTACAGTAGACTGTCATTCTATTTTTTTCCCTTGGGTGGAATGGGGACAGTAGGAAGAAGAAGAAGAAGAAAAGGTTACCATGGCTGGAATTTATATGAGAGGAAGTATCCTGTTCTTGTTTAATGTGGGAGGATTTAAATGCTGACTTTCTTAGGTTGCTCTTTGGGCAATGCTAGGTCTTATTTAATTTTCTTTTCCTTTTTGAGGTTTCAAAACCTCAAAGTTTTGTGAAGATGTGCTCAGAAACCAGCAGGGGTGCCAGATCAAGGATCAATTTTGGAAGACACAAGTAATCAACGACCATTTTGGTCTATCTGTGCTTTGGGGTTTCTGTTCAATACCAGTTATCCCAGAGGAGAGTCCAGCGTTCAGCTACATCAGCATGGAGTAATCCTGATTGAATAGACATATCCTGTGTAAATTTGGCTAAGTCCTGTGATTTCTCAGTGTTGATAATTCCTCAGGGGAGCTGGATAAGGTTACAGTAAAGAGAAGGCAGAAATGCACTCAGGTTTTGAAATATTGAGCTCCGTGGAGATGCCCAAGGTAGGGGGGAAGTGGGAAACATCAGAAAGGAAGGAATGTGTTCTGGATAAAACTCACAAAATACACTTTGTTTTGATGTCTTTGTTGCTATGAGAAAAACATTACTGGAGAAGTTTGTCACACAGAGCCATGTCCAAAACATCTGACTTATGTAGACAGTCAGCTAGGAGAGGTAATACTACTCCAGCTCCTAATCCTCCTCCTATCCCAGGGTAAGGTAGGAATGTGGAGCTGATAGCTGGTAATGGATCTGGCCCTTGTGCTTGCAGAATGGACTCAATGCTCTGCACCTGGCAGCCAAAGAAGGCCACGTGGGACTGGTACAGGAACTGCTGGAGAGGGGCTCAGCCGTGGATTCTGCCACTAAGGTAATTCACGCTTGTCCGCACGTTTGTTCGCTGAAAGGAAAAGTCAAACACGTGGGAGAAATACGGGAAAAAACCCCAGCCCATAAATGCCTTACTGATATTTGAACTGGTATTTCTGTTTTGGCCTGGGAGTCTTTTTTGCTGAAGGCCATCGGTAGTAAATGAAGAGGAGAATGTTACTTGTACAATAATACAGGGGAAACATTAGAAGTTTTTAGCAGTGCCAGATTTTTTGTTATTTCCAGTGCCAGGTCCCCATTAGACAGAGGAGTGAATATAACTCCAAACAGTAGATTTTTTTCAAATCTGTGAAAATTAGTCAGTGACTTTACCATATCCAGAACTTCTTCTCTCCTGGCACAATGGAAAAAAACACCCGTGGGATAAGTTGTTTTGCTTTCAGCCTTTGCACAGGCAGGCACATGAACCTGACTGTTACAAGAACTGCTGTCTGAAATGATTCCTGAAGAAGGGTAATAATATCTTTCATTTTCCCCCTCTCCCTCCAACAGAAAGGGAATACAGCCCTGCACATTGCATCCTTAGCAGGACAAGCTGAAGTTGTCAAAGTTCTGGTGAAGGAAGGAGCCAATATTAATGCACAATCTCAGGTATGGTGCTGATTTCCCTTCTCTCTTCTAAAAGTTGCTTGGTGAGGCTTTATAAGGTAGATCTGAGGTTTTAGATGCTGATTCCAAATGTCCAAACCTGACAAATCAAGGGAATTGGGGTGTTCATTGATAAGCAGAATAAAAGTAACTAGCAAGTTGAAGTCATTACATGCTCATTGTGTAAACAGGAACTCATTGCTGGTGATTGAAATGTTTTAGGATTTTCTGGTGTGCTTTAATAACTTGTTTCAAGTAATACACTTTTTTCCAAGCGTATTAATATGATATTTGAATGGAATTTGATGAGCAGTAATGGAGAAGAGAATTTCTCCATGACTTGATCTATACAATTGCTTTATACGGTTATTTTTTGGCTAAAAATTTGCAGAGAACTCACTCCGGGCTTCTGAACTCCTTTTTTACGTGATCAGGAAGAATTTCAAGTCACCTTGTCCTGGCAGGGAAACCACCTGTAAAAACTGCCCTCCTATTTCCACCAGAGAACCTTCCCTGGTTTAGGGAGAGCCCATCCTAAGTCAGGCCAGCCCTGGGAAACTGAGACCTGGAGGGTTCATTTTGGTTTTGGATGTTACCAATTCCAAGTGGACAGTGCACAGTAAAGAGCAGGAGGTGAACAAACAGCTTTGCAAAATAAATAGGTTTGTCTGTGCCTTCATCACATTTCAGAGAGGGAAACTGAAAAGATCTTTGAGCTGCCTGACTTGAAGATTGTAAAAATATTGTCTTTATTATGCTTTTTGCCCCAAAATAACTCCCAAAGTGCTCTCTCGGGACAGCTGGTGGTCAATTATTCCCCATTCTCTACTCCCATTAAAGGTAAGAAATGGTGTAATTCCAGTGCTCAAAAACTTAGCAAACCTCCTTTCAGAATGAGCAAACTGGGTGAGTTTCTTCGTACATTTATCAGCCTTTCATGTGTATTAGAAGATCATGTCTTTAATGTTAGGGGTTTGAGTCTTTTAAGAGAAATAATTGTAGAAAATGTTACTTTCACGAAGCATTATCCCTCAGAAAGTCTTCAGAAAGGCTTTTCCTCAGGCTGGAAAAATAAATGAGGTTTTGTAAATTAAAAAAAAGAAAATCCAATTAGAATTGGAAAATGTTTTCACAGGTATTATTTTATGTAGTATTCTGGTTTGAAACACATTTGTTGTTAGCACTGGATGCTTTGTAATGCACACAGAGCTGCTAACAGGCATTTGCTTCTTGATTTAATTGAATTAATGTGGTGGAGGACATTTTCCCCCCATTACTGCTCCCTGGTTGCCTCCAGACAGGATGAATTCCAACTGCTGGGATACATATGTCGTGGATTTGTGACACACTGTCTTAATTAAACAAATCCTGTTGAGTTGACTTGGAGGGTGAGTCCTTAAAGTGGTGTCATCCAGCTTTGGGGCCTTTGGGTTGCGGGTCTTTCTGGCCTGCTGTGCTTTTCCAGAAGAGATGGATAAGATGGATAATAGCTGGATTTCAACAGGCAGGAGGGAGGTGTTCAGAGGCTCCTGGTGCAGCTGCCAAGGAGGAATTGCAGTGGAAGGTGTACTTTAATTATAAAGGAATTTTTTTATGCTCCACGAACGGAATGAGGCTGGTGAATGCTGCCTTCCTGCTCAAGGTTGCACTGACACGTCAGCAATCACGTATGTCATAGAAAAGAAATATTACCAAGAAAATAACCAGAGAAGGAAACCAGAAACTTCAAAATTATTAAAGACTAGACATGTGATTTATGATAAAAGATTAAAAAAAGATTCAAACATACGTAGCTACAGCTGGTCAGAAAATAAAAGTATGAAGTTATATAATATAAAAAAAGAATGTTTGAACAGAGTGTGCTCAAATACTAAGTTTTGTAGTCAGGAAACATGTCCTTGATGAAAAGATAGAAAGAAAATACTGTATCAGGGAAGAGCTTCATTGACAAAGTGAGAAATGAACAACAATACAAATTAAAGGTAAAATTGAATACAGAAGTGACAAATCATGACTGAAATTCTCAGCTTGTCTTTCTTAGATTTTCCCCTCCATGCCGTTTTTAGGAACAGGTGCTGGACTGTCACCCTTAAACCTTTCAGGAGCAGTTGTTGGCGTTGAGGGTCTATGACATCCTCTCCTTGGCATCTCTGTTATTTCACACTTTATTTTTTGTAGGCCCCTGTGAAATGCCATTTGCTGGGGGTGATTTAGTGCCAGGGAAGTTACTCAGGTCGCTCCGTTACTTCCTCTTTAAAGAACTCTCTATCTGTCGAGGTCATTCTCATTTCCAGTGATGACAATTTGCCATATTGACAGAATCTCTTCTCTGATGATGAACTGGTGGATAAAAGAGTAGTCACAGCTCCAGCTTGTTCAATTTACTGGTTTTGCTTTCATTTTCTCCATTAAATGGCATGAAAACACTGGCTTTTATCAGAACTTATGAGCAGTGACATCTGACAAACCAGACTCATTTTCCAGTTCCTTGCAACAACGAAATAACAGAATTACCTCCGAAAATGCTATTAAAACCACTGTAACCACTGGGATTACAAACCCCATCTGTGCTATCTGAGGCTGTTAAGCATTCAGGGCTCTGATTTTATGGATTTTGGATTTCTATTAGATTGCTTTGCTTTGCCCTTCAGCTTCATGTTGGCCTTCGGAGTTGTTGCTCATCTTCCTCTTTTATGAAGCTTGTTCCTTTTAGGCTAACGTGTCATCACTGCTATTTTTAGAAAAGTAATTTCTATTTTGATACAAAGCCTAATTGCACGGTGATTACTAATTGAATGACTCCACTTTCACCTGCATCTGTGTCATTTGTGGGCTCACATCTTCCTGCAGCGTGCTTCAGGCAAAGGCTGAAATCAGGGCACACCCAGAGATGTTGAAGTTGCTGGTCTTTTTTGGCACATCTCCACCTAGAACTGGACAAGTGTGCAATTATTTGGCTCAGTTAGAATTGCTTTTTGCTACAGGTATTGCTGGAGTAATTACACAGTGAGTGTCTATTAACCCTTTGCTTGGCTGAGTCTGCTCATAGCTCAGGGGGCAGATCTAAACGGGCATCATCAAGTGAAAAAACGCTTTCTGCAGTTTCTCTTCTTGATTTGACCGTGATTTTGGTCCTGTGTAGGTCTGACCTGGCTGCACTCCCTGATAATAGGAAATCTCTGGGCACTGGATGGTGCAAGCCAGAATGTGAAGTGGGTAATAGATGTGCTGGGCTGTTCCTTTGAGCTTTACGTTTCCCTGCAGAGCAGAACAAGGTCCATGGAGCAATGTCATCTTTTGCACTCTGCATTCACTTGGGTGGGTGATCCCAAAGGTACTCAGTGGGGAATTCAGATGAAGTCTTCAGGGAGCATTGAAACGTTTCATCAGGCAGACCCACGAAGTGGGATTGGCCACTGGCCTCTCTCACATCCACCCACATCGCTGTCACACACTTTCACTGAGCCCAGTGCTATCCTCCTTTCACAGCTGGATCACTTCTTTACTCCAAACCTATTCTTAGTTATTGCTTGTGCATTGGCAAAGCAGTTATTTCTGTGCTCTTCCTCCCAGTAAGTGTCTGCTCTTGGGACGTGTTAGGAATTCTTACGTGAGTTCTTGATTTTTTTTTTCCCAGGTGGAAGAAACATCACCTGATATAGTCAGTCCAACCCTTCCCCTTGATAAATTGCTATTTGTCTCTCTTGCTTTCTCTTAAAGTCAGATTGTACCACCTGACTCATGTGCAGACATCAGAGATGTCCCATAACAGGAGTATCAACCTGCCAAAGGTGTTGATACCCCAAATGCAATAATCTTCATAACTGAGCCAACCTGTAGACTGTCCCTGCAGCAACGATGCTGAGCTGATCTGACTGTGCATTCCTTAAGGAATGGATCCATCCTGACCTTCCTCCATTCCAAACAAGGTCATGTGGAGAAAGCTGCACCTCTTAGGATGAGGTGATTTGACGAATGCCAAGTGACTGAGGTACAAAGAGCTGAAAAGAAAAAGACCAAGTGAGGCAATACAATCTGCTCCTGCTTGGTAACTGTAAGGGGGCTGTCCTGTCCTGGAGGTACCTGACTAAGAAGTGCTTCCCTTCAGTTTTAAAATTCCTGCAGCTGCAATATGACAATGGAACGTGTTCCCCATTAGCTGTGCGGGTTGTGCTTTGACCCCTCCTTCGTTTAGGGGCCCTCACGAAAGGAGGAGCTCCCTTTTAATCATCAGATTATTTAAAGTGACCCAGATACAGAGAGCAAGGATTAGATAAATCAGTCCTCCCCCAAGCTGATTTTGTCATTTAAAAGCCCTGCGGTTTCCTTTCCTCGGCATCCTGCTCTAAGCGCATTGGGAACGCATTAGCCAAGAAGTATTTTTGTTTAAATTTGCCCCCATTACCGTCACCACTTCCCATGTCAACACGTGGGAGATGCTGTTGTGACTGCTGGAGCGTTCTCATCCAGGCTATCCATGGGACTGAAGCATCCCTTGGAGCGGCACATCTCCCGCCCCCATGTGCATCCCCTGAAGGGAGCCCTGAGAGCTCGTGGAATGTCCACATTCCGTGTCACCACAAACCCAGGGGAGGATTTAGGTGACTCTCAGAGGAGTGATCAGCTTGTCTCTCTCAGGATGCCCCAGGATTTGCTTTACCAGGGATTGCTCTCCCTGTGCTTGGTGAGGATAATCTTACCTTTGGAATGGAGCATGTTTTGTAGAGTATTTGCCACTCCATTATGACAAAAGGCTTTAATTCCACCAACTGCTCTTGCTGCTTTTCTGCCAGTGTATTTGGAGAGGCAGGTTTTTAGCTGCTGTGTATCAGGAGGGGTGATTTAGCTGCAGTTCATCATTGCTAATGTAATGAAGGATCAGGCCCATTATCCTTTCACTGGAGGGGGAGAAAAAAAGGCAAGAAATGCCCTTCTGGAGGATTATATGGATTTTGAGAGATGTAAACAAAAGTAATACATTAAGACCAATGAAAAAAAACCCCAAATATCTCAACCAACAGAGACTGAAAACCAACTGCAAATATTTATAGTATATGTCTTAGTCTTTTTTGTGACTTTACTTTAAAAGTGCTATAAGGAGATGAATTGAAAGATTTTAATTTAAACAAAAAGTGGGGTTTTTCTTCAGCCAATAATGTTTATTCTTGAAATGTATAAACTTTAGGAGGCTGCAGTAACCCAGCATCCCAGCTGGAAGGGTAGGGGCTCACCAGACCAGCACACCACGTTTCTGCCCTGCTGTGATGACACAATCTGCCACGATGAAAACCAGGCAGTGGAAATGTTGTCCACCTGGATTTAGGAGAGTGTAGGGATAACTGAGCCACAGCCAAACAGACTGAAACATTTTATTTATAATTTTAGCGCAGTATTGTCTTCCTTCCAGCTCTCATAAACATAAATGAAGTGGGTGCTTGCAGGACTGCTCTCCCTTTACCCTGTTCCAAAGGCAGACCCCAGATGCAGTTTTGGATGACTGCCCAGAATCTGAACTTGAGACTCTGCCCTGACTAAGCCTTTGGGCCCTCACCTGTGCCTGCTATCAAGGTGGTGTTTCCTGGTGCCTCTGTTCTCTTCTCCATCAGCTCAGTTTCTACTACAGGTTCCCTCCTCATAAAAATGCCATTTCCAAGGCCTGGAACATCTTGATTTTTGCCTGCCTGTGTTTCAGGCTCTGTTGTTGCCTTGCTGTTCTTGTGGAGAAAGTGGTGATAGTTGGGGCTGTTGAAATACAATATTTGTGCTCTTTAAATTCAGCATCTGAGCTGGGCAGTGACTTAGAATCCCACTTCCCAAGAGAGGAGGGTCTTGTAGCAGGGTCACATACGTTGTGCTGCAGTTGGGAGTCCCGGGTGATCTCTCCTGACTGAACTTACCAAGTTGATCACACCCCAGACAGCATAATATATCCATAGGCTTTATAATTATTGCTGTGGTGTAAGTATGGAGTGGCAAACACTATTTATATTACTAGGGAATTAGTGGGACAGCTGAAGGGGTGGTACTATTTTCAGTGTAGGCTTCTGTGTCACTACATTAAAAAAATACATATTTATTACAAATGAGTCTTATGATCTGCCACCTCAAACAAGAAAATACCCTTTTCATTTTTTTGTTTGTTTAACTGTTTGCACCAGTAGAGTAGAATCACCAGCCTCCCTAAATTCAGCAATTCTGGCCTTTTTCCTGAATGCTTTTCTCGTCTTTAATCTGCGGGACCCTGCAGGCCTCAGCATCTGCCACGTGTGATGGATGTAGGAACTGTCACCTAAATGATTAGCTGCCACTTGCTGGGGGATTTCACAGTGGATTCAGAATCTGGTCGCTCTGCTGTGCCCTTACGGATGTGCCACTCTGAGCAATTCTCTGCTCACAAATACTCTGTAGCTGTAGATAATAAAGAGTAGTTTCCTTCAATCCACCTTTGCATCCTCGATTTCACGCTGCTTCAGCTGTCAGTTCAGTAAGGTGAGCCCTTGATTCAGATATTCTAAATCTTATTTTGGAGTAGCCCTCTTTCCCTTGACTGAGTAGCAAAATGAGACTCCTTAGGCACCTTAAAATTAAATAATCTGAATTTCCCTTTAGCTTATCTTCACAAATTTGACAGTTACATATTTGATTGAATATAAGCCCAGATGTTATAGTCCAATTATTTATGAGATTTTTTTAAATGAAAAAGAGATTGGATTATCTATTTTTTTGTGGAAAATGTATTTTAACTGAAAGGAAATAGAAATGTGAATCATTGGAAAAGTTGCTGCTGTGTAAAACTTTCGGATTTTGATGTAAGCTAACACCAACAAAAAAGAGAGCTTTAAAAATTGAAGTTGGTACCTTGATCTATCCTTAATTCACCCTTTTATGCAGAGAATCTCTCCTGCTCAGATACAATCCTCTTATGTAGAGTTAATTTATAGCCTGGCTGAAAATAATGCTCTGAGCAGAATGCACATCAGGATTCCCAGAATTGTGATATCGGTGATGCTGTCAAGATGGTTGCTCTGAACGTAGCTTGCAGTGTTGCGTTTATTTGTCACACTCATATTTCACTGAGAACAATTAATTTATTGCTTGGATTGTTAGAGGCTTTTTCACGGAATCCCAGAAGGGCTGAGATTGGAAGGTACTCCGGGGTCATCTCTTGTATCACTGAATGAAGACTCAGATCAGGAACCTACTGTTCTGGAAGAGGAGAAAAAAAGTCCTGAAACAGTTAAACTTGAAGGTCCCCCCTAAATGATCATGATCTTACTGCATAAAGCAGTGTTTTACCACCTCACCATGAATCACACAGGTGGTGTAGTGTGTGGGAGCTGTTTGAGGAGCAATCTAAGCTTGTCTTACCCTTGTCTCACTCTTTGTGTCACTGTCTCTTCTTTCTCAGTAATTAGAAACGAGCCCTCCTATGCAAACCATTGCATGAGGTGCCAGATTTTCTTGTCTTTCCTGGGAATCTCAGTGATCTTCTAATACAGTTTTAAGCAGTTCCTGGAGGCCTTTCAAATAAAATAGGTTTGTTCATCCGGATTTATATTAACCACTTAAATTTAATCAAAGAGGATGTTGCTAACTCTCGTGAATCCTCTTCAAAGAGGCAAAATGTAGAGATGCTGTATCTCTGTTTTCTCTCTTTTCCTTATCAGTATGAATGTATATATATGGACATAAGGTGTAGAGATTCTGTAGGTGTATGGACACTAAAGCCTGATAATTCAGTACTGCATGCAAAGAGGAACCCAAGTTCCTTGAAAGTCAGAAATCAAGCCATGAAATAAAGCTCCACCAAGCTACAGAACTGCATGATTTTCTCAATGCTCTAATAATCCCTCTGCTCCTTCAGCCTGTGTTCTTCATTAGGGCTCGGGCAAAATTTAATGATACAAATTCTGAGTCATGGATAGACTTGCCAATTTGCATTAATAGCTTGAAGAATCGTTGAGAGCTACTCATTTTCTCCAATTAGCCATTAAATCATTGAGTGTAGTAGAAAGAATGGGGTATGAAATATACTCTGTTTAGTGATAATTTCTCATTCTGACTTTATATTATAACAGTAAACATCTTGCAGTTCCCATTTGGAAGGATAATGAAATCGGAGTGCTCTGTCCTCGCTACAAATACTCTGATGAAACCATTGTTTGGAAGTGAATGTTACTTATCATTACACAATTAATTTCAGCTTTTCAGAAGATGCACAACATTTAAACATACAAATGTAACATGATTACACATCACAGTTCATTTCCCCTTTTTCAGGTCACAGTCAGTATTTTTACTTTAATTCTGGACTGGGTTTGTACAGTACAGGGCTGTAAACTGAAGGGAAATTTATGGAAGTAATGATTCCCCAATTAACCCCTCTCTGTGCCACTCCACATGCTGAGGGGAGAGGTCAGTCTCCCTTGCAGTACATCCACAGAGAATCACTAACCACATGTCACGGATTTGGTAGAAGACACTTTGGGAGAGTGAAACAAAAGCCAAGGGAAAACATGTTTCCTTCAGTTTGGAGAGATCTGGGATCCTGAGCTTTGAAGAATCTCTGGAAGCAGAACAGAGAACCCAAGTGTTGGCCATACAGCACTTGGAAAGGAAGTGATGAGGGACTGGGAAAGGGATTTTAGATTGCCCAAAGGAAAGGAAACTTTGGGAATGATATGCTTCTGTGGGGGCATTCCCATTCAGCTGCAGGGCTGTGTAGCAGACAGACAGACAGACACATCCCAGAGGCCAGGCAGGGCAGGAGGAGGCACAGAACTCCTGGGGTCCTGTGGCCAGGTGAGAAGGAAGAGCTCCAGCAGGGCTGACAGGCAGTCCCACTGGGCACAGCTCTGCCCAGGAGGGCAGGCATATTGGGAATCCTAAAATAGGAGTCCTCTGGCCGAGGGCCAGGAGTGTTGAGGTCAGGGACGCTGCAATTAGAAGCTCTGAAAGCAGAGCTTCACTGAAAGCAGCCTGAGAAAGCAGACTTCTCCCTGCCAGCATTAACAATCAGGCTTGACCTTGCCAGGGGGAGAAATTCAGTGGGATCTTTTTCTGGCATATTTGGTAGTTTTGCATACAGATCTTGGCGTGTTGTTGTAATTCCCAAAATAAGCCAGATTTCAAGAAAATACATACGGTAGCTTTAGACTATAATTAAAGCCTGGAAAAAAGAAAAAAAGAGACTATGATTTTATGTGCAAGAATTTCCTTACCCCTGATTGCTGTAGTTTCAGGTGTGATTGTAGCACAGGTATGGTATATATGATATATGGACGCTCCTCTGGATCTCTGTGTGGAAAAACACTTAGTACTTCTTGGTGCTAAAACATCATGAAGTCGTATATATCCATTGTTTATGGTCTCCTAATCCAGGATTTATAGTCCTAATTCCGTTCCAGAACCAGGGACTTGATTAAAAAAAAATTAGATTCTTCAAAGCTTTTAAGCAAATTGATTTACTCTGGCTTGAGAATCGTCATATTCCCCCAATTTGTATTAGTTGGCGTGATCCTTGTAATATTCAGTGCTAGAAGGACTTTACAAATGGCATGTATTACGTTTAGAAAATGAGATTTTAATATTGAAAAGCTGATGAGGCGGGTGGAAAATTACTCTTAGTTCTACCTAATAAGTTGCCACGTCGTTTCTTTCCGGAGCGGGAAGGAAAATGACACAGTGAGCCAGCTGGGTTACCTGCAGGTTCCCTCTGTGTTTTCTGCACAAGTGCAGTGGAAAAGAACCCAATCTGTTCCCAGTTGCCAGTGCCAGCTCGTGCCTATGCCTGGCAATCCCCTGCAGCTCCCCAGTTGCACTGGGGACGGCGTTCCTGCCTTCTCTGCGCTGAGGGCATCTCTCCTCTCCCCCTCCCTGTTCAAGAGCTGTCTGAGGGGCAGCAGGACCAGCACTCCTGGACTCACCAGCTCCTGCCCCGGGCTGGGGGGACATGGAAGAGCCTGGCTCCATGTGCATCCAGTTTGCTGCCTGGTTGGAGCAGTGATTTGGGACGAGGGACTGACCTTCCTATTGAGAGGCTTTTCTTGACGTCCAACCTGAATTTTCCCCTCCAGCAACCTTGTAAACGTTGTGGTTTTTCGTTTTAGTCATCATGATCGTGCAGAACAGACCTTTATGCTTCTCTTTAAGGGCTGTTGTGTTGTTTTCCTTGTTTGCCCTTTACAGACAGAACACCACCAATTATTAGCCAAATATAGCTTCCTTGGGGAGATACATCTCTGTGCCAGTGCAAGGATTGCCTTTATTATCTGCACCGTGAGCTCCTTGACCAGTGACCCTGTGAAAGACCACTGTGACCTTCAGGTCCTTTCCTGCAGAATTCTTCTCTAACTCATCGTTCCCTGTGTGCACAGTTTATCTTTCCTGCAGTAGCGGAGAAACTTGTCTTTGTCCTTACTAAATGAATTGTCCAGGTTTTTTTCTCCAGGTTTTCAAATGGTGTGGTGGACTTGCAGAACATGCTGTCTGTGGCTATAATAAGAGCATTCTGTTCCCTCCTTGGAGTCGTTTCTGAGAATATTGGATAATAACTGACTCCTGTGCAAAGCCACTCAAAATACATCCCCCAGTCTTGGCACTGGACTGCTGTTAACTGTTCTCTGGGTGCCATTTATTAATTCTATGTCCCAAGATTGTCAGTGGAAATGTCAGAATATTATGCAAATAAATGCAATTAAATATTGCTACAACATACATGACATATATCATACATGACATCCACAACATAAAATGATGTTTATTGCCTGACCAATCTTCTACATTTCTAAACACAGAGGGGGGGTTGTAAAGACATCAGTTCTACAGTCTCTGTATTATCTAGAGACTGAAAAATGAGATTTCATTTCATTAGGAAATTACTGGAATGTTTGCACAGCAGGTTTTCTAGAAAGAGTAATATTGGCTTCTCTGAAACACGGTTTTTAGTTCTCATTGCATTAATTCTGCCCCCGTGTGTGAATGCACAAGCCTATCATTCAGTGTGACACCACACAAGATAATAAAATAAATTACAAATAAATTGCATGTTTGAAGTCTGGTTAAGGGTTTATTTTCTATCTAAAAGTGCCACTCTAAGCCAGAAGAAAGTTTTCAGAAGTATAGGTGATCATGTCCTCTTGTGTTACTTGGTTGTCTACAGAATATGAAAGAATTTTATAAGCTCTTTTTAGCAATCCTAAAAACTCTTAGAAGAAAGTTATTAATCAGGCAGGCAGCTCACTTGCATGCCTTTGTTTCATCAGGATTTTGTAGGCAATGAATTAAAATCGTTTGCATTAAAATATTTTAATAGGAAGAAAGGCCTTACATTTCTAACGAATTTGCCTGAATCAAAGTAGGTTGGTTAACTTAAAAGAACTTCTTTCTGTTACTGTTTTATCCAAAGCAAATTCTTTTAATAACTTCGGGACATTTTAATGTATGTTTTTAATGAAATGATAACGAACCTGCTGTATGGTCAGAAATGCAGTGGTTCCTTTGCAAGGCTGAGTTCCTTTATGTCAGATGATTTGCAATGTTTTATGCATTGCAGAATTTACTGTAGTATGTTAAGGCTTTGCCATCTCTACTGAGCTTGTCAGGAGGTATGGACTTCACAGTCTCCAGGGGATCACATCTTTGCTCAAGGAAATGTAATAAGTGGAGGAAACTCTTGCTTTCCTGTCAGCTTTCATAAAACCTTCTTGCCAGCTTTGCAGTCCCTGAGCACTATCAGCAAGGAATAGCTGATATTAATAATTACTGTAAAATAAGTGTCAGAAGAAGATGAGTGAGAAAGCACGTAGAGGTCCGTGGGTTTCAATGGCGTTAAACATTACCATCCAAAATTAAAAATACAAAGTTGTTCTGTTACACACTTAGAGCATTTCAGTTAGAAAACCCCACAAAAGTGTTTTCAGCCACGTGTTTCTTTGTGGTTCATTACTGTTGGTGTATTCCCTTCCCTTAACAGAATATTTTCTCTTGTGTTCTTCCTAGAATGGCTTTACTCCTCTGTACATGGCAGCTCAGGAGAACCACATTGAGGTGGTGAAGTATCTCCTGGAAAATGGAGCGAACCAAAGCACAGCTACTGAGGTGAGGGTTTTTCTTTGCGTTTATATTCAGATCACCTGAAGTCAGGACTGTGTGGGCTGTGTCTGAAAGGGTACGTGTGGTGTAAAATGGTATAAAAACAATTAATATCAACAGGTAGCTGTTCACAAGCTTCCTTTTAGAGTCACAGAGTTGTTTAGGTTTGAAAAGACCTCTAAGACCATCGAGTCCAACCGTAACCCCAGCACTGGGTCTTGGGATTTTAGATAAGTTCAGGAGTGATGAGTGGAGGAGGTTCCCTGTGGTGCTGGGCTCACAGAACCATTCGGGAGGTCTCTTACTCCACCTCCTGCTGCTGTTCCCCCAAGTTCCTCTGCTTCTGAAGCTCATCTGGGATTTTGTGTAACCTGTGGGTATTCATTATTGTCTGTGATTGGTGTAAACTGGAATCAAATGGCTGACAAGGATCACATCGATGAGCTCAGCAGGCCACGTGTGCTGTTTTCTCCATGGACACTTTATTTCTACTGCTGGACCATGTGGGTGTCAAGGCAGAAGGAGGATATTAATTGGGGTTCTGGTTTGTAAACCTGCAGTGATTTCAGTGCAAGCAGAGCAGACACTAAAGTTGGGGATATGAGACTCCGTCTCAGGAGGAACTGAAGCACAATAATTAAAGAGGGATTTAAGGGCAATGGGGAAGATATGGGGACTGTGCTCATTTTGTTGCCTCCTTGTGCTCCCTTTCTGCCAAGTGTTCTTTTATTCCAAGCCAAGGGGATGAGTGAACAGGCTCTGTGCTGCAAAGTGTGTCACCTTCCTGTTTGTGCCATATGAAGTAGCAATGGGGAAGTTCCTTTCCACTCTGAGGTTTTCATCACGTTTCTTACTTTTTCCTTGTCTGTCCAGAAACTTTCCCGTTCTGGATTGCCCCCCACGGGTGGGTGAGTTGGAAATGCTGGTGCATTTATGCTCTCTCTCCCTCCCTTCAAAGCGAACTGTCAGCATTACCAGCTGTTTCACTGTCCCCTCTCTCAGTGGATACTGTACCATTTGGTGACAGCTCCTGAAATAATCCTCTCTGAGGTGATCACGTTACATGTGCGCTTTCTGAGGTCCGGCATCCCGTGGGATTGCCAGGCAACGTGGCAGAAACACACTCCTTGTGAGGGAGCCCAGGGGACCTGGGGCTCTCCAGGAGCCCACAGGCACCTGCTGGCAGCCTTTCTCCCAGTGACTTTGCTGGCTGGGATGGTCAAGTGCACTTGGAAATTCAGTCAGTTTGCAGGGAGTGTGAGGCCGAGGTGGTTATAATTCATGTGAAATATATAGATATAAAATATCCCCACTCTGAACCTGATTCCAGGTTCGTGTGCTGCCATGAGAAAGGTCAGGTCTCCCTTTGTAGCTTGGAAAGTAAAGGCTGTTGACATCCTTATTTGCAGACCTAGGTCAGTTTTCGGTTCAGGTCGTCCTGAGGAGAAGGTTTCCGTGGTTCTGGGAGTGTTCCTGAGCCACCATCTGTTTCCACACATTCCTAGAGTTCATCTCATGAGCAGGATGAAGAAATGGCACATTCAGTAGGGTGGGATACATGGAGAAGGACCTTGTGTTTGGCATCACAGGCTCGCACTCCTCATGGAAATGAAAAGCCGCCTCCGAACTGTGGTCAGCCTTGCTTTCCAGAAGCAATGGCAGAGGGAATGCAGAAAGAGTGGTGTCCTTTTAGAGAAGGGTGGATGATGAAATGGTGCAAATCAAATGGGTGATCTTGTCTTTGAAGCTTTGAAACTTGCACTGCCTTTGAATGTATTTCGTTTCCTCCCAGGCTTACATACGAATGGATACAAAAGGAGGGTAAGGATGAGCTCAGTTTCACAGGGCCTCTAATCCAGGATTTGTTCTCATGTTCCCAGAGGCGAAAGGCAAATGCATTAAGCCATTTCAACACCTCATGTAGCCCCAATCTCAGAATTATCTTTACAGTTCAGCTGTTTCGTCAGCTGTTTGTTCACCCCTTTTTAATTCCCTGCACAGAATTTAATCTCTGTTGCAGGCAGAAACCACGGCAGTATCGCTGTTACAACACACCTACCCACCGCTCAACGCAGAAGTTATTAGATTACTAAGGGGAAAAATGGCTCTGGCAATTCCTCAGATGTTTCTTTCAGCATATGGCAGCTCTCCTTCCTTCCTAACTTGGCCTTTAGTATCTTATCCTCTTTCCATATTCCTGTTCCAAAGCGTTTCTGTCCCGTCCCTCACGTGGTTACAGCACACCTGTGCCTGGGGAGGGGGGATGACCAGTTCCAAATCAGAATGAAGTGTTTGGGAGCAGGCAGTACTTCAGCCAGGAGGAGCAGGCTGTGATCATGTGATGGGTTTTAAAAGCGTTGGCCATCCCAGGCATGTGTAGGAAGAGCAAGACAATTTGAAACTAATTTTAAAACAGAGCTGAAACGAGGAATGTCAAGCAGAGATATTTTTCTTTGTTTTTCCAAAAAATACAAATAATCTGATATTTTCCTCCTTCAGATTAGAATAAATTCCTAAACATGGGGTGGCTTTCTTGACTCACAGTCCCTGTGTAACTTGGAATGGGAACAGCAGCAAATGCATCCAAAGATACACTTTCTTTTCACAAACAGGCTCCCTGTATATTTTTCACATCTAGTTTGTTCAGTGCTCACTAAATTTATCAAAAAATTGCTAAAAATATGCTTTGTGGCCTGTCTTAAGATGCGGAGCAATTAAGATGTAAAACGATGCTTTGCCTGTACTTGAGTTAAAAAAAAGACCAAAGTGGGAAAGGATGCTCGAAAGCATTTGAAATGTTTGAAAAGCCTTTGGAAGACGTTTGAAAAGGGTTAAAATGTTGTGCTGCTGCTGGAGACGGAGGTGCAGAGGTGGGAAACAGCTGGCAACGAGCATCTCAGATCTCCGCGTGCGAGCAAGTCACGGAAGCTCTGCATCCTCCGCCTTACCGAGCGCACCTTGGCTTCCTCTCCCCCAGGACGGCTTCACTCCTCTGGCTGTGGCGCTGCAGCAGGGGCACAACCAGGCGGTGGCCATCCTGCTGGAGAACGACACCAAGGGCAAGGTGAGGCTGCCGGCCCTGCACATCGCCGCCAGGAAGGACGACACCAAGTCGGCGGCGCTGCTGCTGCAGAACGACCACAACGCCGACGTGCAGTCCAAGGTAACGCGGCGGCGGCCGGGCAGGTAACGGGGTGGGCAGCCCCGGGGATCCCTTCATCCCAAACATTAAAGGTAACTTCAGTGCGGAGAGGCGCCTTCCTCCCCCTCTACCACCAGCAGTATGTGTAATTTCTCAGTAATTCCAGCCTGCTCATTTTTTTTTTGAGTCACGCCTCCCTTTTCTTTGGTAACCAGCTTTTTCCGCGTTACTTGTAAACCAGAAGGCACTGGAATGGAGGCAGTATCCCTGCTTCCCTATTAAACAGGATACTGGTTTATTGCCCATGGGAATATGGGTTGTATTTAAAGTTAAATGCATGCTCAAATGGCTTTTCCCATAATTAACAGCATAACTCATTTCAAAAAAAGCAACATAGTTCTTCGTTTTGCGGCCGGTCTTTAATATTGTTCCTCTTTTTCCCAAACCACGCTGCATCAGATGATGGTGAATAGGACGACTGAGGTACCGAGATCAACAATTTTTAATTACTCTTTCTGTTACTTAAGATTGTTTTCTCTACTCTGAGGCAATATTTCTTTATTATTTAGCATTGACAGTGAAGATATGGTTCTTTTTTTAATCCATAGAAATTTGGGACTCGGCAAACCTATTTTTGTTCATCCTTTGCCTTAGAATTTCTCTTTATTTGTGTCACCAGTGAAGGACACGTTTGAGAATTCACATCAGTTCAAAGAAGTCTGAAGCGAGTAATGGAGCTAAGAGGATAAAGATGCTTTTTTAGCTCAGTTTCATTAATTATGAAAATGCACTCCCTTGGCATAACTAAATCAAGGTGTCTGGCTCAGCCAGAATAATGGTAAAATTAATTTTCCATCTTTTGCAATAATAAATGTAATCGAATTCCCCAAGGTAAAAACAGGGCATCTGCTTATTTTTACCATTGTTCTTATTATGACCTTTTCCATGAAGTTTTGCAAAGCCCCAAGGGATAGCACACAATCAGAATTTACCTGCAGTAAAAAATACATTTCTCCTATGGCTGCTGGAAATACCAGCTCTCCAAACTCTTCCACTAAAAATCATGGCTCAAACTGGGATTTCCCCCCACAAGATTGTTACCCCATTTAGGAGAAAAAAATGATTTCCAAGAACGCAGTTGGTATTTGAACGCCTGCTCTTGAATAATGGAGTTTTTCCTGTCAGAGGAGGGGATGAATTATGAATGGATGCACCCATGGGAAGGCACTTCCCACTTGGTGTGTGCACACACATGAGCAGGTTGCTGGGAGGCAGCCGGCGATGTGAATCGAAGGGTGGCAGCTTCTCTCGGCACCTGACCCAGCCCCGGGAATGTTCTGCGCTGTGGTGAACGTGGAAGTGTTGCTGCAGTGCCTGCTGAAGGAGGGCAACACCTGCCTACATTTCTTTGTTCCATGAGTAGTTTAAAATGGTGGTTTGTCCACTGGAAGGGATAAAACATGCTGTAGTCAAGAGGCCAAAAGTATTCCTCTCTTTCTATAACTCTCAGTGAGATCCAATCAAATCAGTGTAAAGCTCTTCAGGGAAACCTCAAAAGCAAGGCCCTTTCTCCTTGAATTACTTATGAGGCTGAAAGCTTGCTCTGTGTCCTACTTTCTGAAAATGTAATCTTTTTTTCTGCTGTTGTCAAGTGATTCTGTATCTCGTAGCTGGAGCAGCTTTCACCTTCTGGTGTTCAAAACTCAATGAATAAATCGTTTTTGCTTCTCATTTATAGATGGCAAAGTTTCTTCAGATCCTTTGTGATCCAAATCGTATATAAACATAAAAAATATGATTCTTTTACTTTGCTACTAAGTTTCTTGTGTAAACCAAACTCTTGGATTACATTATGAATAATTACTGCTTTCAAAAAGAAAAGAAAAAAAAAAGAGAAAAAAAAATCCAGAGGGAAATATGTTTTCCCTGTTTCTATGAGCAGTAAAATAAGAGTCCAGCAACTTTGTGGACATTCATCCAAACCCAGTAAACAGATGCAGCGCACAAGATCCATGTTGCTTCCAAACTGTAATAAGGGAACTTCCTTTATTTTCTTCAAGAATGGCTAATATATTAATATTTTTCTGAAATGAAAACTACTCTTTTTGGCCACTGATGCAGAAATCTAAGTTGGAGAATGAAAGACAGAAGTACTTTTGATAACCTTTAGTATGAAAACTGCCCTGTAAAGATTCTGCTATAGTATAGGTGAACTGGGTAAAAGACACGCCATACATTTGTTTGCCAGCAGGTTTAAAATCAGGCCGTAGTTGAGTTGATGATCTTGTATAAACTCATGTGTATAAACATGTGTATATACAAAGGCTGTTTCCCTTTGTAGAGTGGCTTTACACCTTTGCACATCGCCGCACACTACGGGAACGTCAACGTGGCCACGCTGCTGCTCAACCGAGGAGCTGCAGTCGACTTCACAGCAAGGGTACGAGCTCTTTGCTTCACCTTCTCCCTTGGAATGGCCTGTGTAACTCTGGGTCAAGGGTTGAGTTAACAGAGGAGCAAAGTAAGGCTGAAATTCTGTTGTGGTCAAAGATGTCTTTTCTTGCAGTAATTCTTAAGGGTTGTCTCCGCGCAATGCATCAGAGACCTTGGGAGTTGGGTAGTGACCAGAATTCCCAGGTGGAGGAAGCAGGCTCCTCTGACCAGCTCCAGAAAGCTGATACTCTCACAATGTGTCAACAGACTGCAGCTTTTCTGTCTGTTAGACATGCTCTGGAAACAAGAATAGGATTGATTGGCTGTTCCCAGTATCCAGTATTCACTATACCCCTTAAATTTGGTGTTTTCACATAAAAACATATTTTGAAAACTGTAAGCAGAGTGTATTGCCATTACATAAACTCTTTTGTGGTAAACAACTGCAGAGCTACATACTACAGTCCTTTTACTGTTGCATATTACGTAGTTGGAAGTACAGCATCTGGTGCCCTGGAAACCTCTGGTAACCTCAACCTAGCTCCTGGATCACGTGTCTGCCATTTAATTTTGCCAGACACACTTTGAATTACTTTAGGGTTCTGCCTTCCAGACTGTCTTCCTGCCATATCCAACCTGGAGTATCTGCTGATAGAACCTCTTACCTCACCCAAAGCGTTCTCGAGGGCTGTCAGCCTGCACAGGGCCCTGCCCTTGACGTGTTTGTGCCCTCTGTGTGCGTTGCAGTGATTCAGAGGCATCAGTGTGCTGTGCCTATTGACTATCCTCGGGACTCTGGTGTGTGTCTGTGTGTGTCTGACCCCGGGACTGCCGTGTTTGCTGCTTGGGCGGATGTGCTGCTTCATTTACTCAGGGGCCCCAGAACAATGACAAGAGAGTCTTGCTTAGAAAGGAGTTACTAACTCTAGCTTGTGTATGGTGTGTGCCCAGCTCTGATCTCAACTGCGTTTTCGTTTCTTCTCTACGACGTGATTGTCCCATTTGTTGTGATCCGATCCCAAGCTCGCCCCCATTACACACCTCCGAATCCATCCGGCTCATGGTTTGTTCTTTCCATGGTGTAGAATGGAATCACCC
Source organism: Myiotriccus ornatus (assembly GCA_036023395.1). NCBI lineage: Eukaryota > Metazoa > Chordata > Aves > Passeriformes > Tyrannidae > Myiotriccus > Myiotriccus ornatus. The sequence goes on from JAYRBT010000139.1 coordinate 2,178,188, forward strand.
CCCTGCATGTGGCTTCCAAAAGGGGAAACACAAACATGGTGAAGCTCTTGTTGGATCGCGGAGGGCAGATCGATGCCAAAACCAGGGTGAGTCTTTCTGTTCCCTGCATATGATATTTTCCCTCCTTGGGAGTGGACTGGGATGTTTTTTGCCTGCTTGCTTTTGGTTTGTTTTTTTTTTGTGTGTATGTGTTTGTTTTATGTAGACTGTTTTCTGTGCTATCAGACTGAAGAGCAGTAGGTGTTGGTGATAGCAGGAGGCCGAAGTACTATTTCCTTGAGCCTCCTGAATAATCTGCCTGTATCATACAGGAAAAAACTGATGAAACTGCTCTTCTTTTAGGTAATAAGCCTGTTAGTTGGTCGAGCTTCACATGACACATGTGTGATGCACAGCTGTGGGAAGCAGAGGGTCTGGACTCAGCTATAAATGTCTGTGCCAGTCCCTGTGGAAACTTCTGTAGTGGGCTCAGTCCCTTGTTATTTGACAGGCAATACTGGGGACAGGTAACTTGCTCTGTGCCCGCAGCCACTCACCCTTCCCCAGACAAACCATGGAGGGTGAGGTGACTCTCACTGGCTTCCTCCTCCCAGCTCTGCTATTTGAAATGTCACATCATCACTCTGCTCTTTATTTATGGCTGATTATGCACAGTCTTTCAGGACAAAAGAAAAACCCATCATTTTATATGGGCAGGGTTAATTATTTGAAATGGGATTTTAGAGTCGCCTGGGAAAAGGTGGTCTTTTATTCAGACTGAAAACTGCACAGGGTTTGGTCTTGAGAACTGCTGGTTTTTAAATACTTGGTCTGTAAAATTGTATTTCAAAGCAACAGAGGGTGTTTTAGAGTACAGAGTTTAGAGCAGGACATGGGTTTTGGTTTAACAAGGTAGAAAGTAGAGGCTATTGCAGTCAGATACCCTTGGGGTTCCTTTAACCTCTGCAGTTACTTATGAATTACATCAACCATGTGTTGCTTCATAAACTCGGAAGGCTATCACTGATTTTGTCTAACTCTAAATGTGATTATGATTTCAATTTCTGATAATTTGTGAAATGATTTCTTTCTTGCTTTTTAAAAATTTTTTTAAAAAACTACCGTTGATGGAAAAAGTTGCCTCTCATGCAGGTGTGCAGTAAATCATCCCTGGTCAAATCTTCCACAACAAGTGCCTAAAATGTCATGGTAAAGAGGCCTAAAATGGTAATAATACACTGCAGGCAGATATTCCATATGCTCCCAGGCATGTCATACAGAAATGGTCCATCTGGCCTGTGGAATGATGGTATTGAATTCACCTGTTTCCTGTTCACTGTTTAGATACTTGTTTTAGACACGTTGACAGAGGTAGCTGTAAGGAGTGGTTCAGATTTTAAGAGGTCAGGGTGTGTTCCCTTCCCTGCTCACCCACAAAGGTTGATGCACAGTTGTGAATGAATCCGAAAGAACAGGATTTGCCCGATGTGGGTGGACGGGGCTAATTTTAGAGTCTTCTCGTTGTCTTGGCTCCCTGCCCTTTTGTCAGCTGCTCAGAATGTCAGCCCAAAGATACCCGTGAAACCCCACAAAGGTATCCTAAAGCACCCTTATCCCAGTTCCCACAGCTTCCTCCTGCTCTCATCTCCTGCCTCCCCCCTGCTCAGAGGCACGCGGCGGGTGCTGCACGGTGGGGAAGATTCCAGAGCTTTGGTTTTGCTGTCCGTGTCTTTGTGCCAGCTGTTTGTGTTGTCTGGGTGTCTCTCCCTTTTCCCTGTGCCGTGTCCACGTGCCCTGTGTGCTTGGCTTTGGCCCCGAATCCGTAGGGCGTTGCTGAGGAGGCAGGTGATGTGCTGCGCGTGCTCTGGACGTGGAAGGACACACCACGCGTACTAACACGCTCGCCTTCCCTCCTGCCTTCCCACTTCTTCCCAGGAACACCTGCGTTCTTCCAGTAGGTCAGAATCCCTGGAAAACAGTGGAACTAGATATCCCAGGGTGTGTTATTGCCAAGTTCTCAGTCTCTGTACCACATCAAAACAGGCTCTTTGGTTAAAAATGTCCTCCCTGCTTTCACTGCGTTTATTTTTAACTTGCTTTGTTACATCTGATGCTGCATAAATTGAGACGCAAAAACTTACTTGAACGGATTTTAGAGGAGCCTCAGTACTTCAATTTTGCAAGGTTAATCTGTGAAAGCTTTTTTGTGTTTGAAAATGTTCCACTGGGATGATTCATTAGGATCCCCTGCGTTGTCTAAAAATATGAATTAAAATGCATGTTCTTCAGAGGGAATAAATGATGCACGTGTCCTGCTGCTCCCTACTTCATGTGGCATGTAAAGCCCTGCCTTCTGCAGGAATTAGTATTTTTAGTTTCTATACATTTCATAGTGCATTTGCTGAAGTTTTATGGCGTTTCTCATTAGAACATAAAGATGCAGAATTGCCAGGAAATCTCCTTGCCACAATTACATATTTTAAAATAATATTTTACTTATTTTTTGGGGAAGCTTTATAGTTTTTTTCTCAAGTACCTGCTAACTTTTTAAAATGTGGAATTTAATTTCTCTTTTAAATTGTGTCCAAAGTGAAAATGTAAACTCCATTCCCCAATGTATTAAGAGGATACTTTTATCTGTTAGAGATAGTAATTTATATAATAATAAAATATACTCTTACAACAATAGATAATTATTATATGACAATAAAATAATATTATAGCGCATACTATATAATATCTTGCATACATTTGTGCTACTTCCATTTACATATAAGCCTTATCTGGGGTTTTGTTCACTAAGTAATTAATGGGCAAAATTTCTTAGACTAAAATATTTCATATTTAAAATCTTACTCAAACCTATATTCTCTATGTGTTTACCTGAGTAAAAACTTCAGTGACATAATTTAATTTAAAATTGTAATGTTTGGCTAAACTTTTGACCTGTGCAACTTCTGATGGTAGCTCAGTGGAGCTGGGGGTCAGAAGGACTTGGTGTGCAGGAACTTGGTCTCTGAAAGATGGTGGAAATTTCAATTTATGATTAATTTGATGTCATGTGATCAAAAGTAATGTGGCAATTACCAATTCTCACTTTGAGGGAAGGAAAAGCATTTACAGCCTTCCTGGAAAAGGATTGTTACAGGGAGGATTATTTTGAGCATTTAAAAGGTGGACAATTCCAGCCTGGCCAAAATAAGTGTATTTTTATTAAATAAAGAATCCTCATATAATGGCATAGTAAAAATAAGGACATGTGGGATATTGAAATGCTCCTGCCTCTTTTTAAAGAGTTTTAGGAATATTCTTTCCGAATGCAGGTTTTGCAATATCTCTATTTTTATCATCTCTCTCTATAAATTGTATAGGGAAAAGAAAGAACAAGAAAGGCTTTTTCAGGTTTTGAATTTTTTTTCTTTTACTTTTAAAGTTCAGTGTTATTTCACAGGCCATTGTCACTTACTGGAATTTCCATTTTCGTGGGAGTGTGCAAACAGCCTTGGAAGGGGGAGGGAACACGTTCACCTGTCTCAGCCGTCAAAGCTGTCACACATTTTGTGTTCTTTCTGTTCAATCTTGCCAACACCGAAATGAGACTTTTCTTTCTCTGGGACTTTTAGACTCCTCTTGCAGGCTTTCACCCACAATATTTACAGCTGGGGGAAAAAACCCTGGAACGAAACAGTCTTGGAAGGGGAAGCTTATTGTGTGGGAGAGTTAACAGTGGTGCATGCCCGGAGCGTGGCAGCTGGAGCGGGAGTGGGAGTAGTCGTGGTAATGGTGGGAGAAGGTCTGGTGCACCATTTGGGTTGGAGAAGGGCCACGGGAAAGAAAGGAGGCTCAGCTGGGGCTGGAAGAAGTGGTGGGTCAGTCGTGGAGATGTACGATAGCAGTGGGAAAAGAGAAGGAAGGAAGCCGTGGGCGGCGGAACTCAGATGTGTTTGGGTTGGGTTGGTGTTTTTTTGTGAGGGATGTGCTTCAGACACCCCTTAATGCTCATCCTGGGAACCTACTGAGGTTTATTTGTAGTGATACCTCCTTTTGTGGATCTGCATCCTGAAAAAATAGGCCCAGCTCTGTTGTTTCCACATGGGAGTGGTAAGCACTGGAGCAGGATCCTGGCCCTGCCTTGGCACCGGGCTCTGTTTACAGCCACTTTTTTCCTGCGGTAAAGCTGCTCTGACATTTTCTCCTCGTCTTTACACACTCACAGAGCACTAATAGTTCAGGTTTTGCCGTTCCTAAAGCAGTGTCCGATTATAAATATCTCATCACAATGCAGATATTTGCTATAAAAAATTCAGTGGCTTCATACAATGTTTACAAGTGTGTAGGAAGGGGTGTTGTACGGGCTGTCTAAGCAAGTTATGTAGATAATGACTTTTATTTAGAATTCTTTATGTTAATATCTTATTACTCAAGCAAGTGCATGGTATATTTTTGCTGTATTTTTAAAATCTGCACTTTGAATGGCGGACCTGGAGGAATACTTTACAGCATGTTTAATTATGCCAAGAGCTTAGAGCAAGAGGGAGACTCGCCTCGTTCATTTTTAAAGAGATGAGGTTTAGTCGTAATGAAAAATGAACAAATTGAGAGCCCTTTATTCGTCCCGAAAATTTAGACAATTCAGCATGTTTGACACATGGAATACTAAAATTTTACTTCATCCTTATAAAAATAGGAACATGCAGCTGCAGTTTAGAAGAATTCTTTGATAATTTGGCCTTTGACATTCATGTCTATTACCAGTCTGTGGTCGATTGAGCACTGAATGGGAGCTACTGTCCTGTGAAGATGCTGCCCACATCATTTCCCATTAAAAAGCCCTCAGAAGCACAGCTTCTTTTTGTCACAGTCTCTCTGGTAAGCTGAAGGAAAACATTTGTGAAATAAGCCTGTAATTTATCTTCCCAAGCCCTGCAGTTAGGAGTCACACTTGGAATTCAGAATTAATTTTGCAGGTTAAAAAACGGCCAGTGATTTGATTCTCTAGGGAAAAAAAACAAAAAACCAAAAGTTTACTTTTGTATTTTGAGAGTCATTTGAGAGGAAATTAGGATTGATGGACTTCCTTACACACAGAGGGGATCGTGGTGTCATTTCTAACGGTGACATTGCAGAGTGTGAGAGAGGAAAGTACCAGGTATGGGACCAGCAGAACACCAGGTGCAGGATGTCACTTGGGAGATGAAAAAGATAAATATTGGACCTCTCAAAACACACAGTTGCTGAATTCGTTGTCCCTGGGCATGACGGCCTTTGTGTTTATGGCATATCCATTATCTGTGCTTGCAGTCTCTGTCCCTTGACTCGGTGTTGCGTGTCCTGTCAAATGATGTGCTGGATGTTATGGCCACTGGGTGCTCTTGAATTAGCAAAGGGATGATTTCAAAAGTGCTTAGGCAAACTCCTGCCATCCCCTTCAGAGCACTGAGGCTCACTGCAAATAGATAATGGCACACACAGGATTGATTCGGTCCACTGGTGTGTCTCATGGTGTTGGCTCGTGTCAGCTTGTCCTTGTTGTATCCTGTACTAATTCTGCTGCTGCAACAGCTCTCTCCTTGCAATTTCCCTCACCCTTGAGGAAAACATAGAAGGAAAAGGTACTAAAGATACGATAATCTGAAAATACACACGCTGTTTCCCCCAGGGCAGAAAGAGAGCAGGGAAGAGGGTTCTGTGGAAAGTCTGCGAAGAAGCTGTGCCGGGATAGAATAAGATAGGTAGCAAATTTTCATCTCTGCTTTTAAAGGGAATTGTAGATAAGAACAGAGAAGAAATCATGTTTTTTAATGATTTAGTTCTTTTTGGTTTGTTCAGGCTTTCTTGCAGAGTTGATGTGTTTCTTAGCTCATATTTTTCTTCTTTTTCTCCCTCTGGGGATTTGTTCTGCTTTTTTCAAGGATTCACACAGTTCTGCTTTTCTTTTGCTGTTTTATTAAGTAGAATAACATCAAAGCCGCCATGCAGATAAGGCAAGTGAACCTCCCACATTGATTAAAAATGCAGAGCACAAGAGGCCGGAAACTGGAAAGAAATACCAAGTAAATACCTTCCCTAGGAGTGCTTTAGGGATATATTCTCACCTTAGCAATGCCAGTGGGAATGATCTGTGTGCTCCCTCTGGCAGTGAGATGATAATATACCTCAGTTGTGCGTATAAGGACTTGATTTAGAGGACTCTGAAGTTTCAGTGCATAAAATACTAAGTAAGGCAGTTACACACAATTCTTTACCCCACTCCAACCCCACCTGCCAGGTGCTGAAAGCTGGGAATTCTGGTTTTGGGTTTGATGTTGCATCTGTTGAAATTCACTGTGAAGCTTCCATGGGATTTTAGGGATGCCGTCATTTCAGCACTAATTTTTTTTGCAACCATTTTTCTTACCTCATATTTACTCTGTTTTTCTGCATAAAGTCCAAACTGCAGCAGGAGTACCCAGAATTCATTCCTCCGTTTAAATATTTCATCAACACATCTTTGGCTACCCCTGCTGTCATCATTAGCCTGAGCAAGTCTTTTGGGGCAGGATGGTTTTCTGCAGTGGAAAAAAGTATTGTGAAGTTGGTGGTCTCACAGTAATTTCGGCAAAGAATTGTTCACCCCTCAATCTCAGAAATGAAAATTTTAGTTTTGTTTATTTACCTTTTAAAATATTTTTTCTCCTGCTGCCTGTTTAAAAACAGAAGAAAATTCTAGAGCAGATTTTCTAGCAGGAACATTCCCTGTTTCATCCCTGCACCAAAGGCAATCCAAGGCACAAAGGGTTGATTAATGGAGCATCCTTGGCCCAGCAGGCATTATCCAGGGAGGCAGTGCAGAGGACAGGGAGGGGAGGAGACAGGGTGAGCTCACGTTATCCTCTTTGATAAAACAGTTCAACACACAACAGGCTTCTCTCAAACAGTAACCTCAGCGTGTCCTTCCCCGGTGCAAGGAAGAACAGGGATGGCACTCCATGTTTGGAGCCAGCTTCACTTAGGAGTCCGAAAAGGAGCTTTTCCACACGTGTGTGGGGCTGCATTCCGGGAAGGGTCTTTCCCCCAGGGTGGCAGGACGGGCAGTTGGGGCTTTGCTCATTGCTTTTCCCTCTTTTTGCTTTAAGGATGGACTCACCCCACTGCACTGTGCTGCAAGGAGCGGACACGACCAGGTTGTGGAGCTGCTCCTGGAGCGAGGTGCCCCTCTGCTCGCACGGACCAAGGTGTGTGTGTGTCCTGTTCCACCCTGGGAGCACCTCTGGGTGTCTTACTGGGATATGGGAGCACCTCTGTGTAACTTCCCACAGCGTTTTCAGTCTCACTGAAAGGACAAGGAAGGAGACAGGAACATTTCTGCCCTCCCAAAGGAAACGTGTTCACGGATAAAATGATCCAAAATAAGGTTTTCTTACATAATTAGGGACTGTCCTTTCTAAATATATGAGAAATGTGCACCTCTTTGCCCTGCTCTGTAATACCAGACTAAACACATGATATGGAGTGCTACTGCCAGCACTTCACTTGTGTTGCTTCCTCAGCCTGTAGGACACACAGATGGGAAAGCTGGATTGGTCACTCCCTAAGAGCTGATTCCTGCTACATGTTTTCTGATCCTTTATATGAGATAATGAGAACCTGTGACTTACAGCTTCTCCCAGTTGTTTTTATTTCAGACTTGGAAAATTATTTCAGTGCGTTCTTACTCATTTCTGGAAAACACAGATGTAAGATTAATGCGTTTTCCACAAATTCTGTCCCTTTGATCAAACTAATGAGAGGAAGACAGTTGTGTGACAGCAAACCCCACTGAGCAGCTCCTCACAACAACCTCTAACCTTTCTGATGTGGGCCATGATCTAAGGGAGAGTTACTTAGAAGTTGCTGTTTTCCTTTGCCACAGAATGGACTGTCTCCCCTGCACATGGCAGCCCAGGGGGACCACGTGGAATGTGTCAAACACCTGCTGCAGCACAAGGCCCCCGTGGACGACGTGACGCTGGATTACCTGACCGCCCTCCACGTGGCCGCGCACTGCGGCCACTACCGCGTCACCAAACTGCTCCTGGACAAGAGAGCCAACCCCAACGCCCGTGCCCTGGTAAACATGTCTCTCCTGTGCCGTGGAACAAAGCTGGGCAGGGCAGGGGAGTAGCTCTTACCGGGGCAGGCCAAGTGAAAATGCTGTCGACAAAACTCCACAGCCTTAGACAGGTGTAGTAGCAACAGGGCTGTCACACCTGCTGGTGTGTCATGGAGCACATCCCGTGGCAAGTGGCTGTAGGGGCAGGTCTGGAAGCTCTGCAGAGTTCCTCAAATCAGAGCAGGTTATGGCTGATGTTAATGTATGCATTGGTGTTTGACTGGTTTAATTCTTGAGTTGTCCATACTGTGTGATACGACACACAACTAATTTCTAAGCTTTCAACTGGTGGCAGTAATTGGCATAGAGAAAATTTATTGAAAAGCTGATATTTCTACATTTATCAAATTATGACATCCCCCCTCTATTAGGTGCCCTTTTTCTTTCTTTTCAAAACCAGTTCTGATGTTTACAGGAACCCAGGTATGATTCCTCTCCCTCACTGCTCAGACCATCACCCCTAATGGAGAGAAAAACATCCCATTTGGCTCCTGGAACATTTCAAGAGTCTTTAATCTATCCAAAGCCAGACAAGGTTCCAATTTTCTCTAATAGGAACTGATAGCTGGATGGGAGTTAAAGTAGCAATATATTACACTCTCTGGTGGAAATAAAGAGCCTGTGAACTCCTGAGGTGGTTCTGCATGGCCAGAAGTCTGCCACTGCCTGCCCTATTCATGGCCCCCACAGAACTTCCCCCTCAGGCTGCCTGGATGCCTTCCCCAGCTTCTTGCTACAGGACCCTGTGTTTTCCTGTAGGCTCTCTTGCTATCCCTTACTTCGTTAGAACTGACTTTATTGACTCCATTTTCTTCTTCCCTCTCATTTTTCTTGGCCTTCCCATACCCACAAATCCTGTAATCCCCCTTGCTTCCTCTTGTGCTTTTCTTGCTTTGTCTTTCTCGGTGTCACGTTCACTTAGCTGATCTTTTTCGATGCTGTTTTCATCCTTTTTTTGTTTTTCTTGCCACTCTTTTGGTTATCTCTAGCTGTACTTTCCTCAGCTGCCCACACTTACACTTCAGATGCTACCCCCCACATCTTTCTTTCCTTCCATGACCAGAAATACACCTTCTCTTCCCCTCCCTCCCTCCGTGGTAAACATCTGATATGAAAGGAGAACACCCTCAGGCTGCTGCCTCTCTGCTCTCTTCACACCAAACTGTTTTTTCCCCCTCTCTCTTGTTTCCTCTCCCATCAGGGACTTGTTGCCTCTGGCTTGTTTATAGTGTTTAATACATTAAATGAAGCTCATAATTTCTGTTAGCGATACATTTTTCTTTTTCTGCCTTCTCTTCTCCCCCATCAGACTGTTCCTGGCTTAAACAGAAGTGGTAAAATTGAATCAACTCAGTCAGTAAAATTCAGTGCAAACATGGAAAGTTCTGAAACAGTAAAACTCCCTGTGAAATACATTGAGAGATGTTGCGTGGGAGGTAAAATATCAGATGGTTTTGATTCCTTCCTTAGAAATTGGAGAAGCAGTAATAATATTCAGCAGAATCCTGTGATGGAATAAATACTACAAATAATTAATTTTCGGGTAGATTTAAAAAAGTAATTGTTAATGTTTGCAAAATGCTTTGGGGATACAAGCACTATGTGAGTTCTTAGCACCTTCAACTCAACTAGTAATTAACATTTCCCCTAACAGAAGCTGCCTGTAGAATAATCTGTCAAGTGCCTCTTCCCATGAGCTAAGACTTCCCTGCTAGGGCCTGGTTACTGCTGGTTGATTAGTTAGCAATACTGATGCTCTTCATTAGAAAATACAGCAATTTTTCAACCTTACCTAGAAAAATGTTACCTGTGCTTTTCACTAAGATGTTCACCTACGGGGAGTCATCTGCTTGCTTAGCTTTAGGCACACACTTAATCTGCATTAACTGTAAGAGTTCATCACGACACCGTGGCTGAAGGGGTGGCTCTTTGTTTGACACAGCTCACACAATGCACAGACACACACTCAGACATGAAAACTATGCCTTAGATTGGTGCATGAATATAAAAATTAATACTTGCAGATGCTTGGATTACACGTAAAACAACCAAGTAAGGTGGAATGTGGAAGAAGTGCTCTCTTGTCTCTCAGTTTAAATGGCTTTAAAGAGAATAGGCTTAGATTAGATATTAGGAAAAAAAAATCTTCCCTGTGAGGGTGGTGGGGCCTTGGCACAGATTTCTCAGAGAACCTGTGGCTGCCCCATCCCTGGCAGCGTGAAAGGCCAGGTTGGACAGGGCTTGGAGCAACCAGGGCTGGTGGGAGGTGTCCCTGCCCATGGTTGGAACAGGATAAACTTCAAAGTCCCTTCCAACCCAAACCATTTGGGGATTCTGTGATTTTCCTAGAGAGGTATAGAAAATGCTTCATAAAGGCGCTGATTCCAAAGGAATCACTATAATTTCTTATATTTCCCTTTTGGTAGGCACTCTTGGGAACCACTGAGTCTTCCTTAAGGGACACATTTGCTCCCTGGGGAACCACATGCAGACATGTGCACACATGCACTTGGAAGTCAGGATGGGCATGTCCGTATCTGGGTTTTGGAGGTGGAAGCTCAGTTTGTCTCCACTGCCTGAGAAGAACACAGCAGCACTACTTTGTTCTGCCTCAGACACTGGGAGATGTCTGTAATTCATCTGTAACCTGTCCTGCTTAGAGAACAGTTGCTTCTGCTACTCTAACCCTTCTGCTCCCGGCGTGCCAACACGGAGCTGTGTGGGAAGTGTAGCTGCATGTTTCCAACTAACATGACTGTCTTTTGCACAGAATGGTTTTACTCCACTGCACATTGCCTGCAAGAAAAATCGCATCAAAGTCATGGAACTCCTGGTGAAATATGGGGCTTCAATCCAGGCTATAACAGAGGTAGAAAAATGTTTCGTGTCCTGAAGAAACATTCCATCTCTCTCACCCTTTTTGTTCCTTTTTTTTTTTTTTGTTTTTTTAACTCTCTCTCTCCTGTCACGCCTCACTTCTATTCTATTTAAACAAAGAAGCCCCTTCCCTACACCCGTGCAGGGGAGTAAAACTGCTCTTGCTTTGTTTCGCAGTCGGGCCTCACACCAATACACGTGGCTGCTTTTATGGGCCACTTGAACATAGTCCTCCTTCTGCTGCAGAACGGAGCCTCTCCCGATGTCACTAACATTGTGAGTATGGCTTTGACTGGAACCATCCGTGTAGTACCTCCAGACAGTCCCTGACCTATCGTGGAGCTCAACCAAAGGTCACATTTTAATGATGTTTTAGGACTTTCTCGCGTTTTAGGAGAAATTATTCTCCTAGTGCAGAGGGGAGAGTGGTGACTGTATATGGCATTACAAGCCATCTGTGGTTTCGTGTGTTCTCCAGCAATGCTTGAGGAGGTAAAGTTTTCCTTAGAAACGGACAAAGCTCACCAAATACATCCAAAATGGATTATAAGCTAAATCTCACAAAGCCTGTGTTTCCCTTCTGAAGGGTGAAAACTGACTCCAAATGGCTGTAATTTCTGCCTGAGTAGCTTCGCTGGCTGCCATGAAATTGTGTCATTTCTGTCACTGAAAGGGCTCAAAATGCTTAAAACCCAACAAATGAACAAAAAGTAAAACTGTGAAAACCAAGATGTTCCTCTTGGACAGGAAATTCCAGGAAGTGGTGATTAAATGTAGAAAATGTGACCTTTGGGAGGTAACACAAATCTCAGAACCTGACTTACCATAGAAATAAGTATTTGTATACCAACAGCCTTGTTGCCAAGCAGAATAACAATAAAGAAAACATTACAGTTTTCTGAGCTGTATTTCATAGGTATTTTACTGTTTGAATTTGTCAGTATAAACAAATATTCAACTCGAGACCATCTGTACTTTGAGAGCCACCTTTTACCAGTAAAAAAGGTTTTATAGGTAAGTTTTCCCAACAACAAAAACTGGACTCATTAGTTTTTCTCAGAAGAACCTGATATGGGACGCAGTAAAAGTGTTGAGCACGCAGAGTTGTTTATGTGACTCATTAGAACAGACTTTTCATGCTTTTTTACAGAAGCAGTGTTTATATAATAACTTTATTGATGATATGAAAGCCAACAAGAAATTTTGTGGAAGCAATTAAAAGTATTGTGTTACTGGTCACTTGTGTGCAAAGTTTAACACTTTACAGTTTCTGCTGTGCAGGTGCCTTGGCTTTCACTTGGTAAGCTGGGGGTCCCTGATGAATTACTGTTTCCAAAAACTAAATTGCTTTGCTAATTCAAGCTCAAAAGGGTCGTTGTAGAAATTTGATCTTCAGAGTGTGTGAAATGTAAGCCTTATTCACATTTTAAACAGCTCATTCTTCAGGTAGTAAAGTTTATACAGATGAAATTATTAAGATTTGTAGCTAGAACTGTGGGATTTTGTTTGTTGCCTGCTTACTAATCACAGCTGGTAATACAATGTTAATTTAAAAATGACAAGATAAATCAACTCCTGGTGAAGAGGGTTTGCTGTAATTAGAAGTTAGTAAGAGTAGGCAAGCTCAGGCTGCTTTTTTCCCCTACATCTAGACCAAGGACAAGAAGACATGATTCCCGTTCTGATGTAAAAGATCTTGACCAGAGTGTTCATTTTGGCAATTGCAGTTTAATTGATAGTTGAGGGGCTAAAGGCCTTACAACAGGATATTCTCCAGCTTGAGTGTAAGAAAAATGAATCATTAACACAAAGAAAGGGTCAGCCCTGCTGTGTTCTCATGACGTGACATGACATATAAATACAGAGCTCCTGGTTATAGAACTGTCCCAGTACCTGACGTTCCAGATACTGATGAGTTGCACAAGGACAGTTTTAGTCCACTTTAGGACACTGCACTCAAAGAATAGTGCAAAACTAAACTAGAAATGCCATCACCAAGGAATACTCATTTTCAGTATTCCTTTGCAAACCCATGCAAAAGAACGCTTTGAACATTCCCGACCTGAAAGTCCATATCACTCCAGTCAGCTTTCCAAAATTTCATATTCTCCTTCAAGTTCTGTGGGCTACAAAAGGCTTGAGACAAGATTGATTCCACAGCCCGGAGACAGAGCCACGCTGCCGAGCGCAGATTTTACACATTTCATATGCTGGCTTCGGTTGTGCTCAGCCACTGCAAGGCCTTTTAATGCTGCCAGCTCCACTCACAGTGTGCAGGAAGGGACCATCTGGAAAAAATATCCCCTTCCATCTTGAGGCTCCCGTGCCTTGCAATCCCTCGAGAGGAAAGGCTTGGTGTACTCTTATCTCCTGGGCGGCACGAGAGCTGATGCACTGCTGTGCAGACAGCTGAGTGACCAGGGCAAATCTATAGAGGCAGAGTTTTCCGTGAGCCAGGAGTTTGGTTCTGACCCTCTGTAGCTGAGAAGATGTTTGTCTGGGATCTCCCAGCTTGCAATCCAAAGCATACCCAGGCCCAGCAACATGTTTTCACACCCCGTCCTGCGCCGCCCGTGCTGGGGCTGAAGCCAGAGTCTCAGCTGGCAGGAGGGTGGGTCTCTCTGCACAAGCTGTCATGGGTGGGAGTTACACTGTCAGAGCTCTAGTTCTTTGTGGGGGGTTAGGACACTGAAATGCTTTTGCTTTTCTGCAGCGTGGAGAGACTGCGCTGCACATGGCAGCACGTGCCGGGCAGGTGGAAGTGGTTCGCTGCCTCCTGAGGAACGGGGCCCTGGTTGATGCCCGAGCCAGGGTAGGTGTTCTTCTTACAGCGGATTTTTAGTTCCTCTGGCAGAAGCAGAGGAGTTCGGGCAATCACTCATCACCTCCCCCTCCTCCGTTCCTGCCATTTTTTGTGTCGTCCCTTCCTGTGGCTCCGCAAGACTAAACGCGCAGATGAGCGTGTCTGGGCATCAGCCCGGAGGGACGTTGTGTCCGGGGTGGTTCTGCCTGCGCTAATTATCCCCCTTGATTTGAGCTGTAGGAAGAACAGACCCCGCTGCACATCGCCTCTCGCCTGGGTAAGACGGAGATCGTGCAGCTGCTGCTGCAGCACATGGCCCACCCCGACGCCGCCACCACCAACGGGTACACGCCCCTGCACATCTCCGCCAGGGAGGGCCAGGTCGACGTCGCCTCCGTGCTCCTCGAGGCAGGCGCCTCCCACTCCATGTCCACCAAAGTAAGACAAAATGTTTTGTGTCTGCATCCCTCTGTTCCACGAGGGAACGTGCTTTCGCGCTGGGAGATTGGATTAGCTTGGGTGTTTCGCTTTGTTCTCGATCAACAGCCATCCAGGAGATGGACTGCAGTAATGTGTCACGCTAATCAAATTTCAGCTTATTTTGCTGCCATCTGAAACTGGGTTTGGCTCCCACTGAAGCAAAACGCAGATCTTGGTAAACACGCTGTCCCGACAGGTTTGAAATTGCCCTTGTTTTTCTCTTTCCCGTTGTCCTCTGGGTGTAGGGACTTTCTGGAAAAAATTCTCGAAAAAGAAAAGTGGATGGCAGTGACACATTTTTTATGAACAGGCCTCCTTATTCTTCAATACCATGTTTACTTAACTAGTGAAATAATTCAGCTCTGTTTCTTTAATTCTCCCAAAAGATACAGGTCAGCATCTGTCCAGTTGCATCGAATGCTGAATCTATTTTCAGTGGTTCTATAAATGAGGCGTCTTGTGACACAACAGGCCATTTTGTCTGGGGTTGTAAAAGACTCTGCAGAATCATTATTGGGTTTTTTAGCAAAAAATGTTTACCAAACCAAAAATGTTTACCTATATGTTCCTAACAGAGCGATGAACATGTAAGACGACAGATAGCTGTGGAAAGAATTATATACCAAGATCACTTTTCCAAATTTAAAGCATGTGATAAATGAGGATCACATAATTCTCACTGTTTATTAAAGTACCCTTGGTTTTACAGTTGGAACTTAAAACATGGTTTTGAACAACAGGGTGGTGCCTTCCAGGGTTTAGAAGACTAAACCAGCAATTTTCATATTATGATCCACGGATTACTGGGAATGCTTGCTGTTCTCCTTTTGTCCAGCTGTTAGATCACATTAGAATGGCTAAAAATATACACTAAATACTTTCCTAATTTCCCATATTGCTAGATGGCAATTAGTACTGCAGGAACATTCTGTAATTATGAATAGGAGAAGATGCAGCCCTCTAGATTGTATCTCTACAGACCTGTGATTCATGAACTGAAAATGTTTGAGATGCCCTTATACAAACTGTCTTTGAGGTGGGATTTATGGAACTAAATGATAAGGGTAACAAACATTAAACATCATTTATGTGCCAGGCAAATAGGTCATCATAGCTTCCCAACATTCCTGTTGGGCATCAGTGCAGGCTGCCACCTGCTGTCACACATCCGTGAGTTTTCCTTATCAGTTTTCAAATTCAAAGAGGCAAAGAGCAGTGTTTTTTTTTTAGCTGGAGAACTTAATGACTGTATAAATATTTTTTCAACAAACCCTAACGGAGGAATATGAAATTTGGAGCTTTTCTCCCCAAATTTAATTGGTGTTTTCGTTGTTACTGGCAACGACTGATACAGAAAATATTTCTAAAAGCTTGTCATCATAAAACAGAAAAAGTGCAGCTGGTTTGGGGTGTAAATTTTAAGAAGTGCCTTCATTGCCCCCACGCAGCGTGCGTATCAGATGAAGTGTCTGCCAGCCTGAGAGCATGTACATAGGAAAGAATAATACAAGGGAAAGTATTTTCTTGTGTGTCTTTTGAGATATGCTGCTCTTTCTAGGTCTAGCTATTGATTCTGAGAGCAGGAATATGGGTTAAAGACTAAGTGCTTAGTACATGGTTCTTAAAAGTGAGGTGTCCGCATGACCACTGACGCAAACATCTGCATTTTATCTCCTGGGATTTTTCAGAAGGGATTCACACCGTTGCATGTGGCAGCCAAATACGGGAGCCTGGAAGTGGCAAAGCTCCTCCTGCAGCGTCGTGCCTGTCCCGATTCCGCTGGCAAGGTACTGGTGGGAAAGAAAATGAGCCGGCAGTGTGCCGGATTCCTCCTTAGGTGTGCAGCAGGCACACCAAGGAGGCTGGGGGCTGCTTCGGCGTGGTGGGCTCGCATTCCTCCAGGGTGGTGGGTCTGGCTCCGTGGCTATAGACGATGCACACAGTTTCTGTGGCTCGGGAAGCACTGGTTCCACCGAGCTGCCGGGTAAACACGGCAGCAAATTCCCCTCGCGGGGCAGGGTGGGCTGGGGTGGGTGATGGAAGCCTGCGCCTGCCGCCCTGGTTCACCTGCTCCGCGGCTTCTCCCTGCTAAGCGGCCGGGCTGCCTGCTGCGGCCGGGGCCCTGCCCCGCATCCCAGTTCCCCCTTTCCCCGCTCCATCCCGATCCCCGCTCTCCCGCTCCATCCCGCTCCATGCCCCGGTCCCCGCCGTGCCCCTCAGCTCCTGCGGGCCCGTGCCGCCCCCTGGCGGCCGCGCTGACGCCGTCCCCGCCGTTGCAGAACGGGCTCACGCCGCTGCACGTGGCCGCGCACTACGACAACCAGAAGGTGGCGCTGCTGCTGCTGGAGAAGGGCGCGTCGCCTCACGCCACCGCCAAGGTGAGCAGCACGCACCGATCGGGGCGACCGGGGCGCTCTCCGTCCCGCTGGCGGCGCCGGCAGTCGCGTTCTGCCGCTGGGAGCCGGTGCCCATGTCGTGGCGTTGCTCGTGTAAGGTGAGGGGAGAGCCCCGAGGAGGCCGTGTGAGGGGAGAGCCCTGAGGGGAGACCCTAAGGGGACCCAGCGCTGCCAGAGCTTTAGTCGCAGCTGGAAGGCACTTCACTGCTGTGCAATTACTGGCGATTACATCAGCAATGTATACTCTGACCGCGAACACAGAGATTTCGTTCCGGGCTTAGTAGAGGCGCCGCGGTATCGCTGTGTAGGTGAGGGGAGCCCTGAGGGGACACTGGGGCGACCCAGCCCCGCCACCACTTTATTCACAGCTGGAAGTCACTTGACCACTGTGCAATGTCAGCAATCACATTAGCAACGTATATTCTGGCCACACACACTGGGAATCCGTTCCAGGGTTAGGAGCAGCGCCAATGTCATGGTATTGCTGTGTAGGCGAGGGGACCCCGAGAGGACCCAGCCCCGCCACCCAGCCCCGCCACAGCTTTATTCACACCTGGAAGTCACTTCACTACTGTGCAATATTAGCAATCACATTAGAGATGTGTATTCTGACACAGGGAATTCATTCATGGGGAGTCCTGATATCACTGTACAGGTGAGGGGATCCTGAGGGGACACTGTCCCGGCACAGCTTTAGTCAAAGTTGAAAGTCGTTTCACTATTGTATAATATTAGCAATGATATTAGAAATGTGTATTCTGACCAGGCACATGGGGAATTCCCGGGGCTGGGAGCCGTGTTGTGGTATCACTGCGTAGGTGAGGGGAGCCCTGAGGGGACCTAGCTGTGCCAGAGCTTTGGTCACAGCTGGAAGTCATCCCAATATTGTGCAATAATTAGCAATTAATTAGCAATTAATATTCTGACCACGCACAAGGGGAATTCAACCTAGCATTAGGAGCTGTGTTGTGGTACTAATGTGTAGGGCAAAGGCTACTAAAAGGGGAAAACAGTGACAAAGTTGGTGTGACATCAGAATGTCCTACCCTATGCAAGGGTGCTGCTGTTCAGGCTGCCAAAAAGTGCAGCCACTTTGCTCAGGGATGGTACCAGGGCTGTGTTTCCATGGCAGTGCATGGAGAGCAGGATAGTTTGGGAAAGCTCCCGTTAAAAAAAACAAACAAACAACCCAAATGAACACCTCCATGGGACTCTCTGCAGTCATCCAGGTTTGCCCCTGTGGTGTGTTATAAATCTATTAGGAAGTTCTCTTATTGCCAGAAAATGCTGTTCTGCCATTCTCAAATGGTTAATTTGATCACAAAAGCATTCTTTCCCTTTGCTGTTTCCAGCCAGTGACTGACACACCCACACACTGCAAACACATCTCTACCCACATGCTCTGAAAAGCATAATGTGATGGAGAGCATGCACCTGTCAGTCATCATGGAGGATGTCACTCATCAGTCAAAAGTGATTATTTGTAGGTTATACAAAATGTAGGTGTCTAACTCAGGATAATTTGAAGGTATCAGTGGAATGGTCCTGCCCACCCTGGCGAGGGCTGGCTTTGTTCTAGTTTAGGCAGTGAAAATAACAGATGGACAAAGCAGCACAACAGCAGGGCTGTGTGGGACATGTCTGGCCTTGAAAATTTAATGAACTCTCCTTTCTAGTAATGAGGGTAACATGAAATAATCCTGCTTTATGGTGCCTGACTTCTTAGGCTTACATGGCTGTTGTGTTAACTTTATTCTCCTTTTGTTTCCGGGCTGGTGTTAGAATGGATACACCCCACTGCATATTGCTGCCAAGAAAAACCAGATGCAGATAGCCACCACTCTGCTGAACTATGGGGCTGAAACCAACATTTTGACCAAGCAGGGAGTCACCCCGCTTCATTTGGCCTCCCAAGAAGGTCACACTGACATGGCGACCTTGCTTTTGGAGAAAGGATCCAACATCCATGTGGCAACAAAGGTAACTCACAACCAGAGTGGTGTGTTTGCTGTACCCACAGGAAGCCGGTGTAACACCTGGCTCGGGTGGAAAGGCAGACCAAGAGAATATTGTTTCTGAGCATTCAGGAAGGCAGGGCTGCAGTATTTTTGTTGTGCTGCATCCTTGCCATCTCTCAAGTGTTTTGAGTGTGCTCCTGCAGTTCTGCAGGAGATGGAAAGGAAGAGGAATGTAAAATTCTGGAGCTTGTGGGTCCGTGATTTATCAACCTGTATCAAAGCCTGAGTGCTGTGGTCTGCCCAGCAAAGGCTCTTTTCCTCATGTGTTTATCCTTCAGTTTTTTTCCCAAGTGAAGAAACTGACGGTGTCTGGCAAATAACAGGACAACATTATAACTGGAATAGAGACTGAAAAAAATCCAAAGTTGGACCTTTCCGATTTTTTTTCTTTTTTTTTTTTTTTGTGATTGTACATTACAGCTTTTTCATAGAAAACAAGTTTCTCAAAAAAACCCGCCATTATTGTAGATCTTCATAGGTCACTGGATTTATCCAGGGATATATGTAAATCTTACTTACTTAAGATGAAAAGCTTGCAGTTTTTGCTAATACAAATCAGAATAGAAGGCTCACATCTCTCCTTGTCTGGAATTAATGTATTCTGCTAAGAGGAACAAGGCGATTTTCATTTCTTATACAAAATTTGTTCAGTGACTTGCTCACGTGAAAGTGCTGTGTGTGTGATCACAGTGAGCTTTCAGTTAGAGGCTGCGTCCTGTCCCTTGGCATCTTTGAATGGGATCTATTTCTGGAATTAAGGTCTTCATTCTGACTCGTACCTGCAGTTGTCAAGGTTCCCTTTCCTGTCTGAGGAGTGGGAAGCACAGTGAATGTGCTTCCCTAATTTATTAATGGGCTCTTTGGTTTCCCAAATGACATTACTGTAGAAAACCCGAGCGTGAGCGCTGATGCCTGAAAGTTTTCCCTCTATGGTTGTGGAGATGTAATTGCTTTGGAGCTGTTTGTCAGCTGGAACAGGAGCAACATCAACTCCGCTTTGTTTAAAAACACCACCCATACTCAGAAGCTAAAGTTAGGATCTGTTCATGTTTTAAAGATGAGAAAGTGGGAAAGTCTAGATTTCGTTCCTCATGTAAAGTAGGGTTTTATTCTTATTGCTGTCTATTTATTTATGCATTTTGTATATCCCACCTCCAGGCTGGACTGACATCCTTACACCTTGCAGCTCAAGAGGATAAAGTGAATGTAGCTGAAATACTCACCAAACATGGTGCAAACCAGGATGCTCAGACAAAGGTAAATCACGGAGTGGCTGCTGTCTCCAGCACAAAGGATGCTACCCTTTTCCAAGGAATGTTCCACTGAGCTTGCAGTTTTACTTCTTTGTTCTCTTGTTGTAGCTTGGTTACACACCTTTAATTGTGGCCTGTCACTATGGGAACATCAAAATGGTGAATTTTCTCCTCAAGCACGGAGCAAATGTCAATGCTAAAACAAAGGTAAAGAGTTTTTCGTTGCTTTGGTTTTGTTCTTTATTATGAACGCGGTAACCCAGCACTCTGAGTACGTGCCATGAGTACCTTTTCACTTGGAAGCCATAACCATGGCATGGGAGGTGTCAACATCTCTGTGACTGTAGTGGGCTGACTTCTCTTTGCTCCATCTCATTGTGTGGTGTTCAGGACAGAAAAGTCAGATAACTCTATGGGTGTATGAAAAAATGACAGAGAATCCATTTTGTTGTGTTTTTTTTTTTTTTCTTTTTCCTGTTACTTGCAAGCTAGCAAATGCAAGCTTGTTTCTGATCTCATTTACACATGGTTTACACCAGTGTAATACCAGTGTGCTGCCAAACCAGTAAGTAACAATTCAGGCACTTTGAGGGTGATGCCGGGTTCTCTTCAGTCTGCTGGGGGAAGAGTGGGAAGAATTCCTGCTGTTCAAGGCGTGGGTGGTATGACTGTGGGAGAGGAAGCAGCTGTGGTGAGGGAACGTGGTTTCCTGAAGGAGGGTTTGGGGATTTTTGAGGGGAATCTGGATATGCTGGTACTGACCAGTTTTACTGAAATGAGTCTGACTGCAGAGTCAGTGAACAAAGCTCGCTGCCTGCAGCAATTTCTCCTAGAATAAACGGGCACACCTGAACGGGATGCATTTTGTAGCAAGAATTGTGTATCTCCTGAGAATACGCAGAGAGGTTCCGGTGACACCAACGGTGTTGTGACATCCCAGCTGTCATCCCATCACCCTTATCAGGAAAAGAAGGCTAAGTCAGGAGCTGTGAGGCTGCAGCTTTGTTAAAGCTGGCTACCAGCTTCAGGCTGGATTTCTTGGGGTTGACAGGAAGCAGCCCATTGATAGTGTTTTTAAGATCCCCTCAAAATCACTGGCTCGTAGTCTGCTGGTGCCTCTGCCCAGCTCCTGTGTCCCCAGCTGTGACCTATGGGATGGACTTACTTCTCTATTTCATCACCATGGTCACAGCTCAGTGTGGTAGGAAACAGCCAAATAATAAAGATTCTGGCTCATCTCTCATGGGATCACCCAAAATCAATGGGCAAAACCCAGATATTTCAAAAGAACAAGCAACACCACTAGAAGAACAGCTGATGAGAATTAATAAAACAGACACTAGAAGGATCCAAACTACAGCTGCCAAGACATTCGGCCAAGGTATTTGGAGGCTAGCTCAAGGGACAGACAAACTTACATCTTTAGTATTAGCTCTCTCTCTATGTTTAAGGGCCCACTGGGGCAGATTCTGATTCCATTTACCCAGGTATTTCACATATTTATAATAATTTCATTAAAGTCAGCAAGTTTGTGTGAGGAAGCGCTTCTCCAAATTTTAACACCTGGGGACCCATAAAAATGCTGGCACTCTGTCAACTGGCACTGTGGACTCAGTTTAAAGAGTAAATCCATCCTGGCTGCATTCAGGGATAGGCATGTTAAAGACCAAGTAACCTCTGTTGCAACTTGGGCTTTAACTAGAGAAAGCCTGCATGAAGCTTTGTGAAAAATAACAGGGCTGAATTCCAGTTTTGAAGGACTGCACTAATATTTAAGTAAAGATAGTGAATTTACTTTGCCCCAGAACCTACAGTAAATCCTCCTTCGAATTCCTAGCGGTCCGTGCGCTCCTAGGAAGAACTACAACAGTTCTGAAGTATCACTGTTTGATGAGCAGTGCAAAGCATTACTTGCATCTATTGGTTTGCCACAGAGATGCCTCCCAGAGCGTGTCTTTCAGAGCCTGCCCCCAGGCTTTACATATGTGTCCAGTGAGATCAGCTCGGGGTTTTCTTCCAGTTTCTTCTCTGCCTGCTTTCAAAGCCAATTGCAAATAATTTTGTAAATGAACTGCCTGACTGGACTTTCACAATACCATCTCAGATCAGCCAGCTGCGGTGCACTTGGGACTGGGGTTGTGTTTCCGTCTTGTGTGTCATGAGAACGAATCACTGGAGCAGAGAAGTCTGTGGAGTTAAGAGTGTTTATTAATACAGGCACTGTGTACATGTTTTTAAGTGTAGTTACAGCTTGGTCCCGCCTTTTGAAGGCAAAGCTAAAGTTGATTGATGTTTTTGATACGTAAATGTTGTTGGCCTTTTAAAAAGCAAATAGGCTCTAACCACTTCCGGTAAAATTGATACATTTTTTTAATTGGCTGAAATATTTTAAAGGCAAATCTTGGGGCTTCTGTTGAAAACTAAGATGTGAGAGCAAGTTGAATGTTCTTTGCCTCAGCTATGATTCCGTGCCCTTAACTTGCCACTTTACCTTTGCTCTTCCTCATTGTTCCTCCCTCTGATTTAGGAAATGAGGGAGAAATGTCTTTTCAGGAATTTCTTATATTGTGAGATAAAGATGATTTCTGAATGAAAATATTATCTTCCTTTATATTTTCATTATTCTGGGGAAGGAAAATTATTGTTACCGAAGGATTATCATCTTAGGGTCAATCGATGGCATAATTTATGTTTGAAACATCTCAGAAGGAGCAGAAGGAAGCAAAGTGAAATTTCTAATCTAATTACTGGCGCTTGTTGTTCTTTGTTTGCTTTGCTTGTCAACAGAACGGGTACACCCCTCTTCACCAAGCTGCTCAGCAAGGCCACACTCACATCATCAATGTCCTGCTCCAGCACGGGGCCAAGCCCAACGCCATCACCACGGTAAGTCTGTGACCTGCCAGTGGGAACTTATTTCCCTGGACAGTTCTGTTCTTTCCTTTCTTAAGGCTTGAGAGAAAGTTGTTGTTTTGGGGAAAGTATTCCTCATACAGCTGGTTGTCAGATGTGTAAATGCCGCTTCCTCTGCTTTTCCTTATCCTCTTAAGGTAGTTCAGATCTGGTCTGACTGAGCACTAAGCTAAACGTGAGGGGGAGAAACAGATTTCTGAGCTGCAGGGTCGGGCTGGCCACAGCTGGCTGTGCTAGCCTTGTTCAGTTTCCCTCTGTCTGTAAATTGATATCTCCATAAGGAATTTTTCCATAAAAATTGGGGGCGGTTCAGAACCTGGGCTTTTTTGAAAATTTAGACCCAAATTTCTGTCCCTCTCTGCACTGGATGTGTTTCAGGTTCTTGCTGAGTCCACAGATGTTAATGCCTCCTCAAAGACCGGCAGTAACTTCTGGCACAGCTCCTTCCCCACACTCAGCCAGGAATGCGACTGTCCCATTTCACATTGATGTTGTTATTAGTCACCTCTAATTGGGTAATCATTAAAATGCAGTCAGAGTGTCCGAATCTCATGCCATTCCCCGGAGTGGATCAGCTTTCCATGTATATGTAGCGTGCGTGCTTAAATCAGCACTGGCGCCTTGTTGGGTCCTGGAACCATCACATTGAGTAATCCTGGGTGAACTTACCCAAAATGCCAGTTTCTGCTCCAGATCATCAAGTGACAGACCACTGTAGTCACCTTGTGGGGCTGTAGGCACTATTTGGCATGTGCAGCCAAAGATCTCTTGACTTGATTTCGGTCCTCACACTGGGGCTACCTGACCCAAGTCCAAGCAGAGTCTTAAGGATGTGTGTTACACCATTTACGTGCTTCCTCAGGTACTACATCTGTCCTTGTCCACACATAGCAACGTCTGGCTTAAGAGAGAGTTTCAATGTGAGATATCTGGCAGTGGAATATGGGATTGGGTTGCAAGTGATGGTAGCAGTCAAATTATTTGTGCTGTGAAGATGCTAATCTGTTCATTTTGTGCTGCTAATCGACATCCCCTGTGTTGCTGCAGGGCTGCCAAGCAAGACTAATAGAGCAGAATCTAAATTATAGATAACTAAAGCCGGTACTGAAGTAGAGAGAAGCCCTCAGGCTGATATCCCGCACAGTGGGGTCACAAGAGAAATAATTTCAGTGCAAAGAGTGGTACAGTGACATTCCATGATTCCCCAGCAGGCCAGCATGTTGTCCCTTGGTTCAGTGCAAAAGAACATGGAAAAATTCTGTGTAGAGCTCTTTACAAAGAATCGTGGGACACATCCCTTCCTCCCCACTCCAGGCTGAGTGACATGGGGACAATGGACTGCCGGTGTTTCAGGTGGTAAAATGAGGATAAAGAAGTCAAAACACTTACTAAATTATCATTTTAATATGCATTTGATGAATGACATGTCTATATATCATGAGTATTCAAACTGCAAATAATTGTATTTAAATGGAAAGTAATTCCTCCCCCCCAAGCCTTTTGTGTTTTGTGTTTGTTAAATCATGAGCTTTTGTGTACTTTTATTGGAGATGCATTTTTGTTGTATGAAAGAATAGAAGTGTATGCAGAGAACACATCTGTGATCTTTTATTCCCTGGGGAAGGAATTGTATTTGATAAAGGTTTAACAGTTTCAACTGGGAGAGAAACTGTAACATTTTAAAATACTTTCCATTTTTTAGAAGAGTATTTCTGATGTTTATGCAAAATAAACCACAGACTTCTGCAGGCAAGACACGTGCTGTACGGTGAAGTTTGAGCCCTGAAGGGTTAAACCATACGGCCTTTAGTATTTGGACTATCTGGCAGATGTAAGTGTGTTGTGTTACCATGGCGACCGGGGCTATAGTCTTAAAGAAGTTACAAAGACCGAGTCAGATGTAACGGTAAAAAAGCAGTGATTTTCCTAGGCTGTGCCTTGTTTTGGATGGAAATGCTGGCTCATGCAGCGCGGAGCGTGATCTCATTGGTTCACAGCACAGTCCTCCCTCTCAGCGCTCTCCCCCCTCTGCTCTCCCTTCAGAATGGTAACACTGCCTTAGCCATCGCCAGGCGCCTGGGATACATCTCAGTGGTGGACACGCTGAAGGTTGTCACGGAGGAGATCACCACCACCACAACTGTGAGTTGCACATGCATTACAGTGTCTCTTCTCTGTTCACAACGTTGTCTTTCTTCTCATCCCTCAGGCTCTCCACGTACCTTTTCCCTCTTTTTTTTTCTTTTCTGGCTTTAGCCGCCCCCTTTCTGTTAGATTTCTGCTACGGTGCCTGTGCAGTGCATCTTTGAAGCATGAGGAGGTGTGTGCAACACCACAGGCTCCACCGAGCTTGGGAGCAAAATCTGTGTGCACAGAGATGGAAAGCAACCCTTCAAAAGCAGAGTAAAACTTTGTCTAGATCTGGGTCTGAGCTGCAAGCCCAAACTTTCCAGAAGTTTGTGTGGCGTTGCTTAGATCCTGCCCTGTTTCTCTTTTCACTTCTCTTTTCTCACCTGGCCTTACATCCCCACACTTGTGACACCGACTGAGGCTCAACCCTTGCAGTGCATCACGGTGTCCTCACGTTTGGACTGTGCAGCCATGGCCCGGTGCCAAGCCTGAGGATGCTCGTGGGATGGCTGTGGATCTCATCCATCATTTTCTTACTCAAGTCACTTCCTTGAGTTCAAACAGATCCTGTTTTTCCAAGTACAAAGGAATCTTTCCTCATGGGCTGAGTCCCCCCCCACTCTTGGAGGCTGTATTTTGATGCCAGGGTTTGTGAACAGTGTGTGTGCTGAACGTCAGCAAGGTGGTACTGCAGCTTTAAGCCAGGAAAAACTGATCTGTTTGGACACCCTGGGAGGGGAAGGTTTTCTCTTCTTGGACTTTTACCTACCATCTACACGTGTCTTAGCAGGTAGGAAGGGAGAACATTAGGAAAAGTGCATAATTCAATTAAATTCAGTTTAATCTCAATTACTGCATTTGTCTTGAAACACTGTTGTAAGGTCAAGCGCTTTTTTTATTTTTTCTTTTTTCAAGAAGGATTAACAGTCTACAAAACAGCTCTACATGTCATTTAGAAGCTCAGAGCTTTAAAAATCCACAGATTAGTTAAAAGATGACACTGCTCAGTCAGGGGGAGGGTTAGAAGAAGGGGAGAAATACAGAATCTCTTGTAAAGGAACGGGAAAATAATTTTAATATTGTTGCATGCTGACAGCAAGTCCCACTGATACGAACCGAGGAAGATGGAATAAGGTTACAAATAGAGTGAGTCATAATTTATTAATGACTTGCAAAGATCAGACTGAGTCAGGTTTGGACAAGAAATTCCAGAGTAATTCCAGAAGTCTCTAATGAAGTCTGTATGTTTCTGTTGTTATTACTTTATGTTCTTGTTCAGTCATATAGCACATCACACGTGTACGTGCATAAACACACACGTATCTAATCAGAGATTTAGAAAAACAAAAGCTAGGTGAAATTTCTTGAGGAATTTCAGCTCTTTTCAAAAGAGTATTTTTTAGCCTCCAAGCACGCTTTGCTGTTCTCTGTGCTGTGTCCTGGCACACCTTTCTCATTTATTGTCTGATATAAGTTGTAGCTTTCTTTCTGCTGTACACTGTGTTGCACTGGGCATCCTTGTACCTTGTCTCATGCAAGCGTTAGAGCTTTGTAATAATAGCGATTCCACTGTGAAAAGACATCTGTGAGGTGTCTTTTTTACTTTGGGTAAATATTTCTTTAAACTTTGAGGGTAATGGATTTTTCTACCGGATAGCTGATGCCTGGGGTTTAGGACTGAGTCCGATACCCAACCTTACTCGCAGAGTTGACCTTTAATACTTGCACATAAGACAAATCTGAAATCTTGACCTGTGTCTGTGTGCTTTGAAAGCCAGGTGGGAACCCTCGAGAAACTCGGCAGATTCTCTGGCTATGAATTCATCTGAACCTTGTACCTTAGGGATCTATGGAATCTATACTCTGGTGTGACGGTGCACGTGGTGGGGAATGTTGATTCAATGTAATGTACAACAGGTCCTAAAGAGGAGGGGTAAATACCAGGCGCTCCCTGCAGTAAAGTTCTCCAGATGGTGAGGCTGGTGTTGCCAAACCTGCACTCAGTGTTCAGCGCTGCAGAGAAGGTGCTGTCACCATAGCTACCTCATTCTCTGAGTCTGTGGCTGAGCCCTGCCTGGAGGATGTCAGACAGCCTGATGCTTTATTGATATTCAAGTCACTGGCGTTGGAGATGAGGAAAAGATCTCCAGTGCCAAAGCCTTGCTTTGCTCTAACTTGGAACAAATTTGCCTCTTACTTGCATTAGTGGTGTTATTAGTGGAGCCACAGGAATATAAAGCAATAGAGACAATAAAGTGCACTTTTTTTTTTTTTTTTTAACTGAAAGATTAGACATGAGTAGGAAATAAATCAGAATAAACCGGACTTTCAGAGGTTTGCTGTGCAATTAAGTTTTGGGGCGTTTATACAAACAAGCATAGACTTCCTGTGGACAAATGAATGTATGATGAGCTTTGGGGTTGTTTACAGCACGGTGCTGTTCAGTAAATCACTGCTGAAAGCACATATGGGTTTATATATCTGAATTATTCTATGCCAGCAGATGAAAATCTGGCCTTAACAATGAAAGCCTCAAATACAGAAGCTTGAAGTAAAGTCCATAATGGAATTCTCAGTGGCACTAAACAGTAGGGAGTTTAACCAACACACATTGAGCAGTTTTCTGAGTCTCATGGTGCTAGATATGGATTTTAAATTTTGAGAGTATTTGATGTGCCTATCAATTAAAAAAATTCTAGTTTTACATTAGAAGTTCCTTTAAAATCATCAATTCCCAACAGAAGTTGTTGGGATTAGAATTAATGATTGAGTAGAATTAGGAATTAAGTAGAATTAATGATTCTTGCTGAGTTCAGTGTTCCAAAGAGGGCCTTGCAGGTTTTTTGTTCTTCTAAAACATACATGTGCACACATACTCTTTTGAGTCTCTTTTCCAAACTTTCTTTCGATTGTTAAATTACGTAATAATTTTTTTTTTCTGACTGATAGGAAAGTCAGGAAGTAAATAAAGTATCCCTGCTTCTCTGTTAATAAATAATAATGTCTGAGAGCCTCAGTCAGAGGCCAGACTGTTATTATATAGGGACCTGTAAAAACCTAAGTTATGAATAAATTGATGTAACGGTAAATAGAGCAGGGTAAAAGAAAAGTGTACAGTGA
>JAYRBT010000139.1:2206387-2275179 GCA_036023395.1 Myiotriccus ornatus
AACATGTGTTCTGCTGCAACAGAAGTAATTAGTTGTCTTTACTCCTGGGTAAGAGGGAACTTGGGGGGCCTAATTGGGATTGCCAGTTGAGGCAAAGGGCATTGTTCTCTCCCTGTTCCTCCGGAGAGCGAAGTGAAAACTGCTGTCACAGTTAAATAGATTTGAAAAATGTAAAGCAGACTTTTAAAACAAAGTTGCAAAGTAATTACACGGTTGGTAACATAGTTGTTTATGAAAGTGCAGTCTGTTACAATAATCAAGAATGCTGTCTTTGTGGGTTTGTTAGAACTAGAGAATATACAACAGGATCAGGAAATAACTAGTAAATTCTGTGCAACAAAAACTGCTATTGACTTCACTGCTTGATATCAGTGGACATTTTCCCAAAAGAATGTTGCACAAGGGACTCAGGGTTTGGCTGACTTTAATTATCCCTCACATTTTGTGCTCTTTCCCTCCTTTTGCATGTAATGGCAATTTATTCAGGATAGATACTACCTACAAGACGGGCTGAAGCACTGCCTCAGTGGGAGCTTCCCGAGGAACACTGGTGGCCTCCTAGCACTCCCCTCCGTGCCAGAGGGGCACATCTGCTCTTACAAACCTTAAGGCCACGTGTGCACTGCCCTCTGCAGCTCCCCAGTTCAGCTGACTGGCTGCACAGCTGGGTGGAGCCAGGGAAATAGTTATTTTTTGGTTGTGACTAATGCACTTCTGCTCACTGCTCTGTTTTAAGCCCTTGGCATTTTGTCTCCTGTGTCGTAACACGCTGAAGAGTTTCCTGCAGGCAACTTTGTCACACCTTGCACTTCCTACAGCTTCTCTCGTTGTGTTCTGCATGTCCTTCTCCAGACTGTGTCTTGGTGCTAAAGGATGTCCCCATTCTTGATTCAGCACCCCTGAACCTTATTTGTTTTCTCCCAGAAGTCATTTATGAAGATAAAATTATATAAAAAATATCTTCCAGTGTTCTCCTGCTCTGTGTTCTCCCACTATTCCTCGGCCCACACTTGCCTTGATTCACAATATTTTAGGTGCACAAAATATATCGGAATCTTCAAATAACCTTTTTTCCCGCCCTTCTGATGTGTACATGCTTAGGGGGAATATACATGATTTATGAAAAGGATATCATTAATATGCAGTGTAGCCATTTTTTCTTTTTTTTGGGGGGGGGGGAAGAGAAATGTTTCAAGTGATCTGTGTAAATCCTTCACATCTTTTTTTAGTTTAGGAATTTCACATCATTCATAACTTCATTTCCAAACGCTTTACGATTTAATAATTTCCATATGCCACATACAACTTTCTGAAGTTCTTCTGTAGACATTACCTAATTCACTTTAAAATCATCTTGGAAACATTGAGCTGAATTGTGCTACATGCACCATTTATAAGTAAATTTTATTCCTCTGAGCAGCACGTTATCTTTATGGTCTTATACTTTGGGGCCAGAAGAAATGTTACCTTACACAGCGTTGGGAATGGGAGCCTCTGGAGTAGAGATGAAAAGAAAGTTAGGGGAAGGGGATGCACATTATGAAATGCCTCAGCACATCCCCCTGCTGACAGTGTTGAAAATATCCCACTTTAAACTTTGCTGCTCTGTTTGGTGTTTCATTTGAGGCCTGATGGTTGTGTCTTTGCAGACTGTAACAGAGAAGCACAAGCTGAATGTACCCGAGACCATGACTGAGGTCCTGGATGTGTCGGATGAAGAAGGTGAGCAGCTTTGCTACATTCCATATCACTCATGTCACCTGTGAGGTCAGCTTGAGAAGCTGCCTAAGGGCTTTGATGTCTTTGTTTTGCAGTGCTTGAAATGCCTTTTAAAAAATGATGTAATCATCATGGCATTTGGATAAACCTGCCAAAATTTGACCTAGAGCAAAAGCCTGGAGCCCTGCATCTTTTTCAGAAAAAGCTTATCTGAACCAAATTTCCCAATGTTTCCCAACTCCAGATTTTAAAATTTCCATGTAGAGCTTTCCCAGAGCTGACTTTGACCCTCCCATGAAGAGGAATCTGAGCTGTAATTTTTTTGGCTCCGTGCCACCTGTATCAGATACATATATCTAGGAATTCTGCCTAATTGGAAACATTTGTGTGAGGAGATGCATAAGGTGGAAGGTGAGCAGACTGTTCCCTCGAGGGAGCTTTTGGCACATAGGACTCACAGATACATAAGGCATGACATAAAGTAACAACACACTAATAAGTTTGGCACTTGGGTTTCGGAGTCCATTACATATACAGACAGGAGACACGTGTTGTACTGCCTAGCTACATCCCCAGAAAATTTCTGTGAACTTCTGCAAGAATTGATGCAATATTGCAGTTTTAGACAGCACAGAATTACAGAAAAGGCTTAAAAACATCCCCTTTTCGAAGTTCACAAGTGAGTGCTTAGGAATTTCAATCACATGGCATCTGATAAATATAAACACATTTGCAGGAATCTTCTATGTTCTTTTTTACTCTTGGCAGTGTTAATTAATATTGCAGTATCTTACATATGCTATTTTATGGTTGGTTTTATTATTTCATGGAAATAATTTGTGGAGTGACTAATTTCCAAAAAGTCCTGGGGATTTAGGAACACAGGTTACAGGGTTGGACCTTTTCTTTTACAAAGAATGCAAATGCACTTGTGGTTCTAAATGGTGCAGGAAGTTAATGGCATTCATTAGTGCCAGTATAGCTTCTTGTGTTGCTTTTAGAAATGGGATTTCTGCTGATAAATGAGTTCCACTCTGAGTAAATACGATGCTTAGGCTCCAGATGCAACTTTTTGTTTTCAAATGCGAAAGCAAACAAGTATGATTCAAAATCAATTATTTTCTGCTGCATCACGACCGTTCAGGTTATTTTGCTCAGGAATGTTTTTACTGCTTTGTGTCTGAGAAACAATTCAACTACCTGTGTAATTGTTAAATGACAAATGGCCTTTAAACTGGTTAAAGCTTTATGCTCACCTTGCTGAGTTTACTCCCAGGCTTTCAATCTTACCGTTGAACCATCTTTAAATCCACAAAGCCCGGTATGTCTTTCTGCTTCTACAGGATTAATCCAGAGTATTCCCTTTTCTCAAACCAATTTGTGTGTTGTACAGCCTTTAAACACTCTGATGATGAACCCTTCAGTGATGGGGAAGCGTGTAATGGCACAGGTGCTGTTAGCAGGAGTTCGTGGAGTAAGACCTACAAACTTCCTCCTTCTGTTTAACCCGGACTGTTTGGTTTATTTTTTGTGTTGAAACAACACAGGTTTGCATACTCGGGGTGCCTAACATTGCTCCTCTCTGTTACTTTTGAAGTGTGGCTGAGTGTGTGTCTCCTGAAAGGTGGGAGGAAGAAGGGAGGCCAGCAAACCTCAGATTTATTACCTGTATCTTGAATATGTTGGCAGAACTTGAAGGGGCTGTCCAGCATGACTAATGCTCTCCAGTGCTTTGAATTAACATTCTCTGCAAACAGTCCTAACGGGGATGGGTACTTGGGACAGGAATTTAAAATAGCTGGGGAGGGACGGGAAGACTGCAAAACCCCTTTTAATAGAGGGGATGAACCTTCCAGTGATTGTGGAGCTTTGTAGGAGGCCAGCAATAAGATTTCTGTGACTCTGTGTTCTTTCAGGTAACACAATGTGTTCTGAAATAAATTGCTGTGACACCTAAACCTGCCAGCTGTAGTTACATAATTACCCAGAGTAGCACAAGGGTACTTGAGCAAAGAAGTGGTTCAGGTCCCATGGTGGAGCACGTTGACCACTGGTGATAAGTATTTTGTATTTTGCCTGGAAAATAGGTACGTTGCATAATTGCACACTGTTATGTTGTTAATATAGTATTCCTATTCCTAAAACAAACAGAAGTGCAACATCATGTTAACAGGATAAAGTAATGCACCCAAATAATCTGTTAAATAGCTCAGCTTGATACGGAAGGTCCTGTCCTGTGTAGCCTATTTTAAAATATTTTGTATGCACTGAGAGTCCCACAAATTCTTCCTCAATTTTCATACAGCATTTTTCTGTTTATCCTATGTATTACTATTCAGAAGTCTTTACCTTTTATGATATTTGGAAAAAATTAATCTTTCTTTTGAACAGAACTAGATAATTTTTTTTTTAAATGGCATTTGATCCCCATCAATGGGGATTGCACTACAGATTCCCATAGGCAGAGCTGTTAAATGATGTGGTTTGAGAAACATAGCCCCATGCCAGCAGAAATGCTTTGTGTGGATACAGTTGCACTAAAAAAACTGCATTGTTATGGTTGTACCTGCCTTGAGTGTAGGTGTTGCTGCAAAGTTCAGTTCCTTTAAAGCCGTTGCCACAAAAGAAGCACTTTGCACCCAAGGGATCCTTAGAGTAGCACAGGGCAATTACTGCGAAGCATCTTGTGGAATGTATTGTAGTGATGTCTACAGAATCAGGGAAGCTGAGCACGAGCAGATGTTTTTGTCAAGGTTGAGTCAGTGCAGACACCCAGGAACATCTAGAAAAGGCAGGAACCTGGTTTTGTCCTTTCCCCATGTATTAATATGCTCCTCTGCACTCATTCCATGCGTTACTTCACCAGGGTGTTCAAGAGCTCTCACTGGTTTCTCTTTGAGCCTCCTCATCTCCAGTTAATTTTCAAAAGTTGTAGTTTCACTTCCTATTCGAGACTAAGTTCTGCCTGCTGCAGGAGTAGTCAAGCTCTGACTTTGGTTCCCCACATCCTCCATTCTGGCAGCACAAACATTTCACCATGTGGTGAACCAACCCAAAGAGCTGATCTGTCTGCAGATTAATTTCTTTGTTTGTACTGACAAGTTATTTTCCAGCCAGACAACTGTCGCAGGCAGAAGGGAATAGAAAGGCTGAAGTAGAAGGTGAGACACCACTGTCAGAGACACCACAAGTAGCATGGCCTGAGATGGCCATGACCCTGAAGGTCAGCTCACACCAAACACTAATTAATGCCAGCATTTCAAATGCAGAGAAGGGATAGACAGAGGTCTTCATGTGCAAATAGTCAATGGACTCTCAAAAATCCATCGGAATCCCAGTATCAGTAGAACAAAAAGTATCTCTTTTGTGAGGGAGGCTTGTCCAGAAGTTGCTGAGGAGTCAATCCTGTGCCCGGTTCCAACACAGTCACGGGAATAGTTTCTGTGTAAAAGCAGGATTTGCTGTCCCTTCATGAAGGTGCATCTGTGACAAGGTGGCAGGTCTGTGAGCTGCTGTATCCCTTAAGGCCGTCTTAATGTAATCTCATATTTCCAGGAAGCAGTTCACAGTTAAGCCACACC
Source organism: Myiotriccus ornatus (assembly GCA_036023395.1). Taxonomy (NCBI): domain Eukaryota; kingdom Metazoa; phylum Chordata; class Aves; order Passeriformes; family Tyrannidae; genus Myiotriccus; species Myiotriccus ornatus. The sequence goes on from JAYRBT010000139.1 coordinate 2,211,688, forward strand.
TGATTGGATCAGATTTCTGACCAAAAAGGAAAAAACCCACAGTCCTAAAATACAGCAGTGAATTTCCTGGGTGCCTCCCCACGTGGCCTGTTTGCATATGTGTGAGAAATGGACACAATTCACTGCTGGTGTACATCCACATAGTTCCTCTGAAGGAGCATTTTAATTAGTGGGAAAACTTAATTTCCTTAATTAAACATGAAAGTTAAAGTTACAGCCAGTTGTTCAATGTAACAACATCTGAAACTCTGCAGGAAACCACCCATGAAACCTGGCTTTCCTGACTGGCTGAAAGTAAAGAAAATTTAAAGCATTAGCCAAACTACTCCAGGGAAACTTGTAGTGTGGGCCACTAAGTGGAGAACTGACTTTAGGGAAGTGAAGGTGTCCAAGGAAAGTGTCACAGAAACTCTGGAGTATACGTGTTCCATAAAAATCGTTCTTGCCACAGCTCTCCCATCTCCATCTGTTACTTTTAAGGAGCAGCACTTCTGTGGTGAGCTGTAGACTTATCTGCATGCTGTAGAGAAAACAATAATTTTGGCAAACTCACATAAATGTATCTGGCTTTAAAAACATCTATTAGAAGTGATTTCTGGCAGTTTGACACAGACTCCTTTCTTTCTTTTTTTTTTTTTTTAACTTTTGCCTACATTTTCTCTGTGTTTTGTGAGAAACAATTCCAGAGCAATTCTCATACAGCAGTTGTGTTTTGCAATTCATTTATGAGCAGAATAAGCACAGGAACGGTAGGAGCTGTGTTTGATGAGCCTTCCCTAAACAAGTTGACTCTGCAGATGTCAGTACAGCACTGTCACTGTGGGTCTCCAGTTCCTGGGGTTCAGTAAAATCCTGTGTGGCCAGCCAGGCTCTGAGTGAAGGAGCAGAGAGGTGATCTCAGAATGTACCCTGTGTCACTTAGTAGTCTGGTCAGCAATTTAAAGTGCTCAAAACTGTGTTCAAACATTTGGCAGCAGCAGCAAGTGCAGTGATTCAGCTGGGAAGGTGTCCTCTCTAGGAAATGGAAGATTAATCACTAGGCAGGTAACTCCTCAAAATCTACCTTCATAGGTGGCCACTGCAAACAGTGGAGCACCAATGTCAAGGGTTGTATTTGTCCCACACTGCTCAGTGTGAGTGGTGAAAGTGTTTCTGGCATTAATTTGATGGGGAATGTGATAGCAGACAAATCGTTTCTGGCACAATTAAAAAGGATCATTTCTTGTATGACCACAAAGCTGCCATCTGGTAAGATCTGCTGTGTAAGGAAGGCCTTGGTCAGCTGAATATACAATCATTGAGACTTAAGTATGTAGTTTTCCCCTTCATATACTATAAGGAACTACTTGGGAGTTCATCTCATTAAGGAAAGGTGGAAGGGCCAAGGGACTGTTGGGGAGTGACTTTATCTTCTAGTTCCCTCCAGAATAGTGTGCTATTGAAGGATATCCATGGATAGTCTGGTTACTGTTTGCAGATGTTCCCAGCACATCAAACAGAGGTACTTAGCCCTGGTATTGACAACTCTTAGATGAGAGGCCAAAGCTGGAATAAGAGCAGACTTGGGATTTTTTTTTCTTTTTTTTTAAAGGATGTGGGTGTGATGAAAGTGGTGAAGATTTTGCCTTTGTTTCTATGATAGATGGAATGTCTGGCATGATTATAATTATCTAGTTTATTTGAAATATAACTTGGAATTCCTTTTACTGTTTGATTAACAGCATTGCCTTAATATCTTCCAAGTTTTCACTAAGCCCCGTGCTTTATAGTGTGACATTCCCAGGAAACAGGAGGCATCATCTGTCAGAAGACAGGAAACATGAAATGATTAAATGCATTTTATTGTTTTCTGTGAAACCGTGCCCAGTTTCTCCCTCTTCATGTGGGCAGATGGAATTTTCAAGAGCTCTTGTTGTTACACTGAAAAGAGTCAAGCCTCATTTTTACATATAATATTAGTGTATACAAAAAAAACTTAAACACCCCGAAGTTTACTTAGTTTGAGATGACAAATAATAAATTACTTATTTCTTAGCTGAAACATCAAGCTAGAAAAAGTAGCTTGATTTGTTTTGTGAAAACAAATATCAAGACACAGCTTAGAAAATGAGAAAATTTGAAGCTATCCATGGCCTAGGGTCTGGCAGGCTCATCCAGTAATTGGGGAAAATGACTGAGATATCCAGGAAGAAACTGTGGAGAGAAGGCATCTTGCAAATGGGAATGAAAAGAAACATCTCCATGTTGCTTGGCAATGGGACCTGTTTTGTTAGTCTGCTGGGGAAAGCGAACTGTGACTTCATATAGACAGAATTTCCTGGGGAAAATAATTTTGGACCTGAAAAAAAGATTAAACCCCGTTGTTCAGAGTATATGCATGAAGGTTTCTGTGTCAGATAACCAGTGGTTGTTTAGGCTGTGATTCATTAGGAATTATTTTTCTGAATAGTGATCATTCCCATCTATGCCAGTGAGCTTCTTCCCAGTTTCTGGATGTTGCTGTGTTTTAGAAATAAGAATTTTGTTGCTGATCACAGAAGGATGTTGTGACACGGGTGAGAGAGCCTCATATGATGTGGAGGTTGGACAGTGGAGAGTTTAAATTAGGATTTGCAACTATAAGGCATAAGGCCACAGAAAACATGATTTCTTCTGAAAACACGTAGATTGCAGTCAAATAAGTGGGGATATTTAACCATAAACTGTTAGGCTGGGATAAAGCTCTGACCAGAGAGCTAAAACGGATTAAGGAACAGAGAGACTTAGGAGAACAGCAAAGAAATGTGCCCCTTACAAGTACGTGTAACAGCAAAAAATAGATTAAATCTAATTGATTAATCACCTTGATTTCAATTTTTTTTTTTTAATATCTTGCTTGATGTGCCAGTTTCATTATACACATTAATTGCTTGTGGTTTGCAGTGTTTCCTGAGTGGGAAATGCCTTCCTGTTGATTGTGCTGTCCAGCTGTTAGATCCCAATGTGCAGATGGAATCATACCCGTGTGCGTGTGCTGAGCTGTGTCCCTTCTGTGATTGATTTACAGGTGATGACACAATGACAGGAGATGGGGGAGAGTACCTTAGGCCAGAAGACCTCCGAGAACTAGGGGATGACTCTTTGCCAAGCAGCCAGTTCTTGGATGGTATGAACTACCTGAGGTACAGCTTGGAAGGAGGACGATCAGACAGGTATTTGCCTGGATACATCACTTTTCTTGTGATAATTTTACGCTCATTTTGTTATAAATGTTTGAAATCCCCTTTTCAGGGTCTCTCACTCGAGCTGGCAGAGGAACACCCACAGTTCGAAGTTCTGAATAGCTACCCAGGCATTCCTGGGTGCGAAATGTCTGGTGTAAGTCAGCAGTGTCTCCAGCCTTACTGCCTTTAGAACTGGGGTACACTGAAGGGAATAAAAGAAAAAAGGAGAAGTCTTGGCAACAGAATTTTTAACCTACCTCATTTTCCAGTCTTGGTTGTTATGCTGACAGCATTTCCGAAGCTCAGCGGAATCAGTAGGATCCCTTCTGTTTACTTCAGGAGGCTGTGAATTGCTCCTGGAACAAAAGATGTCAGGAAACAGTTTGGTTTTCCTCACAGCATGTGTAAATCCCATCATTCAGGTCTCACAAGCCTGGAGTCTTTGCTGGTTTTTAGGCAGTTCCAGTGAGTCCACTGAAAACAAAGTGACTGTGTGGCTTTTTAACTCTTAGAGGAAGTTTATGAACTACAGCAGAGTGCCTAAAACCAAACCCTTTCGTTCTTTCCATGGTAACAAAGATTTTATTTAAGATGATGTATACAAACGATTGTGCACACATGTTAAGCCAGTTTAAGTTAAGCTCCCATTTAGAATAATTGTATTGAAATGAAGCAAAATTATAAAGGGAGAAAGAATGAAAGAAGAAAAACATCTTTCTAACTCCATGGTCTCATTTTCTGTCACCTTCAGATTACCGGGTTTAAGAGTTTTCCCAGAGATTGGTTCCATTGTTTCGCTTTTGCTTTAATGTGATTTTCATTGCATTATACTGACTTTGGTTTTCCAAGAAATTCAGAAAAGCAGAACAGTATTAGCAGTCTAGACTCGTGTAACCTTATGCATTGCTCAATTTGATTTCAAAACATATATTTTTCATTTGTAACCATCTCCCCTATTTATTTTATTTCTCTCTCCCCTTCATTTTTCTTTCTTTTCCATGTGCTTTCATTAGCATCATGCCCAGGTAGGTATTACACAGCATGAACACCTGTTGTCTCTATACCCTTCTGTGGCACCTGTCTCTGCTCATCCACTTTGGAGGCCTGCTGTATGCCAGCAAGTTGCTTCGGAGCACCAAATGAACGATGCTGCTGTTGGGAAGTGTTTTCAAGGTTGATTTGTACAGTTTTCAATGATACCAGGTGTTTTTTCTCAGCTTGTGAAACAACATATACTTCAATGAGAATTACACTTAACTGGACTAGGGCTTGTTAGATCTCTCTAGGCTGGGAATTGCATATGCACTGCAACATGGTCTCTCAGTCATCCAGGTTAGAAACTAGGCTAGGGAATGGTGCTTATATTTTCTGGATACCACCTGGGCCTTGTTCAGGGCTTAGAAGAGAAGGGTGATACATAAGGCACGTTCAGGAGCTTTGTAGCATTCCTGGGTTCTACAGTTCCGTTTCTGTGGCTGAGTGTTATTGGCCCCACAGCCTCTGTGACTTAAGATTTATCAATCAGATTTGGATAGAATCTATATTTAGACAGTATTTTTGGCTCTAATTTTAGGTAGCTTTTGGTTTTTTATTTAAAAGGATTTCTGAAGTACCTTTATTTCTGAGTCTTTAACTGCTGGTTTGCTCTTCATTTGGCTGGTCCATCACACAGAAAGGGGTAGTGCTATCTGAACACTAGGTTTGAAATTGAGTTTAGAAGGAAATTTAAACCTCCAATTAACTGCAAAGCTCAATCATGAGTGTGTCTGTAGATAAAGCCCATACCCTCAGTGTATTTACTGGAGGTTATGTACAGGTAGAGCAGAGTGGATATATACTTGTGGTGGTGGTAGCAGCAGTGAAGATGGACAAAATCACCATGGAGATAACCAGCCAACTTTAGTTCAGACTTCCTTTCATTCAGTGTCTGTCCAGGACATGACAATAGCTGAATAGCAGAACCTACAACTTGGATGGTGACTCTCTCACGAGCATTGCATGGCGCAGCAAAGCAGCTCTGGAAGTGTCAAACGTGCAGATGAACACAGGATAATGAGGGCAAATGGGGTCTGCTACTGAGGCTCATTTCTCAGCCAAAGAACAAATGTTCGTTGTTGGTTTAGTTTTTCCTCAAGGCTTTCCAAAACCTGATCCTTGTGTAGTGCCTATCTGTGTTTCCAGTTTTGTACAGTCCATCTAGGATGCTAAACAGACCTGTGGTATGAGTCAGTCATCCAGAGCATTCATTATGCTTCAGTGTCATATTTTTCTAATAAAAATAAGGTAACCTCCTGCTTCTAAAAATGGATCAAAACCCCCCAAACCTGAGTGAATGTAGCTATTGTTAAAAGAGGATGAGTGGTCTGAATCAGATGGTATTTGAACTGTACTTAAAGCACTTGAAACTCATGTCTGTAGTGAATGCATGACTTGCTAACTGCTGAAAATGAATTATCCTTTAAAAATCTGTGGATCCAGATAAATGGCCTATTGTTCTGATCCCGCACATTAGTCATTCTGAGTACTACTCACGGATGTGTGAGCCAGGAAAACAAAACTGCTTCCTTCAGTTATATGTACTATATTCCTCTAGACCTATCACAGAGTACACGTACAACATCTGAAGGTGGCTGATCTGTTTTTAAAAATCACTTTTATAAAACTGCAGCCAGTGAATATTGAAGGGACAGAACCAGTGCTGTTTGGTAGCAGAACCCCCATTTACCTCAGTATGTCCTTCTGTGGCGTCCTATTTGTCTGATTTTTTTTTTTTGCTTTTTGCTGGTGGATACTGCAGTTACATTCTGAGCCAGTGCTTGGAAGCAGCTTATTTACTGCCTTGCACCTCTCATTGCTACAGCAACCAGTGTTCTGTGGAGCTGTGCGTACTTACAGCTAGATCCGTGCTCCCATTTGGACTGCCTCCCTAAAGATGCTGCTGGCATTCCCAGGAACACTTCTGTTTTCCACAGGAGCTTGTGGCCGGCCACACTTCACCTTGCTTGTGTGTACCTTCCAGGGGACAACGTCAAGCTTACTTATTTACAGGGTTAGGGGGACAGAGTAGGTCAGAGAGCAAGGGTCGTTCCAGCTTTTCTTCAGGTGGCAGCATTCTGGTTTTCCACAGTGGTTTGTGGAACGTAGCAGAGAACTTCTGCAAAGTTAAATTAATGCTTTTTGTTATAAGGAGACTATCATGCCGCAAAGCCAAGCCTAAAGTATCTGTGAGTATAAAGCTATCATGTAGGTGAATGTCTAGGTTCTGCATTTTGAAGCAGCTGAGTCAGTGGAGAGGCTTTGTGGCCCGGGGTCAGGGAGGTGGCACAGCCCCACCGTGTCCCCCCGGGACTGGGATCTGCTCCCCCTGGAAGCTGCATCCCGTTGCTAATTGCACGCTTCTTTCATTCTCCCACTCGATCTGTCATGACACCTTCCCAACATCATCTGTGCTGCTGATGCATTGCTATGGCATCCTACCAACCTGCCAGCCTGCGGTCCTTCAGTTCAGACAGGTCCCACACCCTGAGCCACGCCTCCTACCTGCGGGACAGCGCCATGATCGACGACACCGTGGTGATCCCCAGCCAGCAGGTAAGGAAACGCCCTGAACTCGCTCACTGCCGGGAGAAAGTGGGGAAGGGAAAAAGATCTCAGCGTAAATTGCACTGATGAGTCTGTGGTGTTCGCTGCTAGTTTATTTTACTACAAGTCTCTCTGTTTTTGCAGATATTTAACAGCATATTGTACTGTGCAGTATTAAACTCTATTCCAAAGTAAATGGATAAGCTGTGTGAATGCTACAGGGACAGTGTTCTTAATGGTCTCCACTTTAACTGATTTTTGAATGTTGCTACCAGCCTTCGGGCTAAACATTCTAGTGAACTCACAGCCACTGTCCTCAGAGACACTATCCTGAAATACGCTTTTAGTTAAAAAAAGAGATTTAGGAAATGCCCTCTTGGTAAATCACAGCGTTCATTTCTCTGAGACCAATAACATAGGATTACTTTAAGCAAATACAGAATGTTACAATAAGTGGTTTATAATAGCTTAATGCTATTCTTACTCCTTTGTTTTCTTTTTTAAAAAAGTTTATGCTTTAGGCACTGCTATGCAAAATACATCTTATTGTTTGGTTGATTAATTGATTTCATTGAAGTAAAAAGGGTTGGTTTTTTTTTTTTCTTCCCAAGGTAACAACTCTGGCCAAAGAAGCTGAAAGGAATTCCTATCGCTTGAGCTGGGGCCCTGAAAACTTGGACAATGTGGCTCTTTCTTCCAGCCCTATTCACTCAGGGTGAGTGTATCAATTAGCATTTTACTTAAAAATGAGGAACAGTGTACCTGCAGTGGCAGCAGCTTCAACTAATGCTTAACTACAAGCTGTATTTTAATTTCCTTGCCTCCTGGAGTAAATTGTTATGATCTCTTAAGCTCTGACAAACCAAGACTGTTCACTGAAATTGCTGTAAGTCAGTGAGCCCTGAGTCAAGTTCAAGAGGAATGAACGAGATAATTGATGCATACACACAGGAACTGTGTGAATTGTATGGAGAAATAAATACACTGCCTTTTTGGAGTTAGCAGTAAGTGAGATCAAGGGCCTAATCATTCCAGATGGTGGGTACTTACCGTGCTAGTGGAGTACTTTAGGTGAGCACCAACCCTGGTGTTTGCCTTTCAAATTACAGGAATAGACAAACAACCTAAACTTCACGTGATTTGCACATATTTGACCACTCTCTTCATATATTCTCACAACTGAGTCTTCATAAGCATTTGCATTTAGGCAAGCCCGTTGTCATGGCATAAGGCGGGTCAAAATGCAGGCCCAGCCAAGTTCACACTTAGAAAGCTTATCCTGGCTGGCCTTTCAAAAGCTCCTACTTCATGTGTTTAAGGTAATTCTGTTCTTCACATTGAATTCTACCCTTGTGTCCTGCCAAGAGGTTTGATTACAGATGTGCAGATGAGTTCATAAAAAACTGATGTAATTAAGAAGCCTTCAGTTTCTGTGCCACTACACTGTACACAGCATGGCTAGACATCACAAGGGGAAAGATGAGTTTTGTTAATCTCACATGACTTTGCAACTATCTTACAGTCCATATCTTTCAAAACATAGCACTGGAGTCCCATTTGGAATGACAGGTCTAGAGGAGGAACAATATTGTCATAACTGTGATTGCAAATTGCTTGATGTGACATAGATGAGAAGTTCTGTTGTTGGATGGTAGGAGGATACTTGGCTGTGACCAGTGTTGTTTGGATTTGCTTTTCATGAGCTCTAGAACTAACAAATGAGATGAAAATACTTAATATGTAAAGTATGTATGTGTTTCTATATATGCTGGTAAGATTTAAAATTGCTTTGGTGCTTTATTCTAACCCTACATGGATTCCAAACCTCTTCCAAAGGATGTATTAGTTTTCCCTTTCAGAAAGGTAGGTCTTTCCTGTGATTGCAGAGGATGAACTAAAGACTTTCTAGGAGAGTGGCATTAAATCTTGGATGTGCAGTAATTGTGTGGTTTTATTCTAAATTATATTAGTGATATTTCGATCTTTTGAGATGACCAAGATGCTAGTGGTAGGATAAGATACCTGATTTTAATAGGAGCAACACTCTTGCAGCCTTATATTAAATAGTGACCTTTAACATGACACAAATTATATTCTACTTTCTATACATACCAACTAACTTGCCACTAAATATTGTAATAAAGAAAGCTATAATAATGATTCCTCAGCTTTTGGAAAACACAGCACAGCACTTCATTTTTATCTTGTTTAGATTTGCCCAAGTCATCAAATTATCATAAACTGTTGGAGTATATCTCTTTTTTTAAACAAAGTACATTGACTGTTAGAGTTTGCTTCTGAAGTGAAACAGTTGTAGAATTACTGGAACAACAAATATATTTGTCATTTTTACTCCTCTTGTCACCCACACCCTCCTCCACACGCAGACACGCACTATTAGTAGGTTCTTCTGAACCAGCAGCACTGCTAACATTTGGGTGCCTGCAGTGGCAGAGTATTTATCTGTCATGAAAGAAAACTCTTAGAATTTTCAAAGAAATGCTGTATAAACATTGTCAGTGTCCTTGGGCAAACGTCTGGCCTTGGTTTCACCCAAGACACTGAAAATGTATTGAATTTAGATTGTGAAATAACATATCAGCAACTTACTGGACGTGAATTGCTGGTCACAGAAGATTTTAAGTTTGTATTCTGTACAATCTAAGGAAAAAAATTACACCCTGCACGGTTTCAGTGGTAAATCCCAAATTGTTGTTGGGTTCTTGCTGATGTCACATTGTAGGGAAGTGTTTCTGTGGATCACAGTGTAACACCCCCAGCAAAAGCATAAATTCAGAGAGAACTGTTCTCTGGGTGTGGAATTTCACAGGCACATATTTCAGCCTCTGCATAACTAACCAAAACCCCTTCCATGTCTGAAATTTCAGAAGGGGAAAATGTTTTAGCCATCCACTTAAAAAGTGAATGTAACTATTGTTTCAAAGCGTTGATAATTCCATCAGTAAGGAAGGAAAAGCAAGATCTTTTGTCAGAGTCTTTGGCAACCATTTCAAAACCCAGAAAACATTTCTTTCTTAAGAGGTAACACTCTTGTGGTGCTCAAAATCTCAACATAAAGATCTCTTGGACATTTTACACAGCTGACAGTTTCTGAGTAGTTTCATGCATTGGCTGAAGGTAAAAATATAAATTCCTGCATTTAAACTCCCTTTCAGCGAATCGGATTTGCTTCTCCTGATAAAACAATCAGATCTTACATATGGAGCTAAGTTAAGGACCTCTGATTATGCCAGAAGGTTTGCTGGTAATTTTAGGGGATATTATTTTTAATTACCTGCTTAAGCATTGTGAGAGACAGAACTACTCCTACATAATGCAAATACATTTCACGGTCTTACTCTCATACCTCACCATATCCTATTGTGGAAAAACCAATTTTCTTGAAGTTGGAAGGCAAAAAATCACTGAACTGCAAGATTTCTTTTCACTTGCAGCGTTTAGCTCTGGGTCCAGGCTTTGATGTTAACTTGATTTTGTGTTCTGGAGAAAATCCGTAGCAGCTCTGCAAATAGACTTGCTCACAGGAAAACTCCTATTTAATGAAAGGTATTGAATGTATATAATTTGATGGAGAAATCCCTTTTTGACTGTTTGATGATTGAGAGTATCAGTACTTCTGTCTTGAAAAAAAAGTTGGGATATTATTAGTGAGTTTGTCGTTGCCTCCATCAATGAGAAAAGGTGAAGGATGAGGGAGTGGGCAGCTTGTACTGTGACAAATAATGTGAATTATCATTCTTAGCTGCATGTCTGCAAAAAAGGAGGCTGGATCCTTGCTAACAAGGTAAACAAAATCTATTTCAAGTGTTGTATTTTGAATCCATGACACTGCTTTTCCCGATGTGAGATGATTTCCTGGAAATCGTTATGGAAACAGGACCTGGCAGCGACCAGCTGATAGTCATTTCTTAAATCTGAGAGTCTGAATGACTTCAAATTTTGCTGTAGCTTTATGACTTTTGTTCAGAAAGTTACAGTAAGGAAAAACAGCGGGTGTGTTTCATTAATAGCAAATTGGTGTTACTGGAAGAAAATGGCAATGGAGATCCGTAGAATAAGGGACATTGGAAAACTAACTGTCCGTGTGACACTGAGTGATTACTGAGAGCCTAAACAGGTCAAACTGGAAGTTTGCAATTTGTCAATCTGCAGAACAAAAGGAGGACAAGAAACATGTTGAAATGGAGAAGAGGGGAGAACAGAAGCTATAGATAGGGAAATGGAAGAGAAGAAATAACGATTCATTGGGTAATCAGGAACACTGGCTGGAATTACCTTAGATTCCTTACTCTGTGATAAATCACGGCCCACATTTCACATGTGGACGCCTAAACCAAGCAGCACTTGCCCTAACCTGCGTCTCCAAGGTTTCTTCAGGCTCTAACTGTGCGTTCAGGCATCTGCCTTCCCGTGGGAGAATGTCTGTAGAGGACCCAGATCACTGGAGTTTTCCTGCTGTAGCAGCAGTGCCATTTGTAAGCCAGGCTGTTGGTGTAGGCTTATTTCCCGTGCTCACTCCTCCCTTCTCACACGGAATGAATATGCACATATATGTATATGTTCATGTGTTTGATTTAGAAATCTCTTTCATTTTTTTCCAGTATTTCGGTATTTCATTTAACTCATTCTTTTTTTTCCCCCTTTCTTTTCTTTTTTTGATGTCAAATCATCTATTCTATTGCAGATGCTCTTCTCCATGTCTTGATCTTGACAACAGCAGGTGAACTTCTGCATAATTTCTTTCTTTAATACATTGCACTTCTCACCAACCCTATTTATCCTCCCCTCTTACCTCACTTCAGGATGCTTTAGTGTTTTGATAGTGCGCGTTAGCCAAGACAAAAAATCAGTTTAACCAGCAGGAATAGTTAGGTGTGGCCCTATTTTTCTTCTTATACATTAAGTGCCCACTTTTCTCCCTCTGCTTTGTCATATATAGCAAAAGAGTTCTGGACACATAATAAGTCCACTGCAAACAAACTTAACAAAGCTCCTTATACAATCCTAGACTGTTTTAACCACTGGTTTATTTAACAATACCTTTTCTTTGTTGGTGGCATGCCTTACTATTAATATTTAAAGGAAGGTAAAACCCCTGCACAAATAATCCAACACAAACCACTGTAATTGTTAAATTATTAAGTGGGCCTTTTATCTCATTGTCTATATAAAGAATATTTCAGAGTCACTCCCTAGGCCATATTTGCCCCATTGTGCCACCATATTTGAACTAGTAGAATAACTGCCTGAAGCTGAACATTCCCAAAGGAGATTATCTTCCCTGGGCCAACTGAGTGTTTATTGGCACCTCTTCAACTCCTTCAGCATGACCACAGAAAGGCGAAAATCTCCTCAAGTATTCAGCTGTAAATGGCTAAATGAAACCCCAAACTACAAGCCCATATTTTTAGGCTGTGTCACTCAGTCTTTCAGCAGCTGCCTAATGCAGTGGATGTTATCAGAAGTCAATACTATAGCAGTTTCCCACGTAGGGTCATGTTTTTTGTCCTCCTGGAATGTGTATTTTGCCTGGTTTCTGTATGGCACAGTTGCAGCCTGCTGGAAAGCACGCTGAGATAGTTGAATGACTTGCTGTTGACTTCAGCGGGAGCTGGATCCAAGGCCTTTTTTCGGAATTTCAGCCTCTCTCGGTTCTCCTCCTCCTGCTGAACGCTCTGGGATGGCTGAAGCACCCTGATTGTTTGTTTCTGCTTCTTCACACTGCGACTAACACTGAATGCTGCTATCTCCTTGTTTCCCAGTTTCTGTTCTAAGTTAAGAAAACCTGTGCTGAAAAGTTCAATCGTGTGCCTCCAGTGGATGTGCTCTCCTTGGAGCTTTTGTTCCCTGCTGCCCGATGAGCGCATGTGTGGCTGCACAGTCTGAGAGAATAATTGTACCTGAGCTGAGTGTATGAAGGTGGTGGGGTAGATTTTGCCTCTTCTGTGTGTTCCAAGAACTGTTGCCTGTCCCAGGAAGCCCCTTCCCCTGGTGGGTTCTGCATGGCTCTCCCAGTGACTGCAGAATGGGATGTGTGAGTGCCAACACCTGAGGCTGTGCCTCTCTGCAAAGCTCTTCACAGGACAGGGACTCCTCACAAAGCAAACAAGTATCTTCCCTCACCCCCTCCAGCACTGACACGTCCCTTTTTTAGTTTGTTTGTTCATCCTGCTGTTCTCTTTCAAATGAGGATAGATGCAGAAGCAAACCAAGTTAAGCAGCAAAGGGAGTAACTCAAGCTTTGATCTGAAATCCAAATTTCATGAAAATACACCCCAACTTTTTGTCCTTCTATCAAGTGCATAACAGTCTGTGTTTTGTTCAAGTGAAGCCCGTTGCTATTTGCTCTGTCCTCTGTAGAAGGCATGGAAACAGCCTGAAAGATGTAGGGCCCTTTGTGTATGTTCTCAACCAGAGGGACACTGTAGCCAACGCTTCTTGATAGAGTTACCTTTCATATGGCAAGTATGTAGTTTTGAATTGCTCTAAAATGGAGGAGAATGAAATGGCCTCTCTAATTTATGAGTAAGTCTTGCTAAATTAGAGGGGAATGGATGATGCTTGAGCTGACTGCTGTGTGTTTAACAAAAGCATGTGTAGACTTCCCTGCAGTCTATAACTGATTCCTATAAAATAATTGCTTTTGTACTTTGCTTTTTCTTTAGAAAAATAACCCCATTTCCCCTTCATTCTCTTTAAAAGAGGAAGGCAACGATTTATCCAAACCTGATTTGTTTCATTGATTTGCTTGTTGTGTTGCACTGCCACCTTGCTAAATCCCAGGAAAGCTCAGTATCGATCCAGTTTGCAAGACTGTCGGGGTCACATGTCTGTGTCGTGCTTCATTTTTACCAGAACCTTTAAAACTGGAAATGGAACTTACTCAAAGGCTGTCTTAGTACTGAGAAAAATGCACCATTACCCATAATCTGCTTTGTCTTTGAATCACCACTTAATTAAAATTTAAGTTAAAGTTCTTTAATCCCTTTTTTTTACCTTTTTTCCTTAATTTTTTTTTCCTTCTTGAACTCTTTGCAGCCTTTTGTGTTTCTCTTTAATGCTCCCTCTCCATTCTCTGTGCACAGATGGTTGCTAGTGCTTTTAGTTGTGCCCCCATGCAGTTGGCTCCTGGGGTAAGCTCTGAGTTTCCTGCTCACCTTCAGGGAGTAGATACGAAATGAGGGTTATTAATATTCTGGTATCATGCATTATTTTCTTTTTGACCATGGGAATTTATCACCATAAGGTATCACTTCGCAGAGTGATGGCTTCATCTGCCAATCACTCCTGCTAGTTTTGTTTGTTGAGTGCAATCTCTTCCTATCTCAGCCTTGTCACTTCACAACACCTGGTAAAAGAAGCGTTGGAGAGGGGGAAAATAACGTGTGTGTGCGTGGGCAGCAAAATAATTAGTTTGCATTTTACATTTCCTTTACATTAGTCATACAATTCTTTCACTTTCCCAAAGGCGCATTTCAGAAAGCATATTTTATACCATGCATTACTTTTGTATGAATTATCTGTATACTGATAGACACGCTCCTTCAAAAGGGAAAAGCTTTTCCGGTCCTGGAGCAGTAATGGCACATTCCAGATGCCCTATTATGTACCAAATAGGCAGAAAAAGAGGCTGCTGTGATTCAGAATATATGTTAATATGAATTATTTGCTTCACTTTCTTGCATATCCAGAAGTTTGTGAAATGTGTTGATTAAAAAAAAAAAAAGAGAGATGGAAAGAAATTGGATTAAATAAGTGCATGATGAAATGAATGTGGCAAACAGGTGGGAAATACCTGGGATGGTGTGGTGGAAAAGGATGTGTTATTACACTCTGTGTCAGCTCTACAAATCCTGTGTCAGTGTACTATCCTTTGAGGTCTAGAGCTGAGAAATTGCCCCCCTCAGTTTCTTTCCTTTGCACTCTGTTCGTGGTAGTTCTCCAAAATCTGTTTTCCAGGAATTTCTTAGTATTACACAGCTGGGTTTGTGAACTGGCTCCTCCATAATGTGATAATTGGCACTAATCTTTCTGTGCTGTGCTCACACTACTCTGTGCTTGTCTGAATAACTACTTAGATCTTCCTTATGATAAAAACAGCTGTTTTTACAGTGAATAATAATAATAATGTCTCACTGTCTTTATCCTAATCACTGTTATCTTTGTGTCCACCTTCCAGTGAGACTTGTCTTTGCCTCTTTTTCCACTCTTTGGAGCAATGGTTGCTTTTAGTGAGAGATGACTGATAGACTTTATGATAGATTTGCTGACCCACCAGGCACATTCAGTAAACTTAAACTGAAGAGAAAGAGTTGCAGCCATATGAAAAGGAGAGAGGTGATTTGGTTTGGAGCCTCACCTTTCCTGTGTATTTTTGTCTGGCATTTAACAATGGGTTTGGCGTTGCTGAGGCACATGTGGAGATAAGCTAAGGAGGACATAGGGTAGACAGGTGACTCAGCACTAACTGGACAGCGACAGAAGGTGATCCTGATGTTAAAGTCCACAATCTTGAGTATTATGTCAATAGTGAGAATAACTGAATCCCAAGAACTGTGTTCATGACAGCTTACACAATGAGAAATGTGAATGCTGCTTTAATTGAGTCAGAGCTTCTGGTAATTGTGGGGGAGTGTTTGTGTTGCTCACAGTATTAGCTTTAAAATGTGAAAGTCCTCTTGCAGCGGCATCACTGACTGCCTCAAACAACACCGGTTGTACTGGAGCCCTGCACCAGTTCTCGAAACAGCACCAGTTTGATAACACCACTTCATGCACTTACCGGGCAATTGCAGTGCAAGCCAAGAGCATTAGTGCCACAATTGAGCACTTAGTGTCTCTTAAGCTCTTCTTTCATCTGTGCTTTACCATGTATAAAGAATGTATTTTGTGAAGGAAGCTCCCATTCTTCTCAGCTAATCCCTAGACAATGGAAGCTGTAAAATGTTTTCATTTTCTTTTTTTCCCCCTTGTTAAAACCACAGAAACACCAAGCTCTAAGGAATGAGATAATGGTTGTACTACCCCGAGTTTTACACTAAGCAAAGCCTAGAGGTATCTGAATGGCAGTAGACTAGGAGACTGCATGTGTGAGACAGACTGGCATCCGTGGTGCATGGTGTGCTTCCGACTGGCGCTTGTGGCTCCTTCCCATCCTCCATCCCTCTGACTTGCACGGTGTGTCGAGTGTTGTGTTCTTACAGCATGTGGAATTCCTTGTGTGGACAATGAATGGATGCAATGTTTGTTGCACAGAACGGTCAAGGGGACAGTGGAAAAATCCCTGTGTTAGTTACTCCTGTTCCCAGGGAGTATATTTTCTCTCTTGCAGGTCCTTCAGTAGCATTTCTGCGACTCCCCATGAGATGATTCTATTTTAGTGGCTAGAACTAGGCCTGACATCGTTTTATCTCCTCTACTCTTACTTTCACTTCCAGCAGCCTGACATTCCCATCCCACACCAGGCATGATCCTAAGTCATAAACCAGTAAAAAAAAAAATAAATAAATAAAAAAAAAATAAAAAAAATTGGGAGTAGTTCTACACCCTTCCCAAGAATGTCCCAAATCTGTCAAAATCTGTCAGTTATGTGTGGAACTACAAAAAATTAAGCACAAAAGAAATTCCAAACAAAATGAAATGTTTTTCTCTCTCTTAAAGAAAAAGAAATAAATAACTTACCTTGTGCTGGAAGAGGGGTCCCTGTAGATGGCTTTTGTGCACCTCTGCGTTTTCCAGTGGGACACTGCATTGGTGTGCAAAGCAACACAGACAAACAAAAATCCATAAATAAATCTCTTGTACAGTTTATACACCTCTTATACAGTACTTGTAGCTATTGTTGTCTGACCAAAACCCCAAATTTGTCTTCAAACACTAATGACAAACTGATTTTTTTTTTTTTAATATTAATAGGTGATAACCCCACTGATGGAATATGAATTGTATCCACACACTCCAAAATTAAATTTGGTTGTTTTTTTAAATATCCAAACCTATTTTTATTAGAAATTATATTTTACCATATAACTATACAATTATATTGAGAACCTAAAAAAAATATAATCCCCAGCCTTCCTGGCAGAATTGGCTTTATATTTTTGAATCACAAATAGTTTCCTTTGATGAGATGTATTTGCTTGTAAAGTATTGAATGAGTGCCCGCTTTAGGCAGAGTTGTTTGCAGGTACAGAGCAGAGATATAGGTACACGTGTTCACATTTATTGGTGTCTGCTGGTATTTTACCAACAGCAGCACCGTAGAACGAGATTTTCAGTGAAGAACTCTTAGGTAGCAGGCGTAAATTAATAAATGACCTCAGCATAATTTGGTGCTTCAGATGGGAGAAAGGCTTTTTCTAATTGTACCTCTTGAGCAAGAGCCCCGTTTACATACGTAGCGCGTTACGTATGTGGAACGTACCCACGGTCCTTGGTGAAACGCTCCGTCCCTGACTGGTTTTCCCTGATTTTGCAGCTTCCTGGTGAGCTTCATGGTGGATGCCCGCGGGGGTGCCATGCGGGGCTGCAGGCACAACGGGCTGCGCATCATCATCCCCCCGCGCAAGTGCACGGCCCCGACGCGCGTGACGTGCCGGCTGGTGAAGCGCCACCGGCTGGCCACCATGCCCCCCATGGTGGAAGGGGAAGGGCTGGCCAGCCGCCTCATCGAAGTGGGACCTTCGGGGGCGCAGTTCCTTGGGTAAGGGGGGCCACGTGGCCTGGAGGAAAAACGTTTTCAGCCGTATTTTTGCCTTTAAGTTGCACTGAAACGGTTCCCTTTTCAAGACGCGAAGGGGAAAAGATCCTTGTGGCACCGTAGCAGACAGGTGGTGTGAAATACAGATCCGCTGCCAGTTAACTGATCGGGAAGGTTTTGCACCTTTTCCTTTCAAAGTGGGTATTTTAAGCACTAGCACTAAGGTTAATGTGCTTCCGTGGATATAATTATTACTCAGTGTTGTGGGATATTATAGTGGGAGGAGACTCCCTTGGAACCAGAATAGGCAGTTCATGCTATATTTAAAAGATGAGTAGCACAGTGCTGATCTAAACCCCGAATGTGAAGCCTGCTATGTACACAACACAAGTTACAGTGGGCTATTTTAGGGACTTCCATTGTGTTATCAGTAATTTGGACTATTGCCTTTGGTTTTTATGGAGTTGAAATTGCTAAACTAAGCAATTGGACAACCCTGGAATTTTCTGGCCATTTCTTTTTTGTCCTATGCTGCAAAACCAGTAGGAAGGTCAGATTTGTGTCTGCTGCTCAGTTTGTTTTAGCAATTTTCAGCTGAAAGCAGCAGTTACTTGCACTTCTGAAAATTTGTTTTGCCAGCTGTTCTCCCTATCAACTGTGGCATCCAGAAGGGAGTGATTGAAGGAACCCCTTCTATTACATTCAGAAACTCTAAAAGACGTGACTCTGTAAAGAGCAATAGTTTAAATCCATTTGGGATTAACTCAGTTGCTTTAAAATCCTATTATAACAGGCAGTCATCAGAGCTACCATCTTCATTAGTGCTACCACTTATTCTTTTCACATCTTGGTCACCTTAAAGAGAAGCAGAAAGCAACCTAAACAGCAGACGAAATATTGTGCTGTCACATTCAGTCTTCCCATTATCTCTGTCACACACAATGGATTTTAAGTGTGTCTCCCATTTTTTTTAATTGTTTCCTCTAGCTAATGAGAATGTCTCCCTAAAAGACGAGGCTGTAGGAGAGTTTATTCATTCTCAGGTCTTTGTGTCCTTCCTGCGAGCATTTTTCCGGGTGTTGTGCTGGCAGTGAAATCAGAAAATCACTGTGCAGTTTGCAGAGGTGCATTCTCAGGTCCAGATCCTGTTCCCATCGAGTTCACGGCCAAGGCCCCCGTGAGCAAGATAAGATCCTAAATTCACAAAATTAATTTTGCCGATTTTGGTCACCAAATTGTCACGGCTAGGACGGAACCTTATTTAGTGTACAGCCTAATTCCACTCTGTGCACCAGACAGTGGCACTGGCGTTCTGGCACAAAAAATACATAAAGTTTATTTATGTTCTTTCTTTCACTGCTGCTTTGGATGTACTCAGTAAACTTCATCTGCCTACGGCTCCTCCCCCACTTAATGAGGGAGAAAGCTTGGTCAGCCGAATCCTTCAGCTGGGGCCTCCTGGGACCAAATTCCTTGGGTAGGAGAGACTTGAAACAAATTGATGGATGCTGACCTCCCCATTCTTCTCCTCCTTCTGCAATATGATTTTTTTATTGTCATTATGCCCATGATATTGTCCCTTTCTATCATTTGAGATTTTGTACACTTAACCCTTAGTGGACCATTTTTCAACCTTTGTGGTATGTGGTTTTGTTTTGGTGGTATGTTTGTATCTTTTTCTTCCAGTCCTGTGGCCTTCATTTTTGTTTTGGCATGAAATCTTCCTAGTTATGTGCTTGATGTCTGTAGCAAAGCAACCTGGATTGGGACAAAAAAAAAAAAAAAAAAAGGAATCTACTGTAAATTTCAAGCTGTTTTTTTGTATCAAGGACTGATCAGTCAATAAGTTCTATGTCAGATACCACCAGTGTGATAGAACACACGGCATCTACTATGTACATGGCAACCTGTGTGAGTCCTCTAATCAGAGAAGTGTATCTACAAACATATTTTTATCTTCTCTCTTATTCCTAAGAGTATGTATGTATATGTATATCTAAATATAGATATATTATATGTACACATATATGTGTATATGTGTGTGTATATATATATATATGGGCGCTTATGCTGATACATATATTGACATGTGCTTGTAAGGCAACAAGGCAAATTCTTATCTCCTATACTGCAATAGCAACCCAGACAATCTCCTCAGACCTCCTGTATCTCTCCCAAGGTGTAAATCAGGAATAAGTTCATTGGAACATATAGAATTATAAAGAAGTAAATTGCTGCAGGGGCGCAACTGCCCCCTGAGAGCAATGAAATTATTCTGATTTGCACTAGTATAAGCGAGATCAGAATTTGTCCCACTATTCCTATATGTTACAGTAGATTCTCTTTGAAATGAAGTTGCACAGGTTAACCCAGACAGTAGTGACAACTAAAACGAGCATGAGTTTTTGATGGATTTGCAAAGCCATCACCAAATTTCCAGATAAGCACTATTATCTTACCAAATCTCATTCACACTGTGGAAAGAGGTGAATGCACTTTTTCATCTGTCCTTCAGCACTCACTGGGTCCCTGTAAACATTTAGTTCGTGTTAGTGGCCTACTAGTTTAGGATTTGTGCCAAAGTATTCCAGCCAAATAGGTAGAATTCCAGGTCACTTTGTAGCAGACTGAATAGAGTTGCTGTTAATCCTGTCTCTTCCTCTCTCCCGTGTGCATTTAATGCGCTGTGTTGCCGTGCCAGGCCTGTGATTGTGGAGATCCCCCATTTTGCTGCTCTGCGTGGGAAGGAGAGGGAGCTGGTGATCCTGCGCAGCGAGAACGGGGACAGCTGGAAGGAGCATTTCTGTGACTACACCGAGGACGAGCTGAACGAAATCCTCAATGGGATGGATGAAGGTATCCAGGGGCACTTGGTTTTTTATCCTGCTCCTGCACTGCTGCTCTGACCATTTGCTTAATTCCCTTGCATGGTGTGCTGAAGTCATGGGACAAGACATCTGCCATCACGAAACTGGGAAGAGGTGTTACACTTGTGTTTGCTGCTGCTCCCTTTCATAGTGTAAAACAAAAAGTTTCCACAGCAAACATCTTTCCAAAACAAGGCAATTATCATACTAATCCTTTCCCAGCAGCCCCACGTGTGGGAGGAAATGTCAGTCACGGATACTCTTGCTTTCTGAGAGAACAGAATGGCCTGGGCTGTCTTGGAGCTGCAGAATTTGTGATTTTTTTTTTTTTTAAAAAACAAAAACCCCCAAACAAACCCAAAAGTAAACAAGCCACCTCACAGAATTAAAGCTGAACTCATACTTTGATAGTTTTTTGTTTTGAAGTTTCATTTTCTTTGTGCTGCTTCACGACATTTTAAATATGTGAACTAGAAAAGGGCTTAGACAAATCCCTTGGCATGTTTGGCTGTTTATTTTGGAGATGTCAACATATTCTATTGGCTGTCTTAAGCCTTCAGTTGATTGTTCTGTCTGTCTGTCCTTTCCCTGATTTCTCCGGTTTAGCTGAACACTGGGATGTGTTTCCTTTTCCCCCCTCAATTTCTAGACAAAAAAATGTTGTGTAAGTTGCATCAAACTGTGAAAAGCTTGACTGCATTTTGAAGGTTCTATGAAACTCTTGTCTTCTGACCATGTCCTCTTCCGCCCCCAGTACTTGACACTCCAGAGGAGCTGGACAAGAAGCGGATCTGCCGCATCATCACCCGAGATTTCCCTCAGTACTTCGCGGTGGTGTCCCGGATCAAGCAGGACAGCAACCTCATCGGGCCCGAGGGAGGGGTGCTGAGCAGCACTGTGGTGCCACAAGTGCAGGCAGTCTTCCCAGAAGGGGCTCTAACCAAACGAATCCGCGTTGGCCTCCAGGTACAGTGCCACAATCACGAGGTTTTCAGTGTAAAATCACCTTCTTTGAAGTTTTGGGCCCCTCAGTTTAGGAAGGATATTGAGGTGCTGGAGCGTGTCCAAAGAAGGGCAATGAGGCTGGTGAAGTGTCTGGAGCACAAGTCCTTTGAGGAGAGGCTGATGGAGCTGGGGTTGTTCATCCTGGAGAGCAGGAGGCTCAGGGGACACCTCATCACTCTCAACTCCCTGACGAGAGGTTGTAGACAGGTGGGGGTTGTCTTCTTCTCCCAGGCAACCAGCAGTAAGACAAGAGGGCATGGTCTCCAGCTCTGCCAGGGGAGGTTTAAGTTGGACATTAGGAAGAAATTCTTTACAGAGAGAGTGGTCAGACAGTGGAATGGGCTGCCCAGGGAGGGGGTGGAGTCACCATCCCTGGAGGTGTTTAAAAAGAGACTGGACGTGGCAATCAGTGCCATGGTCTGGGTGACAAGGTGGTGTTGGGTCAAAGGTTGATCTCACAGGTCTTTTCCAACCTAGTTGATTCTGTGTTTCTGTGAATGGAGAGCAGCATGTTCAGCTTACCATGTTGTATCTTGTCTACAATGCTTCTAGTAAAAATAGTAATAATAAAAAAAAAAATCCATGCAAAAGTCAAAGCAAGTGGTAAAGCTTTGGATTTTTACAGTTAATTCAGATTCCTGTCTGTTAACTGTCCATATAATCTTGGGAAAAGTACCTAATTTTGGTGATGATTATGATGTCGTAATAATAGTATATTGATAATGATTTAGTAGGTCATAGAACAGCTTCTTAAATACTTCTTATGAAAGGCAACAGAAAAGTAAACAGTGCTGCAATAATTAAGTCAAATGTCCAGATTCTCATCATGAAGGAACCAGCCTAACCATTCACTTCTGAAAGAAAGGGAAGTCTTCTCCTCTGTCTCCATCTCATCCTCCTGCTGCTTGCATCCCCAGCTTACCTTGGCCGGGAGACTGTGCTTGTTGATACCCCCTGGGCTAGGCTGAATAGCACACGAAAACATCTCAGAGCTTATTCTGAGGGTACAGACCCAGTTCTTTACAAACTCCTTAAGTAACTGTTCTGTTCTTTTCCGTTGCTCTGGAAAGGCTCAACCTATGCACACTGAACTTACGAAGAAGATTTTAGGCAACAAGGCTACCTTCAGCCCCATAGTCACGCTGGAGCCCCGGAGGAGGAAGTTCCATAAACCCATCACCATGACCATTCCCGTCCCCAAGGCCTCCAGCGACGGGCTCATGAATGGCTATGGGGGCGACACGCCCACCCTGAGGTTACTCTGCAGCATCACAGGTAGGATGCCAGCGCTGCAGCTTTCCCTGCGCATCTTCAATCTGTCGCTCCTCGTGGGCTGAAAATGTTAAGCTGATTGCACGCACGGGAAGCTGGGGGAAAACCTGACTGGGATGAGAAGCTGTGAAAATTAACCACGTTCCAAACAATTATTTTTAAGCAGAAATAACATTTGGTGTTTGGACTAACAAGAGATGTGTAATATAATCATAGACTTCAGGTTTGGTGGGGTTTTTTGCGTTTTCCTTACAGTTTGTTTCTTGAGGACCCACGTACCTCTGCCTGGCAGACTAAGTGTGGTTCAGACTTCATGTTGCACTGCACTGAAGTGAAAATTAATGGATTTTAACACTTAGTGCTTGCTGTAAATCCAAAGTGACCAGTGCCTCGCTCAGTCTCACTTAAGAGGCAGAAATGAGCTGCATGCATTTAATTGAATAAATTCATTTAATCATGTTTAATTTAACCTATCCAATCCTACTGGCCTTGGTGGAATAATATGGCTCCAAGGAGAAGGCATGTCTGGGATTATTACTGATTTCATAGCAATTAAAAACTCGGGAGAATTTAAAATATTTCTTAGAACCAAAAAAGTTGCAGACTTGCTTGGTTTTAACTTTTTTTTTTTTTTAAATCTCTCTCACTTCAGGAGGAACCACCCCTGCCCAATGGGAAGACATCACCGGGACAACACCACTGACATTTGTTAATGAATGTGTTTCCTTCACAACAAATGTGTCTGCCAGGTACCTACACAACCAGACATGAGTTTTACAGTGATGCTTTCCAAGTGCATGTCTTTTTTTCCAGCAAATATTTCCTTTAAACTGTTTTAGCTTATATAGAAAAAGGAGCAGAGAATATTATACAAATTTCTGTGGAAATAGAAATCCTTTGTTTGGGTGCCTCATTACACATCTTTCAAGAGGTATTACTTCCAGGCTATCCGAAAACTGAGAAGCCAGGCAGAAAGACCTGTAGGTGTACAAAACTGGGTGTAGGAGCATCTCTTCCAACCATTTGTTCCTTCTGTCTTTCTGAAAACAGAATTTCATATTAAATAATAATAATAATAATAAACATCTGTATTTATGTATTTTAGTTTGTACGCTGGCCGGGATTTATATCACAGAAATGCACAAAAGTCTCCTCCCCTGTAACAGGAGATGCAATCCCTGGTCTGGAAAGTGTTCCATTTAGGGAATGTAGTCTAGCAAACAAAAATCTTGGATAACTTGCCCATGAAATTCAGTGAATTCAGTGCGAACCTTTGGTGTCCAGGGCAGTTATTACTATTAGATTAGATTTGTTATATGGTGAAATAATGTATTCAGTGTTAAAATGAGATCAGCTCTTGCAGCCCAACCTCCAGTTTAACATTAGGCAAAATAAGGTATTATTTTTTATACTTTCTCAGTTCAGAAAGGGACTTTTTTTCCCCTTGAGGCTGGCTGCTTTGCTGATGGTACATTCCTTTTTGGTTCAGGCAAACATTTTCCTGTAACAGCAGTGACCACGAGAGGGAGATCTTACAGTGTGCTTAGCTCTCAGCTGCTACTGCAGCAGTCTGTGTAAAGGGTGAAATTAAAGCTGAATTAGAGGTTAATTTAAGAACCATATGTGGAAATCCCAATGATGATGTGAAAATTGATTACTGTTGTTAATGTTCTGTGATACAGGCAGGGTCCCACGTAGAGATTTTAATGGGTTCTGAATATTCAACTGACTCCTTTCACTCAAACTCACTAAGTGCTGGTAAAGTTAGAAAATGGGATTTTTCATATATTTGCAGTCAGGGAAATAATTACAAGCTAGCCTTAATTTTTTCACTTGTGCCCTGGTCTAAAAGTGCCAAGACTCAGCTAATTCCTGACTGTTTGCTATTCAGAGTAATTTTTTACATCTAGCTAAATCATTACTGATGGACAACAGTTTTCCCATTTGTAAGACTCACTCTGTCCCAAATGAGCTTGGGAAAGAGATACATTTGTCATGTGAATCACACTGCAGACTTGGAGGCATGGCTGTTGTTTTCCATTTCCTGAGCTGCAGCTTTTTTAAAAATTGTCTCTGTTTGGGCTTTTTAAGCCCCTGGTGTATGACAGCAAATCATTGAGGCATCTGGTGGTTTCTCGGAGGATGCAGCCTCTCCAGTGTGAGTCCAGCACTGCATAGTTCTCCCACACAGGAAAAGGAAAGTATCAGTGTGCAGAGCCTTTCTGTACCACACATGCTTTCTCTCCTCCAAATGTCATCAGCCTGTTTTTTTGCCCAGTGTGTTTGTTAAATGTTCTAAAGAGCAGCACAGCACAAAATTCACTGTTATTCAGCTGCAGATGAGTAAGCCCAGAGCAGTCACGCTCAGAGGGTGTGCTTTGGGGTCCTAATGCCGTGTAATCCACAGTAAGGAATAAGCCCCCTGTAGATTATGTCAGCTTTTGAGCTGTCTTTGACCTCTCCCAACTTCCGTCTCCATCCTACGGGTATGAAACTCGAGCATGATTTCCACCCACACAGTGGATTTTATGTAGCAGAAATGTCATCAGCTCCGCAGAGAAACCAGAGTGATGGCTGGGAAAGCAGGCAGCACATGTTAGTCCCTGGAAAATAGTTGGTGATTAAATTCACACGAGAGTAATTTCTGACTTTGCATTCAGGATGAAATCATTTACATTGAGCTAAAGACCCCCAGGTTTTGATATTGTATGTAAGGAATGTGCTGTTATCCTTTAAGTTCGATGGTGGACAAAAATTGTAACAATTTCGGTAACAATTCTTTCTTATGACTTGTTATCTACAGTTGCTGGGAAAACATATAATTTCCTTTCTTAAATCTTTTTTTGGCTGATTTCCCAACTCTTCATTTTCTTTTACAGATTTTGGTTGATAGACTGTCGACAGACACAAGAATCTGTTACTTTTGCTTCCCAAGTGTACAGAGAGATTATCTGTGTCCCCTACATGGCCAAATTTGTGGTGTTTGCCAAATCCCACGATCCCATCGAAGCACGGTTAAGGTGTTTCTGCATGACGGATGACAAGGTGGATAAAACTCTAGAACAACAAGAAAATTTTGCTGAAGTTGCCAGAAGCAGGGACGTAGAGGTACTGTGCAGGACTCTGTTTTCTCCATTTTCTAGTGTCTGCTTTTGAACTAATATTTTCTGCCTTCTGTCTGCCACAAGTACTGCAAAATAACTGCCAACAACTACTGTCATAAGGCAGTATCAACTGAGTGATAAGATGGAAACTTGGACTTGAGTCAGGTATAAGGGAAAAGTAGTGATGAAACCCTGATCCCAGTGGGCAGCTAAAGGGGGACAGTCAGAGCCCAAAAGCACAGGTAGATCCCAATTTCCAGTAACTCCTAAGTGCATATCACTAACCAAAAAGGCAGTTGACAGTAGTCACGTTTTGTCAGCACCTTTACGTACCAAGAAGTTGAAGTAGCAAGTTCGATTAATATTCTGCTTTACAAAAATAAAATTAAATCTGCTGCTGAACAGGCAAAAGCTTTGCAGGAAACTGCCTGCTAAATGCAGTTTTTCTGGCTCTGTCAGCTTCCTCAGAAGGGATAACAGATTGGAAGTGCTTTAACTTACAGGCATGGCACATTCTTCTGCTTACTTCAGCTGCTTTTCCATGAGAATCCCACAGTTAAAAAATTCATCCTTGCTGTTCCTGAAGCTCTGAGAGGCATTTCTTGTGCACAGCAGGTAGATAATGTAAGGGTTATCAAACTGCCAAGGCTGAATTTCTGGGAAGTAAGGATGAGATATTAGTGTATTGTCAGGTTGAAGGGAACATCTCCCGAACTGCTAATCTGTTATTTAAACACATGAGGGGGGCATAACAGCACAATCTGAAGATGTAACAATAGTACCACTATACAGGGATTTCAGAGAGGTATTTACCTGAGGCCTGACTTTGAAAAGCCCTAGGCCTTTACCAATCCACCTGAAATAAATAGAAATCTACTGATATACACTGCCTTTGACTTTTGATTTGATTGCTGAAGAAAATACTTCTCTGACTGTGATTCCTTCTTTAAGGAGAAGTCCTAACCACCTCCCTGTGATTAATTGCTGCTTTGCTGCTTTTTCCTTTTCCAACAGGTATTAGAAGGAAAACCCATCTATGTTGACTGCTTTGGCAATTTGGTGCCTCTCACAAAGAGTGGGCAACATCACATATTCAGCTTTTTTGCCTTCAAAGAGAATAGACTTCCTCTGTTTGTTAAGGTAATGTTAATGGCTCCTTTTTTGGATATTTCAAGTTACTGTTTCACCATATTTTTGCTAACAAAGGAAAAAAAATCAATTTAGCTAACTTCCCAAGTGTATAATCTGATGTTGTCCCTGTAGTATTCCATTTAAAAGGATGTATTTTTGCTCTGGCAGGTGCGAGATACCACTCAAGAACCCTGTGGACGATTATCTTTCATGAAGGAGCCAAAATCTACAAGAGGCCTCGTTCACCAAGCCATATGTAATTTAAACATCACTTTACCCATTTACACAAAGGTACTGTGAAATTACACTGATCTTTAGTCATCAGCATTAATAATACAAATGAGGAAGGAGGAGGAGGGCAAAACACTTCAAGTTTTGTGGTCAGGGATTTTAAAGAGGAATAAATTCCACCCAAGGACTTCCAGCCTCTAGGGTTTGGTACTTCTAGTGCCAGTGTTTGGAGGTGTTATCAGGTATTTTCTGAGGACTCAGAAGAGATGAGTGGGAGTGCCCTTGATTCTGTTTAAACAAGATCAGATATTAAGCACTCGTTTCCTTAGAAAGAGTCAGTTTATGTTTATTCTGGGGAAACAGGGAGGGTTTTTTTGTCCTGGTCAAATTAGCAGCTGCATGCCTTTCAGGGATGTATGATGCTGTTTGTCCCAAATCTTGCATGTTTGTGTTCATTTTTTCCTCAGCATCTTTAGAATATATTATCTTTAATATAGTATTTTTGTGTAATTTTAAAAGAGCACATCTCGACATATTTTTAACTTCCAATGAGTAATGTTCTTAACTATTTTAAGTATTTAGTCATGCTAATTTATAGAGAAAAAGCATGTATATATTGCAAGTTTTGATACAAATAAGGATCACTAGAAGTCTAACACTCAGAAGCAATTTTTCTGTTTGTATTTTACTCGGTTCTGTAGTCTTTTGTGTTTTAAACTGACAGTTCAGTTTTGCTGCTTTTTGACGTAAGAAATCAACTGCAGAAACATTCTGCATTTTGGTCTTTTCTGTTAAATGTTGTCAGAAGTTACTTTTTCCCACTCTCTTCTAAAAAAATTACGTTTTGCCTGCTGTTTTCCCCTTCTCTTTTCGCATGGCAATTTGGAACTGAAAGGAATCAGATTCAGATCAAGAACCAGAAGAGGTAATGTTGCTAAATCAGCATGTTCATGCCTACTCACACCACTCAAACACAGCTAACAGACACAACTTGGAAGATTAAATCCGTAGTAAAACAGGCACATTCATCCTCAGCTCGGTGCTACAAACACGACAAGGAGGAGTGCAAGGAAAGGCTCTTGTACAGGCTCACTTTTGGAATGTACAGAGTTTAACGTGCCCTGTGTCAAAAGTAGAAATCTTCTCCATTTATAACATCCACTAGACTGAAGGTTTCTGACATCCAGCACGAAGTCAGTGTTAACTCAGAAGTCACGAGTAAGTTTACCTCGAGTATAAGGTTTAGAATTTTCATCTTTGCCGTAAACTAAATGGCACCAACTCCGCCCTGTGCTCCCAGCCCTCTTCTGGCAGTTAGGGATGTTCCTTAAGGTTTGACCCCTATGTGAATGGGTAACATTAGAAAAGCATCCCCACATTTTGGTGATGTTCAGCTGTTGGAAACAAGAGGGAGAATAGGCAGCTCCCCAAAGGGGATGGACATCTTTTCCATGGATACAGAACGGAGTTCAGCAGTGCTGTGGCGTGGATTGCAGTTTCCTATTATAGTTACAGAGATATTTACCACTCCTATGGTAAATACGACCTCTTCTGTATGTGTATAAGAAACTAAAGCTCAAAAGGACAAGCTCATTGGTGGCTAAAACCACCTCACATTTTAAATTATTTTTGTTGACTTCATTATTTTTATGTTAATAATATTTATTAGTATGCTGACATAATGCTGATCTGGAAGAACATAAAGTAAGGGGAATTAAAGGATCCCAGGTTACCATGTAGGGTGATCTGTGCATCACAGGAATTCAGACTATTATGGATCCATAACACACCCTGCTGACTGTAAAATTTAACTATGTGAGCTCAAAGCTTTGCAAGGCACGTACAGACTTGCACCTGTGGCCAGTGATTTACTTCTGTTCATTGGCAGTTTGTGGAAAAGCAAGGATTTACTCACATCATAACTGAACCTATGTTTTATATTCTTATAAAAGAATATTTTCAAGCAAGTACAGCATTTTCAACACCCACTAAAAAACTTGGGGGCCTTAACACACACGGTATCTTGTACCAGGAGTACTGCACAGCTTGATTTGCATTCCCCACAGTCATCCTACCCCCACCACAAGTTTGTACAGGAAATTAAACATTTAATGCTACTTCTGCCTTGGGGTACTTTGCATGGCCAAATTCACCCAACATGTGCTTGTGTGGACAAACGCTGGCAGAACTGAAATAAATTCAAATCACAAGGCAACCTCAAAAATCTGCTTCTTGAATTTTCATAGTCTGACAGTGCATTTTGTTTCATGTGGTTTTTTTTGGGAAGGATGATATTTTCTTTCACTAAAGAAATTAAGCCATGCTTTTACTGTTACCTGAGATACATTCTTGGCTCCACATAAGTCCATTAATTTGTGTGTCTCCATACATCTAGTAGATTTAACTTCATGAGCGACTTCTGCATTTCAGTTTGATTTGAACTTTGAAATTTCCTCCTTTTTTCCCTTCCAGGTTGAGATGACATCAGAAAAAAGTAAGATTTTCTTTTTTTTGACTTGAAAGTGTTATAATGCAGTTTGTATGAAAGGTGGTTAAGAGTAAATATAAGCATGAAAGAGAGCTAAGTTTTTAACTGCTATTGCTAATAACATCAATACTTTAACAGAAAACAATTTAATATCGAAGCAGCTATCCAATTAAAGACATTGTAACGTATAAATTAACAATTTAAAACCGTTCATCTAAGCATTTACTTTCCTTTGACATCCCTAGTGATCCTGCTATTGCTATTTTGCTTGTATGGACGCTCATCCCTCCATTTTTTTTGTTTTCTCCACTTATTGACACCCATCCTTGCCTCATACTCGAGACAGATGACAGTATCACTTTTCAGGAAAACTTAGTGAAGGCTCCCTGTGTTTCATTGAGCTCGTGGAATGCAAGTGTGCCAAAAAGTGATACTGTCCAAAGTAATCAGGCTGTTTAACCCTTCCCTGCCCTGTACTGTGGTGAAATATGGCTGGAAATATGACATTAAAGCTTGGCATAGTGTGTACCCCTTGTACCTCCAGAATCAGGCCGTTACTGTCAGAAACTGAGGGCGAGGGGAGGTCACTAAGATCTCCTTTGGAGAAGATGCAAATCAAACAAATACACGGACTGAAGAGAGTCTCTAATGAGAGCTGCTTCCAAATGAGCCATTTCTTGGATCCGTTTAGGGAGAGAATGACATCTGTCTTGTTTCCAGTTAAAGTGCCATGTCTTGCATTGTTCCACCGCTGCTTTCTCACTGCCAGCTCCCCAGGCCACAGAGAAGCCCTTTATTTCCCACAGGAGCTGCTTTGCTTCAGGCTAATTTGCTTCCTTCTTTGGCCAGTGGGACACTCATGCCTTTGATATTTATGAAAATATATCCTACAAGTCTGTGAAGTTACCAACCAGCACTTCAGTGTGCGCTGGACGGTTGACACCAAAACAGCAGCACCAAAAGGCCACATTTTCAGCACTGAAATACCCTGCATCGATCTGGTTGTAATTAATGTACAGCGCAGACATTTAGCATTCGTTACACCCAGGAGAACAGCGTAGCAAACCAGCTGTTTTTTTACAGATAAATACAACTACTTATGCTATATTGCTGAGGTCCTCCTTATTTGCACCAGCGCTTTGGCTTAAAGTTTGCAGTGCCGAAATGTGCAGTTCCATGTGACGTTCTACCACCTTTAAAGGGAAAATGTCCAGTTATAATTCCTAAGCATTGTGTTCTGTTTGTAACTTGCTTGAGTCCTCCACTGTTTCATTCTGTTCAGTATCCATTTTCTACTAGTCCTTGCTGAAACAGAACATTCCCAGCAGGCACTTGTGGCACAATGGGAATTCACTGCAGCCAGCTTCCTGTATCTTGATTGCCAGATTAGACAAATATTTCACCACAGTATGTTTTACAAGATCCTCCCGTACCTTTAATTGATATGATTAATTTTTAGAGCTCTTGTTTTTTAACCGAAGCTACAACATCCCCAGCAGCATTTGCAACACCTTTGCTTTGCATGGAAATAACTTGCCTTACATGAATTGTACGTATGTGTCTAGTGTGACTGTCTCTGATTTTGGGTTGCCATACATTACATTTTTAAAACTCTGAAATCACTTCTAAGTTGATTCACAGTTTTTTCCTATTCTCTCTCCTTTTCTTCTCTGTCCTCTCTTTCCTCGGTCAGTTCATTAGTTGTCAATGAGGATGTTCCAAGGAAAGGACCATGCCTCTTAAAACAAAAGACTGTTTGTTTCATTGTGTAGGTGTGAAATCCCCTTAGATGAAATGCCGGTTTGCAGCTGATTCAGATCTCTCCGTATTTGGTCATATTTTAGATTACTGCAGAATTACTTTTCACTTTTTATTTTGGTCATTCAGAAAAACAAAACCGTTAACCCGATGTTACTCTGACAGTTTGCTAACACTGGCTTTCTCTTAGAGGAAATCGACTTTCAATCAGTTCTAATGCTTTCCCCCTTTTTTCTTGTTTTTCTTTTTATTTGAACATTGATCTGTAACATCTGAACAATCTTGAGATGCCTCTCTTTGTGTAACTTCACTGTGTTTCTTCTGGTTTTGGTTTTTAAATTTCGTTGTTGTTGTTTTGGTTTCTTTTTAGTGGTGTCCTGATTTGGTTTGTTCCAGCTTGGATACTGTATGTGTGGTTGTGCTCTAGCGATAAAGTGAAGCAAGTTATTTCCTGCCATTTTCCTTTTCAGTTGGGTTTTCCCCCCATTCCCGTTAGCTTTGCTTTGCACTTGTACCCTCAGATCTTGTGGAGTCATCATTCCCGGCCCATTTTGTTGACCTTCCCACCACTGCAACCAAAGACTGTCATTTTCAGTCCTGATTACATTTTCCAATCTCTATTTTTGATTTCCACTTTACTTTCAATGTTTTTCATTCGCATCAAAGATGACGAGACAGAGTCTACAGAAACATCTATCCTGAAAAGCCATCTGGTTAATGAAGTCCCTGTACTAGCCAGTCCAGACCTGTTGTCTGAAGTTTCAGAGATGAAACAAGATTTGATCAAAATGACTGCCATCCTGACAACTGACCCTTCTGATAAATCAGGCTCCATTAAAGTGAAAGATCTTGGAAAACCTGCTGAGGAAGAGCCAGGAGAGCCTTTCGAAATAGTTGAAAGAGTGAAAGAGGACTTAGAAAAAGTAAATGAAATTCTGAGAGGGGGATCCTATACCAGAGAAGAACATGTTTTGCACGAGTCCCTTTCCAAACAAGAGCCCATAGAAGAAGAATGGATCATTGTCAGCGATGAGGAAATTGAAGAGGCCAGAAGAAATGCTCCCTCAGAAGTCACGGAGTCGACCGGTGTAGATGTCAGGGTAGACAAAGGGACAGCAAAAAAGGGAGAGCGAGACACGAAAGGAAAGGTAAAGGATGTAAAACCACACGTTTCTCCTCATGGGGTGCGGCCACAAGCCTTACAAGAGGACTTAGCAGAAGAGAAGGCTGAAGCTGTAGTAATAAGTAGGGATTCTGAAAAAGGAGGAAAAGAATCTCCAAAAAGTGGAAAGGAGCAACAGAAGGCAGCCTCAGAAGTTAAAAAGCCTGTTAGGACAAAATTAAAAGAGAAGCCAAAGCCAAAGGAAGGCAAGGCACAGAGCAGCGGAGAAAAACTGAGACTACCAAAGCTCACTGCAGACGAGCCGCAGGGCGGGGAACCCGGCCTAAAGGTGACAGCTGCTCCGGAGGCTAAAGCCGTGTCCCCTGTTATAGAGGACACTCCCATTGGCTCCATAAAAGATAAAGTGAAAGCTCTTCAGAAACGAGTGGAAGACGAGCAAAAAGTACGGTCCAAACTACCTGTCAGAGTTCAAGCAAAAGAAAGCCCTGCCGAGAAGGGGCCGAAGAAACCAGCACAAGTCAAAAAACCGGTAGCACACAAAGCCCAGCCGCCCATCTCACCTTCTTCTAAGACTGAGAGACTCGAAGAGACCATGTCAGTTCGTGAGCTGATGAAAGCCTTCCAGTCAGGGCAGGACCCATCCAAGAACGTGTCTGGCCTGTTTGAGCACAAGTCCGTCAAACAGAAGCAACAGGCCCCCGAGAAGGAAACAACGCGGAGGAAAACAACTCCTTCGCAGAGCGAAGCGAGGCGAGTAACAAGCCTCAAGACGGACAAACAGAAGGACAAACTGAGCCCGGTATCAAAAGCAGAGAAAGAGCCGCAACCCAAAAAAGGAAAAACGCCAGTTACTAGCACTGAAACTACCAAGAAAGCTGGTGGTAAAGACCAGGCGAAAGAGCAGAGCAGCAAAAAGCCAACAGAGCCTCTCCCTCCTGTAGTAATTGATGCAAGTGCCAAAGAAATGACATCTGGGAAGGGCAGGCCTTCTGATGATCAGGGAGAGCCTGACTTCCAGATCAGCCCTGACAGGAAAACCTCAACGGACTTTTCTGACGTCATTAAAGAAGAACTGGAGGATAATGACAAATACCAACAGTTCCGACAGCTCTCAGTGACAGAGGAGGGAGAACTTAACTTGGAGCAAGTACTGACCAGTCCTTTCAGTGTTGCTTTTCCCACAGAGGATGAGAAGGATGGATTCCTTCCCACTCTTTCTCTGCAAAGTGGTGCTTTTGATGGGAGCTCAGAGAGCCTTAAACACGAAGGTGTGGCTGACTCTCCTGGCAGTCTACTCGATGGAACCCCTCAGATCAGCTCTGAGGAAAGTTACAAACATGAGGGTCTGGCAGAGACTCCAGAAACAAGCCCAGAAAGCCTTTCATTCTCACCAAAGAAAACTGATGGGCCAACTGAGGAAGCTAAAGGAGCGGCTAGAGCACACACAACAGCTGAAACGTGCTCTCCAAAGGAAGTCTCCTCAAAGGAAGATGAAAAAGGTATTACTGAGAGACAGCTAGATGCTGTTACTGAGACTAGTCAGTCTCATTCTGACCATGTATCAGAAGAGCGTGTACCTACAGCCTCTGAAGAAGAGGCTGATAAACTTAAAGGAAGTAGCTCAGCTTCCATTATGAAAGATATTAGCAGGGATAAAGAATCCAGAACCACTGCACATTTCACTAAGTCTTCTGAAACACATGACACTGCTTTAGAGAAAGAAAAAGATATAACCTGTGAACGCCGTGTTGCGGTTAGAAGTCCCCAGAAATTGGAACTTTCACTTGCTAGCCATGATAGTGAAAGCTTTAGCCCAGTTGCAGATGACTCTTTGACTATAAGTCATAAAGACTCCCTGGAAGCAAGCCCAGTGCTAGAAGATAACTCATCACACAAAACACCCGACTCTTTGGAGCCCAGTCCTATGAAAGAGTCTCCCTGCCGTGATTCCCTTGAAAGCAGCCCTGTAGAACCAACAGTGAAGGCTTGTATTTTGGGGCAGGGTCCTCTGCAGCCTGTTCTTAGCAAAGGAGAAGGCTGCCCAGAGCTGGCATCAGTGCGTTCCAGGATTCTCCGTGACCCCGAGGGAAGTGCTGATGATGACAGTCTAGAGCAAACATCCCTCATGGAGAGTTCGGGGAAAAGTCCCGTTTCACCCGAGACTCCTAGTTCAGAAGAAATTAGCTATGAAATCACACCTAAAACGGCAGACTTGCAGTCACTGTCAAACATACCAAAGTCGGCCACGATCCCTGAAGTCAATGAAGAGCCAGAGGACGACTCAGAAAGCGAACCGAAGAAGAGATTTACCCCCGAAGAGGAGATGTTTAAAATGGTGACCAAAATCAAAATGTTTGATGAATTGGAACAAGAAGCAAAGCAGAAGAGAGATTACAAGAAGAATCGTAAGCAAGATGAATCTTCTGTAGCTGCCAGCTCAGAAGCCACATGTGAAACTGAAGCATCAGAGCCAAGGGCTGTAGTAGAAAAAGATGTACCTACAGTAGTTACACCTGCAGCTGAATCTAGGAAAAGCTCTTCCTCTTCAGAAAGTGAGCCAGAATTGACTCGGCTCAAAAAAGAAGCCGACTCAGGTCTCTTAATGGAGCCTGTGATCCGAGTGCAGCCACCCTCACCTTTACCATCCAGTATGGACTCCAGCTCCAGCCCCGACGAAGCAGGTTTCCAACCCATTGATTCCCAGCAATGCTCTGTCAGGATAGGTGCGGTTAGAGCAGAAGGCAAAGGTGACAAAGAGGAACTGCTTATCCTTGGGCGCAGCTGTAAAGCTTCCACGGGAGACTCAGGCACTTGTCATTCTGATGGTTGTGCTGAATCTAAATGTTGTGGCAGGACAGGTGACTGTGAGGCAGTCAGTCCTGATGCCCCGGTCACACGACCTGGGGGTGCTCTCTGTCACTCCATTGGTGACAGTCCTCAAAAAGAAGTTCACGTTGACTCTTCATTAACACTTGAGCAATACGAGGCTACTGAAAAAGATGTTAAACCCACGGCATCGTTAACACAGAGAGATCTCATTTCTACAGGAGCTGTGTCAGAGAAGGCAGGTGGCCTTTCTTGTGGGCATGGTACCACCCAGTACTCTGTACCACGAGACGGCAAACTGGCTGAAGATGGTACTACTGACCATTCTGCTTTGGGAAGGGATTTGAGAGAAGCAGATGCAGGTTTCAAAACATCTCAAAGAGATAGTCCTGCTGAGGAACCCTTACCAGAGTATTCATCCCTTACCACTGAAACAGTGGAACTAGACATTTGTGTAGCAGATGCCACTGATAGTAGTGCACCATATATAGTGAGTCCTTATGAAAATGTGTCTTCTGGACATTTCTTCATTGACTCTGAAAGTGAGGTAGGATCTGGTAGAAGTCAGCTCTCTAGGGAAACCTATTCTGTTGCAGAAGGGAAAGATCAGACGGGTGAAGCTTTACTTAGCAGAGAAACAGGCAGTGAGTATTGCTCTTCAGAAGAAGTGTATATGGAAATAGAGCCCAAACCAGAGGATGGATTTCAGACAGTGTCACAAGGGTCTTTGTCCTCAGATTCCACACAATTGGCTGAATCTGCCCTTGAGGATATAGGAGATGAAACGGAGAAATTGATGGGTCACGTTGTCATCACTAGAACCGATGTGGATTCTGACATGTGGAGCGAAATACGTGAAGACGATGAAGCTTTTGAAGCTCGGGTGAAGGAAGAGGAACAAAAGATATTTGGGTTGATGGTAGACAGGCGATCGCAAGGCACAACCCCTGACACGACACCGGCCAGGACACCCACCGAAGAAGGGACGCCGCTCAGTGAGCAAAATCCTTTTCTTTTTCAGGAAGGCAAGTTGTTTGAGATGACTAGAAGTGGAGCCATTGACATGACCAAAAGGAACTACCCAGATGAAAGCTTCCACTTCTTCCAGGGTGGGCAGGAGCCTCAGGAAGACGTTTCATTATCTGAAGAAGTGAAAGAAGCAGCAGAAGAGGAATTTTCAAAGCTGGAGGGCTCACTGAACCCATTTGCACCTTCAGAATCAGAGGAGTCAGATATACCAGAAAAAGACACAGTGAAATATTCACCCCCATCACCCGAGTCTAGTGATAAATCAGAAGAAATGACAGGTGAAGGTGTCAGCACAGGCACCTCAAAAGCAGATCTTAAATCCAGAATTCCAATTAAAATGGGTATTTCAGCTTCTTCAAAATCACCAAAGAAAGAAACTGCTGCCTCTGAAGCTGAGCCCCTCTCCAGAACAGAGACTGACACGGTTGATAGCAGTCAGGTGCCTTGCCCCATCTCTCCTGAGCAGTGTGCGGTAGAAGATGAATTAGTTTTTTCCAAAGTCACCAGATCAGTTAGTTCCGAACAGGGCGAGGAGTCCCCGGACTCTTCCCCAGAGGAACAGAGATCTGTGATTGAAATCCCCACTGCTCTAATGGAGAGCGTGCCTTCCTGTGAAAGCAAATCCAAAATCCCTGTCCGAACAGCTGCCGCCACATCGCAGTCCTCGCAACAGTCGGAAAATGAGAGCCTTTCCCCGGATGACTTCCTAGACAGCTCACAGTGTGAAGGAAAAGACGAGCAAGCAAAACCAAAGTCTAAAATTCCCATCAAATCCGCTTCCCAAAAAGCTGAACCACAATACACCTGTGCGGACACGTCTGCCCGCAAGCTGGAGTCGCCCAAAGCTCTCGACGTGACGAGCGCTGTACCTACGAAACCAGATAGCCGGAGTAAATCGGAATCTGACGCGAGTAGTCCCGTGGACCCAAAGGCTAAGCGTTCAATCAAAGCTAGGAGTTATGCTGAGGCAGAAGCAGAGACCAGAGAGAGGGAGAGCGAGATGAAGTTTGAGCTAGACTCAGATGAGGCAGCAACAGCAAGATCGAAGGTATTTTCATCACGGTTGCCAGTTAAAAACAGAAGCACTACAGGCTCCCGCGGTGCTTTTAGTCCCACAAAAGAAAGTAAGGACCATTTTTTTGATCTTTACAAAAACTCCATAGAGTTCTTTGAAGAAATTAGTGATGAAGCTTCTAAATTAGTGGAAAGACTCACGCAGTCAGAGAGAGAACAAGAATTAGTTTCAGATGATGAAAGCAGTAGCGCCCTAGAAGTTTCAGTTATTGAAAATGTGCCATCCAGTGAGACTCAGCAGTCAGTTCCTGAAGACATCTTTGACATCAGACCCATTTGGGATGAGTCTGTAGAGACTCAGATTGAACGTATCCCTGACGAAAATGTCCATGACCATGCTGAAGGTATTTGCCAACGACTGGGATTCCCTGTGCGACGCATGTCATGAATTAAACTTTTTTGTTTTCTGTTTCCTTTGGTGTGTGTGTGAGTGTGTGTGTGTTTGTGTGCAGGTGTAACGCGTGTGGCATTTTCTTTTCAGCTTTTGGTGGTTAGTTGTGCTTTTTTTTTCCCCCCTGTGAGCCGTGTTTGGTTTTTCTGTGTTGTGTCTGTGTTCTTGTCTGTGAACCGATCTCAAGATTGCAAACCATAAGTGCTTATGGGAAGTGTTACCTTAAGAAACAAAAACACTTCTAAAAATATGTATTGTTTTGCCATTAAAGCAATTGCTTAGGTCATGCACGTTTTGGCTTTTGACTTTCCCTGGCCTTGCTACTAACTACTGACTTCTACTAATAATAAAATGTTTGGGCAGCGAGACAGGCAAATTTATATTCTTTCGAGTTTTTACACAAAGAGGTCCACAGAAGTTTTAACGAATTAAGCTTTTTATGTTCCTTTTTTTGACAGTCTGTGTCTCAAAAAAGCTCTGAGTCACTGGTAATTTTAGTACAAGTTTTCTGGTGTTTGGTTTTCCTCTCGCCTACTTGTGTACTCCTGCTGAGTAGCCATAATGGAAATCCGGGAGCTGAAATGACATGTGCATGTATCGTGAACCCTAAGCAATGTCCTGATCCTGAGGTATCACAACCTGTGTGTGCATTCAGGGAAAATCAAAACTCAAACTCTGCCATCCTCAAATTAGCTTTGGGGATGGGAGGAGCCGTCAGTCTCACCCTTAGCAAAATAGATGAAGACTGGCGAATGATCACCTGATTTTTCCTTGCCTTCGTTGTATTTTGTCACACTCCATAGTCTAAAGGGTCAAAGTCACATAAATTAACAATGTCTCAAATACAGACCGTATTCCAAAGTGCTGTATGGACTGTTTGAACAGAACTTTCCCTACTACAGAAAGAACATAATCGGAAGCACCAGTGCCAATGAATTCTTCAACCCTGGCATTTACTAAGGAGGCATGGAAAATTATGGCTCTCGACCTAGACAAAGCCTTCAATTTCATGTTAGAATGAAGTTTTAGAATAAAGTGCTTGGCCTAAATAGACACAGTAGCACTTCAAGTCCTGCCTTAGATTTTCACTGGAAAGCCTGATTTTCAAATTGAAAATGTAGATAGTCCTGCGCTTTTAAAAAAAAAAAAAAAAAACAAGCTTTTTGGTTTTATTTTTTAACCTGGGGATTTACAGTCCTCACTTTAGTTACGCAGCCTGTCCACATTTAGACACAGCAGTTAGAAAAAACAGCACCTTCCCTTCGTGGGCTGTATTACCTGTGGAAACGGTTTTTAAATTGTAAAGGGCAACTTGTGGCTCTCTTTGACCTTCAGATCAACAGGATGATCAGGAAAGGACAGAGGAAAGACTGGCCCACATCGCTGATCATCTTGGATTCAGCTGGACAGGTAAAATGCATGTCCTCTGCTCAGGAGAAAAAGGAGCATCCACACTCTTTTCTTGTTTCTTTTGGATGATTTTCTGATTATCTAAAGAACGTTTTATAGAAATATTTCTATAAATAGTGAATAGCCAAATGAAAGTAGCACGGAATGACCTGCAGATATCACTGAAAATCAGCTCCAAGGTTCTTACAAAGAGGAGCTGTGCAGAAATCTCTGTGCTGTGTCAAACTGTGCAGTCTGACAAAAGAAAAGGTACAAAAAATTATGTCAGGTACATGCTGTTTTGTATCTCTTACTAGAGCAGTAGCAGAGTCCTGAAAATAAGCCATGCTCTAGGAGTTAAGGAAGAGCTGTATACCAGGAAAAACCATTTTAATTCCTTGATAATGAAGATTTACGTTCTATACTATTTGCAGAAGTGTCCTCAGAGTATGTGCAAAACATCACTGATACTTTTTTCTTGTGTTGCTCACCTCTTCCTTTCCTGTCCTCTGCTTCAATCCGTAGAGTAACTGGGAGCATGTGTCACTCATCCCAACATGGATTTATCTTGAAATCAGTAGGACTTGGACCTGCGCAATGTAACAGATTAGAAATACAATGAAAATTGAATAGAAGTGAATAGACAGCTCTGAAAACAAAACTGGAAAAAATGGATGCTTGTCAAAATAGACATTAATCTTCTGTAACATTTTAGGGAGGGCTGGTTATAGACCTCCATAAATATTCCTTTTTTTAATTATGGTAAAGATTGCTTCTAATAAAAGTTACTTTGTCAAATATTGCTGTGGAGGGTGAAATAGTGGTTGGTTTTTGTTCATCAGAAATACATCACTTTCATATTTTTTTCAGGTTTTGGGGTTCAACTGTAACTCACAGACATTCGCTTTTCTATAAATGACATGAGTCCAGGGGAGTAGCAGATGACCCCTTTACAGAGATGGATTTCTTTTTCAGAGCTAGCAAGAGAACTGGATTTCACAGAAGAGCAAATTCACCAGATCCGAATTGAAAATCCCAATTCACTTCAAGACCAGAGCCACGCACTCCTCAAGTAC
The DNA here is from genome assembly GCA_036023395.1 of Myiotriccus ornatus. Lineage (NCBI taxonomy): Eukaryota > Metazoa > Chordata > Aves > Passeriformes > Tyrannidae > Myiotriccus > Myiotriccus ornatus. Next base: position 2,251,957 of record JAYRBT010000139.1, read on the forward strand.
TGGCTTGAAAGGGATGGGAAACATGCAACAGGTTTGTTTCCATTTGACGTGTAACTGGCTCCTGTTTGCTACTTGAGGTGGCAGGTGTGTTGTAATCACAAAGAGGAAATCTGGGCAATATTTTGGCTATGGAGAGAACGGCCACAGATTGTATTTAGTGCTATTTCTAGTCTTACCTGTATAACGTGGCAAAATTATTAAAGGAAAAATCAATTTTTATAGGCAGCCGCTCAGTTCTTTTTGGATTTTACCTGCCAATACTTCTAAATGCATCTGTAATTTATATATGATGGTATATTGGTCGGTATCCCACGGATGCCTTTCGCGTGGAAAACAGAAGGGAGACACCACGTGTAATTCTTCACTGAGCCCCACGGTGTTGTTCTGATGCCACAGATACAAACCTTACCCAGTGTCTTACGAAAATCAACCGGATGGATATCGTTCACCTCATGGAGACCAGCGGCATCGACTCCATGCAGGTCCACGGCACCCGCACCTACCCGGAGATGGAACAGTCCATAGGACTGGACCACAGCGAAGGTAAGTGGCTGCTCAGCCAGTCTGCAGAAGCTTCTGCTCAGAAATGTTTGAGCACTAGAATCCCATTTTGAAAGCACGGACAGTATGGATGAATGCAAGCCTGGCATTACCTTGTCTCACAGGGGTAAGGTCTGCGCTTTAACTGATTCTTAGCAAGCAAATAATGTGGTCAGAGACTTTTTGCCCAGTTTACTGGGGTTCTTTTGCTCATACAGGTACTTTCATGATGATTCAGAAGATTGTATTAGGATCTGATGGAGGCTTGTAAAAGGAAAACTACTCCGTGCTTTGAGAAAACCTTTGGATTCAAGAATCCAGGGTATTGTTATTCTGCTAGGATGTGATTCCATTCCTTAAGTGTAATGGATTAGATCATTGATTGTAAACTGAAGAAGCACTTTCAAATTATGTGAATGCAGTAGTGATTTTTCTATGTGCTTAATTCAATATTGCTTTGAGATTAGGGGTTGGGGGTGAGTGGATGTGTTTGTATGCTTTGAAGCACATAAATGAGCTAGTTCTTGTACCAAATCCTGCTGTGAATATTCTTGCATACTTTGAGGGTTTCAAGATTAATTAATTTAGCTAAATTTCTGGGTAAACTTTGTCTGTTACTGTCCAAATTTGGCCATAGTACTGGTACTCCATTGTTACTTCACCTACTTAGAGAGGTTACGTCCCTATGTTATGCCACTGAAGATGTTTAAGAATTCCAGGTAATGTGTTCCATGCAGGGATTTTAAATGCACATGGAGCACAAGAGGGAGTTCCTGCATTCTTGTAATGCCACTTCTCCTCTGTGTGTTTTTGAAGGGTTTTCTGCACTGCAAGAAGAAGTGTACAGCTCGAGACACAAGCAGGAACACCACAGAATATCAAAAGACAGTGAGCCAACCGAACACCCTCCGCTCGTCTCCGAGGAAGAAGTGTCTGCCAGTTATTCTCCTTTTCAGGACAGTACTCCCAGGAGTGAGGCAGAGGTATCCATGGCTGAGCTCCTGAGGCAAGCACATAAGGAACAAGTAGAAACCGAATTCTCAGGGAAACCCCAAGACGTGCCAGGAAAACCATCTGCTTCACAACATGAATATTTGTAAGTGTCAAAAGACCAGGGTGAAACCTGTGTGGAACAGATTCCCTTTTCTTTGTGTAATAAGAGGATTTTTACTGTTTTCTTTGAAACATATGGATGCTGTTTAATTTTCCTCCAGTTGTGCCCAGGCTTGATTTTTCGATCCGTGTGGAGGAAGCCTTGGGGCTCAGCAGAGAAAGGCAGTTTGTGGCTGTGAACACAAAGCAATAACCCGGTGTAGTGCATATGGGAGAAGAGAGGGTTAATGTAGAGGTGGGGTTGATTTTTTTCCAAACTGAGTGTCATTTTTTGTGTGTTAGATGGGAAGTATTGTTAAACTTAGTGGAATTAACCCTGAATTCTTCTGTGGGGCTGTGTCAGTGGGGTTGGTTTTGTTTGAAAAGGAACTTGAAATGGATCATGTTTTTTTTTATCTACACCATCCCTAATTGTGTGACCATGCTGAGACCTCTCCCCTGGGTTGATCAGGTTGATCAGCGATCAGCTTTGCTGAGGAGGCGCAGCTCCAAACAGTCAAAGGGCAGTTGAGTCCAGCAGGTGGTCTTTGGGGGGATTCTTTTGCTCAGGGTACACTTTACAGCCAGGACAGAGTGGGAGACAGAAAACAGCATTTAAGGCAGAAGATTTCTGTTGCACTGATAGGTAAAAATACCAATGCCTCCTAAGGATTTGCCTGAAAAATGAATGTTTTTGAGGAACAGAGAACATATGTGAGACAATATTGCCCATTCTACACGAGAGGAGTGGTGACAGGAAAATATCACTATACTGCAGGTCTAAAAATTGGAGGAAAATTGGGCTAGTTTTAAATAGCTTGTAAGGAAGATGTTTTAAGAGAAATTATACAACAATACTGCACATACATATGCTTGTATTAGATGTACTACCTTTATATATAAATGTTACATAGTAATGTATGTAATAATAGGTTTCAGTAATTTGCAACAGCAGTGAAATCATATCAGTGTTCAACCATGAAAATATCAATACAGTCAACATCAGATTCTCTACTAAGTTTCTGTTTGGTGAGGCTCTGGAATTCTACGTAAAAGTCGGTCTCTCCTCCCCTCCAGCTTTATAGATTGTAGTTAATGTTGTAGTTGCTTCTAATCCATCTGTAGTGATCAAGTCTCTTTCCCTAAAATAATAACAGGTAATATATAGAGTTGTGAGGGCACAGGGGACAGTGAAGCTCACTGAAATGTTTTACAAATACCAGGTTTTGCAGAATTGGGTGCAAGGTTTGGATATTCATTTAGAGGTTCGCTTGGGAAGGTGAGAGGGATTCCCAGCCAGATTACTGTGTAGTTCTTGTCAAGGAGTACCAGTTATTTCTAGTCAGCAGATGATGCAGCAATATTTATTCACTGCATAGTGTTTCATTTATGGCACTTGGGAAGCACTGCATGGTGGTAACTTGCTGTAATTCACAGTGTCACAACTCCAGGAACAGAGCAGTCTGCAGCACCAGTAACTGGGAAAGCAGCAAGCACAGCCAAGGGAGAGGCAGAAAAACCATCCCCACACCCCCCGTCCTCTGCACAGAGAGGTGACTCTCCCATCATCCAGGAGCCTGAGGACCCCCAGCTCCACCGGGATGACCCCTCTCCAAGGAGAACTAGTCTTGTGATAGTGGAGTCAACCGATGAGCAGACGGAGAAGTCTGGAAGGGGCTATGAAGAGGAATCTTTAGAAAAGGTAAAGAACAGTTTTACTTCAAAATACTGGATACAAAAGGTTTTTATGTCTCACTTGTTCCTTAGGATGAGAATATTTTTAATTAATCCCCATTAATTAAAGTCTTTTCTCCCTCTCTCTGTGTGGTTAGAAGGGTTAGCTATGGGCATTTCTGTAGGGATTTGCAGAGCTGAGGCAATCCTAAGATCCTAAAGTCTAGGCTGTAGTTCTGGTTCTGCTCTGCCCTTATTTGACCTTTGGTCTGTGACAGTTAACAGAGAGGGAATTAGTGTCACTAACAGGTGCAGAAACAAACCTTGTACAAGCAAAAGGTGAAACAGATGTTGGGCAAAATAAAGTAGTAACATTAAAAGCTTATAAAGAAAGGTAAGACTAGCCCAGAGCAGCATGACAGATCTGTAAAGTTAGGGAGATGGAAAAGAGGCAGCAGGTTGTGCATTTACTAAGGATGTACTGGAAGAATGGTGTTTATGTAGCATGCAGGCAATAAAGAGAGATGAGGATGGGAGAAGAACATCAAAAACAATATGAGGTAGGTCTTTGTCTGTGTGAGACAAAGGGACTTTATTACAATGTTCTGAGAGGGAAAGACATCAAGAGGGAAGGAAAGAAAGCAAACCATATGGCTTTTAGTGAGGAATTAAAATTTCTTGGCAGATAAAGGTTTAGGAATAACCAGCTTGCTTTGCTTTTTCTAAGTGAAAGCTAAGGAGAAGGCATCCTTGCAAAGGAAATTGGGTTTATTAGTTAAGTTAGAGCAGAGAAGGCACAGTTCTACTGATACACAAACTGTTTCCTGTCTTGACAATTCCCCTTGACAATCATTAGAAACAGGCTCTTCTGTCTGTGCTGTTTATGTGGCCAAATATACCACCTCTAGAATGGAGGAACTCTGGGATCTCAGAAAAAAGATGAATTTAAAGTGTGTCAGGTGATTGAAAGAGTAGCTACAACAGGGCTCAGTACAAGGGCTGCTGTAGGAAAGGCTGCCCTCAAAATAATGGGCTGCTTTTCCCCTCCAGTTCTTTTATTAAAGCTAAACAACAACTGACACTACCAAAAAGGAACACACTACCCTAATTTATTTCCCCTCTCTATGCTTTCATACTGCTGCTATTTCCCAAGTCATTCTTTTTAGCCTCTCTTTGCCTTCTCACCTCTTCATTTAGGCTTCTAATTCTTCCCTATGTAGTAGAGAGAACTCCAGCACTTGGTCCTGATACACTGCCCTCTAGTTAAAACTGTTCAGTCCTGCTCTTTGTATGCTGCACTCTGTACTTCCCAACAAGGAGGATTAGTAGGCTTTCAGATATTGTTCTGTGTAGTTAACCCAGAAGCCACGTGCAATGTGCAGGAATTCCAGGGCTGGTGTAAGAAGGCAGAAGCTGTAAGTACTGCTAGTACCACACACAACAGAGCACTGCTTCCATACCTCCCTTAGGAGTTAGCAGAGGAGTTGGGTGGGCTGGAGATGAGCTCGGATGAGGACGAGATGGTCACTACCAGGGTCGTTCGTCGCCGGGTGATTATTCAGGTACCGAGTGGTGAACGATTGCACGAGCCTGTGGTGCCTTAGGACCTGGAAACACAGAGAGAGCCACTTAGCTGGTGTGACAGCACAAGCTGGGATGCTCCCAAACAGTGCATGGGAATTGGATAAGCCATTCCAATACCTTAGGATTACAGTAATAGTGCTAACCCAACTCTAAACTCCATTACAACTTCTCAGCTCCATACACAACACAGTCAACTAACATATCTTTGCCTGTCTGCTGTGGCATAACTTTTCTTTGCATGCCTTTCTAAGGATTTATTTGCAGAACAGATTTTTTTCTAACACTTCTCAATTTTTTTTCCCCCCATTCTATAACCAATTAACCAATTTTAAAACTGCTCCTTTCAAGTGACCCACGTGGAGGCCTCGCTTCACACCCCCCTTTGTTCTTTGTCATACAGGCTGATAGTATGCCTGACATGCCACCAGAAACAGTCACAGAAGAGCAGTATACAGATGAACATGGTCACACAGTGGTAAAGAAGGTATTGTCAGTTCTGCCCCTTCCTACCTTCTTCCTGTCCTATAGAAGGCAGGATAAAAGCATCCCCATACATGCCAGATTTTTTGTTGTGAAGGGGCATAATTTGCAGAGTAGAGAGTGGAAGGAATGAGAAGTTCTTTTCATGAGAGATACAGCTTGAACAATTATTTTGCTTCTCAAGATCGTTCTGTGTTACAGTATATAACCTAAGAGGGACACGTGTTAATTTTCCTACGTAAAGCCAATGAAAATTCTGCACAGATCCATGTCTTACAAGCAAGTTGTTTGGGTTTTTTAAAAAAAGGTACCTGCTTGAATTCATGTCAGAATAAACCTCCGCAGCCAAATATTCCTGGGTTTTGATGTACAGGAGTGAGCATGACTGTATTTTTATGGATGCCTTGGATGATGCCATGTAGAGCTCTGGGTCATCCATACAAAGATGCACACCCATCCTCCTGAGAAATTTCTCTCATCTTGAACCCTGTAATTGTCTTCTCCTCCTCTTCCTTGAGACCTCAAGTACCAGACGAGTCTCTTCAGTAGGTTCATTTGAGCTCAGTAGTTCACCAGTGCTTAGTTCCACAAATCTGTTTCTATGCATTTGTGTGGAAGAGTCAAACACCAAACCATCTGTGCAGGTTCTTTCATGTAGGAAAAGGTGCCCTCTGAGTGGAAAATGCTGCATAGAGAACAAGGAGAGGGGTGTGTTGCTGCTGAGTCTCTTGGGACTAAGCTCTGTTCCGTCCCCACAGGTCACTCGGAAGATCATCCGTCGGTACGTTTCTCCGGATGGCACAGAAAAAGAGGAAGTCCTTGTGCAAGGAGCACCACAAGCACCTGTCACCGTTGAAGAAGGAGATGGCTATTCCAAAGTTGTGAAGCGGGTTGTGCTGAAGAGCGACAGCGAGCAGTCAGAGGTAGGTGGTCCTTTCCTTGTGATGCTACAAAGCACCAGCACCCCAACAGGGAACTCAGTCACTGCATCTTATTGTGCTCATTCTACAGCGCAGTCCTAAAATTCTACAGTTGGATTAAGTTTAACTTACTGGCAGGTTCTTTGCTTGAAGAACACCAAAGGCTTTTGTGCAAATTGTTTTAGAGCCAGATAATGGAAAATAAAAAAAAAACTGAAAAGCTGAGGGCTTTTCAGTCTGCCTTTTGCTGCCATCCTTGCACTGTGTGGTCCTTGCAGACATTTGGATATGCTAAACTGTTGTGCCAGAGGGCCAGAAGCTGGGACCTAGAGCATGCTTTCAGCAGTCCTGGGGTGAAATGTAGTAAGAAGCAGTGATTAGAAACGCAAAAAACATCACTGATATTTTTTTCTTGCCAGAATTCCTCATCAGAATGAATTCTCTAGGAGTAAGGTAACAAGCAAACAGAGGCTTTTTATTTTGTTGGCTGACCCTTAATGGAGCTACGCTTTACTATATGGAGCCCACAGGCGTGAAAGGCAGCTTTTGCCAGAGCAAATTGTGCAGTGTGGAATTCATCTCCTTACAGGTGACCCTGGCTGAGCCTGCTGTCGTGCCTAGTGCCTCCAAATTCCAGTCGGAGCCAGTGGAAGGCCGGAAGGTCAGCAAGGTCATCAAGACCACCGTAGTGCACGGAGAGAGGACGGAGAAACACCTGGGGGATGCCAGCTTAGCTTCCGATCTGCCGTCAGCCAAAGAGGACTTCGAAGAGGTACAAATAGCTTTTATGGAACTGTTAAAAGGAGGGTTGCAACATCCCCAGGGACAAATTCTACTCTATTGAAAGGTTTTGCTGGTGGAGCACCAGACTGAGCTGCTGAGTCCGAAGCTGTGTTGTTACACTCAGCCACATTATAAAAAGCTCAGTGTCTAATGAAAGTGTAGGGGCAGCTGACATTGCAGAATTGTAACCTGTTAAGACTGTAGGAAAAACACATATGGAGGCTTTATGTGAAGCTGTTAGAAATCTTGGATATGGGTGCTAGTAAAGAAGAAGAGTATTCGTCTGTTACCAATTTTAGAAATGGATCCAGTTCAGTGTACTCGCTGGGTAAATAGTCTGTGATGGGATTGTCCTCAAAAGGATAAAATATCTACTAAGCCAGTGAGCACTTGGCTGGTTTTATGCTTTTTCTGAACAGTTCAGACATTTTATTAAGAGAAAAGAGATATTGAATTAATATAGTTTTCTTTTTCTTCTACAAGCAACTGATAGAGTTGCACTCTGAATCCAGTTTATTGTCCCTTTGAATAGCATGTCTTAGAGGTTAAAATAGATGAACAGAGAGATAAAACATAGATAAATAGATAAAAGCTGCGTGGCTTTAGATGAAATGTATGTCTGTGGTTTGTTTTTTTAATGTGAGGAAATAATAGCACATAAAAACATGGATGCCACGGTCTGGATGTTTTCTGCCATGCTTTCTCCACTGCAGCTTGCAGGAGGACAGTGAGCACAAACCTAGACTGGGCTGCCAGATTTCCTTGTAGGGCTCCAGCAGGCAGATCCCCCTTTCCTCACTAAAACCAAACAGGGAGCAAGAACATTCCCGTAGAGGTTCAAAAGGACAACTTGGGGATTAACACTTAGTTGCCAGCTTCCACCTCAGAAAATCCAGAAGTCTGGATGTGCAGAAGGAGGAGAAAGTACAGAGACAGACTGTGGCACTGAAATGAAAGTGGATCTGATCTTTGGAGGAGAGAGGTGTTGGAAGGGATGCAAATAGCAACCAGCTACTTCTTTTAATTACCTCGTTCCTAAAAGGGTGGGAACAGCCATTATCTTCTGCTCTACGTGTTTTAGTTTTGTTTTAATCGGAAGTTTATGTTTTCATTGGAGGCTTTGAGCTATACGGGTAACCACGTGAAATTCCAACTGCCTGCTTTAGTAGAGAAAGAAATCAGGAGAGAAGATGGATCGATAATTAAAAGGTTTGCTTTGGCAAGTCAGTAAAAGGGTTGCTGGAAAAGAATTAACAGACTCACAGTATATGAGTGGATTTCAGTGAGTGCCTGAAGTGAAACACACATGAGCACCTAAAGCTTTATAGTGAACAGTACTAAACATAACTACTAACAAACAGTGTGTCAGTGCAAGGGCCAGTATGCATGGGAAAGGGAAAACTCCCCTGGAAACACTCGGGGGGACAGGGCAGAACAAATAAACCACAAGCGCAAAATCAATCTAGTCCTAGACTAGAGCGGCTGTGCCCCCGGAGGGGAGTCCTGTAGGGCATGACTGGGGGGCTTTGGGGGTTTTGCACCCCCGCCATCCTTTTCCTTGCTCTTCTGAAACAGAGTTAAGTCCTACAGGAAGAAACCACACAGACACCCTGCAAAGTGTATTGCCTTCCTCTAAAAAATATCACCTCACCTGTGTGATATGAGGGACTTTACTGACACCACCCCTGTCAGATATTAGGAACTTCATGGCCTCCGTCAGTGTTTCCCCCAGTCCTGTAAGGGTGCTGATGGACAAGCAGATGTCCAGTGATTTAAGGGTCTGCATTCCAGTGCTGTTCCATGCTGCTCATGTCTAATATTAGCACTTCCTGTGTGCATGTGTGTGTCTTGCAGCATGGTGATGCAGTAATCCCAGCCTGTACCTTTAACCTGTAGGCAGAGAGTCCTTTCTCAGAGCTGACATGATGTGCCTTGCATCCAGCACGTGTAACCCTTCCTCGGGAGCTGAAGATGGAAATTGTTGCACATCTGCAGGATGTGTGTTCTTTCTGAGGCACAGCTCTGCTTTCTTTTGTTGCAGGACAACCCTAAGTAAAGCCAGCACTCAGAAGAGGACCGTGATGAAGGATCGGTGTGGCAAACACGTTCACATAGAAGAGCTGGAAGACACCCCAGAAGCGCTCCCCAGGGATGACCTCCAGCACGACCTCCAGCAGCTTCTTCGGCATTTCTGCCAAGAGGACTGGAAACAGGAGGCCAAGTGAGAAGCTGCCGCCCCCCACAGCCCCACGTCACCCTCCGCCCTGTACGCTGCCGTCACCTCCCCTGGGGAGTTGACAGCATGACCGACCCCATCGCCCCAGTCACTGCCATTTCTCCTTGTGCAGCTGCAGCGAATTCAGTTCTTCCCCACCCTAAGCTCCATCTTGTGTTTTTCTTCTTTTGTACCCTGTAAGCTAATTTGTGACCAAAGATAGCATCCTTCGGGCAGGATGATTTCTCCCCCGCCGCGCCTCCTCCTTATCGGCGCCGCCGCTTCTCGCTGTCCCTTTGCTCCGGTGCTCCTCAAGCCGACTTCATCCACAGGCCTCTTCCAGTGACTATGTACAAGGGAGTGCACATGTAAACTGTAAATAGCCAGAGTATTTGGACTTACAAGACTGCAGGAAACACACTGCCTGTGGCTACCGTCGCCCGGCGACGCTGCGGAATGGCGATGGATCGCCCGGCGTTGTCCCCGTCGACTGCAAACACACACTGACCGAGGAGGAAGCGCCGCGGAGCTACCGAGCCCTAAGACTTATGGTTTAGGGATCTCTTGTAGTTAAAGGCTCTAAGAGTCAGGCTAAAAACCTGGAAACCCAGCTGTTCACATGAGTAACAGCTACCTGTGGCCATTAATACTGTTAAGACCTTCTGACAGCCGCTGAAAGATTTCCAGGAGGAAAATCCAAGAAATAATACCCTGTTAGGTACCAGAGTTGCTCCCAGCTATAGCCATGGCACATCCCCATGCAGTGTTACAGCCTGTTAGATCCGGACCTGGGGCAGGGCATATTAAACAATTCCAACTCCGGTAGTTTCCCGTTTCCATCACTGCTTAGCCGACCTCACCGACAGACCAGTGTTACTTCCTGCTGGCCACTGCACTGTAGATAACTGCGGGAAAAAGACTTAACCCACTATACAGGGAGAATAACTAACTCACCGTGTTTTATCGAGATTGCCTCTTAGCTGAGCCGTGCATGTGGCATTCCAAGGTCAGAACCAAACCCTCCTAGAACCATGTCAGCTTCTCCGCCCTCTTAGCACTGAGCGAGCAGTTTTTATCTTCCGATCGAGTATTTTTTAAAGAACAAGTGCTCACAATCCTCGGCAGCCAGTTTCTGTTCATATTTTGTTATGTAACTATATATAATATATATATTTCTAAACCGACCCTCTGAAAAACCACGATAGCATGTCTGCACTTTTATTTTCCGAAAAGGGAACATAGGGATCTGAAGCTTTGGGTGTTCTATACCTTAATATTTAATGGAGGGAGCTCCGTAGGGTTTTAGCATCACACACGTACACACAAACACACTAACTTAATGTTTTTAAACAGCTGTTAATTCATTTTTTTTAATAGTAGACTCGACACCAGAGTAAAACCAACCCTCTCCTCTAGGAGTAATCCTTTGTCCGAGCTTATCTGGCCTTCTGCAGTTCTAGGGTTCTTGTTTTGTTTGTTTTTTTTTAACGACTCACTCAGTGCTCAGAACAAGGGCACTTCCTCATTAAGGTAAGGTAATGATGCCAAAAGCATGGAAACATCTCTGCAGTTCTGGCTTCCTGCGGGCAGAACCACCTGAGGTGCCGTGCTGACACTTTTTGGGCAGGCAAGAAAAGAAAAAAATAAAAAAAAGCTAAAAGAAAAAAAGTGTTTTGGCAGCCAAACCGAATGAGACCCGTGATGACACATCTCACAGCGCATCGTGGCTTCCCCGCCGTCCGAGACGGCGCGGGAGGGTCTTTGAGGATGGGGCTCTCAAGAAATGCATTTCTGTTGTGTTATTTGCGGTGCAGATGATGTTCTGTGTAACAACAAAGTGGTTATTCACCTCTTATTTTGATTTTTTGCTGTGTTATCGGAGAACTTGAATACTGTGAGAAGAAGTGAATTTTAAGTTGACGAATCAGCATCTTGTTCCCATGGTGATAACACTAATTGAATATATCTATGAGGGCATGTATTAGTTAAAAATTAAAAAGATACAACACTAACAATACATAGCTGCAATGTGTACAATGGCTGATTTAACTAAATAAAAATGTACAAGTGTTAAATGTAGAAATGGTGGCTCGCTCACTTTTACTGCCTGCACAGCAGGGTGAGGGAATTGCAACTCCTCTGTACCCAGACATATTTAATTCTGCATTCAGCACTATTGATAGGTTCTAAGTCAGCTAAAATTTTTATTAGAAGTTATTGTTATTAATTTCTTAAAGGGGACCTAGCCTTGTCTTCTACTTATTTTATTGGGCTGGAAACACCAGAGGTTCCTTCAAATGTGCCCCAGACTGTTTGCTATGGTTGGTGCCTTTTCCAGTGCCCACTACCAACAGTTTCTCACCAGAAGAAAGATAGGGAAGAAAAATATAGGTTGAAATCCTATCACATCTTACAGTCACACCATGAACAGAAAATACTGGGAAGAGGTTTGCTGCCAATTTAAGTTTATTCCTTATAAACGCAGAGCCTGGGACACAGGGCACCAAGGCACCACTCACTCGTCACAGACACAGTGAGACCTGTCAAGGTGAGGACCTAAATGAAAAGCTACCAACTATTTCCTCTTACTCATGTTTTTACCATCAGAGTCCAATGATCAAACAACAAATCCAACTCGAAACCCTACCCAGCAATCTAACAACGCCCCCGCAAGAACTTGCACCCCACTGCACCCCACTACCATCACACTAGCCTGAGGGGGAAATAACAGATGGGAATAATAGGGAATAACTCAATACTGATCAGTTTGAGCCACACTATGAGCACTTGCAAATACAAACACTATTTTGCTGAAAGACTTCAGCCAGTTCTGCTAAATACCTAAAGTAAACATCTTTTCTGAAGTCACATTCATTTATTTTTTAGCAAACAAGTCATTAAATCCAGGGACTAATGCTGTGCTTTTCATGGCCTCATAAGTGGCAGCAAAAATTTGGGTACTAAAGTCGCTCTTTCCTTCCACCTTGAAAAACCAAACCCTTTATCTCTGCATATAAATAAATATCATCCAGTTATAAAACTGAGGGGGTTTTCTAAAAAAAAAAAAAAAAAAAAAAACCACCAGTTATATCATCAAACTTTTTTTAGTCTAACTGTAAAGCAGCTCAAAAATGAGTTTTACGAGCACAGGTTCTGCTCCCTCCTGCCTCTGTTCCCCAGCTAACCCTGAAAGAGAGTTGGGCTCTATGACCAGCAGAGCTGATCAGTGAATTTTAACCATCTCTGATGATCCTGGCAGTAGCTGCCACCAAAGGGAGCCATGTGCCACCTGTGAGAACTGTTTCCCTCACTGGATTACCCCTAATGGTAACCTCTCCAGTGTGTTACTCCAGACATCCATCCAGTGATAGTTTTAGTTTACATTCCATAAAACTGGACTACGATTGGTGGAGTATCCTGGCAGGACCTGTGAGCACTCCCAGAATGATGCTGGATTCACAACACACAATTAAGTGGGCCAGAAGACACAGCCAGCCTGACTTTCCATCTGACAACTCATCCCATACATGGGCAGTCACTCCAGTTGCAGGTACAAGCTGTGTACTCCCTACACTACAGCCTATAAGATCAGGCCTATGATAGTGGGCAACTTCCAAATTTAATGTATTTCCCTGAGGAAAAGTCATACAAACAGCTTCACCTGCACTGTTACCTTATCCCAGCTATGAACCCTGCAACTGCTGCAAACTCTTGGCATGGGAAGCAGCATTTCAGAACAGCCTGGAGCTACAACAGTTGTCAGGCCTCAGAATATCTCGTAAAGAGGTCACTGATGGTGATTTTTGCCACTGCAGCATCAGTGCCACAAAGAGCAGCTGTACCCTCAGTGTTTGCCACCTTTTTCAGTCCCCTGCGCAGAGCTGGCTTGTCTTCCATTAAGCCTAACCCTCTTCCCAGGTCTGGTTCCTGTCTCTATCAGAGAGCAATTAAACATCTAGGAGCCTATCAAGCATATACTGCTTTAATTTGGTCTCTACAGGTAAAGGGAGTAAGGTGAGCTACGACAGGACCTGTTTCTGATGCCCTGTAAGGATATGAGGAGTAACACTCATTCCACATACACACTGCATGGATATTGAACCCAGAACTCAGTTCTCTGACTACTTAAATAAACCCAAACAAGGACATCCAGCAACACAACCATCCCCAAAAAGGAAACCCACTCACACTACCACAGCCTGGACCCTTTTGTCCCACTGAGCAAACATGACATTTACAGGTCACTGAATGTCTAATAAGGGTTTTTACTTATTTCAAGAATCAACTGACTCCCTTTACCCCCTGCTTGTCAGATCCACTCTATCAAATCCCTTTTTCCTCAAACTTAAACTTTTTTTAATAAACACACCCAGACCCCTGTCTGAGAAGTTTAGAAAGCCGGGGAGTCCTTCTGCACCCCATGACTCAAGGGAAGCTTCTTTAATGAACTGTGTTGTCTGAAGGTCCCATTCTGCTCATGACACCCCTATCAACCCCAGAAGAAAATCTCAGCTACATCACAGACTGCAACCTGAGCCAAAGCTTTGGAGATGGCATGGGAGAAGTGTCATCTTGGAGGCAGCCTGTTCTTCCTCCAGGCACCTTTTAAAATGTCAGAGAAACAAATGTACAGTACAAAGCCCCTCTGCCTTCAATCAGTGACAATCCTTGCTGACAAGGCAGGGACATGATTTTCCAGCCATTCATCCCAGGAAGACAGATGCAGAGAAATCTATGAATTCAAGCCACTGAAAAGACCATGCTTGCAATGATGCAGAGAAAGGGGAATCAGTCAGGCCTCCCATTCAGCAGCCTAAATTGTACAATAAGCAAAAATGGGGGCAACTCAAATCAAACCTATAAAAGCGGGTTGAAACTTTCTGAGGTCAGGCAGGAACAACCTCTCAGCTTTCTCTGAGCACAACTGACCTTGCACAAAGCTCCTATCGAGCAGCCACTAGAGCGCAGCAAATCATCGGTATTTAACAGGAAAAAGCCAACACAACTCTCAGAAGTCTTTTGCAGGCAGATAGTCCAGTCTCAGCACCAAACTTCCTATTTGTTGTTGCAAATTTTAGAACTGAAGTATGCGTGTATTTATTTACACTCAGAGTGCTCCCCTATTCCCATCCTGGACCTGATTCTGAGGATAACAAACACGGTCCACTGAATCCAATCTGACCCTTCAGAAGGCTTTTTATACCAAGCCAAAAGTGCTGCAGATAAACTATTCAGTGCTTCACTCACCACACTGGGAAATGTCTTTACCATCACTCTTTACCATCCCTGTATTGAAAATCTACAGTTAAAATATATTCCAAAGATATTTCCTGTTGCTGCTTTTCCTGTGCCTTTCTACCACAATAATTAGGTTTATGCAAAGTTATGTAAAATGAGAAATACACAGAAAGGAAAACTGTTACATTTCGGGAGACCAGGTTATGATTCCACAGATTTGATATTTTTCCAATAGAAATCAACAGGTTAATTTTCAGTGGAGACTGAGGACACAGTTCTTCATTTCATTTTCCACAAATCCATCTTTTGTGAATATACATAAATTCATTAAAAAAAAAACCACAAAAAACAAAAATCAAGCATCACATAACTACATCATTTGCTGATCCAGCTTCAACTGATACTCATTCAGAAATTCCCCTTTTTCCTCATACACCTCTGTAGTACATAATACATCACACCTCGGGTACAATGACATTACACAACCCTTTTGATAAATATTTTTAGTTTCTCTGAGTCTGTTAGACCAAGATCAGAACAGGTTAATTAGAATAATTAACAGAACTACAAACAATATTTTATTCAGTTGGTATTTTAGGACTTAGCAAACAAAGCACCTGAAAATACAAGAGCAGAGGGAAGGGATGCGAAGCAGAGTTTCACTTTGCCCCTCCCTTACCCCCTCTCCACAGGTGGAAAGGGTGTGCCTGTATTTAGTGACAGCCCGGGTAGAAAAACCCAACTTATGTTCCAGAAAGGTTCAACTATACCTGGCAGGATGGAGTTTCTTTAAGCCCACAGTAAGGCAAACCCACTACAGAATTCATGTTAAAGCATTTAGGACTGCCCTCCTGAATTCTCCGAGTATTTCCAAGACAAGAAAAACATTCAACCACAATTTTCACAGAGTTCCCCCCAAAAATGAAACACGTCATTTAATCAAAAGTCCATGTGCTCCAGCTGAATGTGGAGAGCAGGTGTGTGCTAGCACGGGGGGAGGCTTGCCTGGCAAACTGCTGCTCCCTTTTCTATGTTTAAAAGACAACTTTAAAAATTAAAGCCTCTTCCTCACAGCACAAGAGGTAAAACAAACCAAACTACACTTACTAGTGGATCACTTCCAAATATTTTTCTTTGCTGTGTAATATTTAAGACCACAGCCTGTCTCTGCCCCTGCCCCCCCCCCCAGGGGCCACAAAACTGCCTTTGATCCAAGTTTTTACAGCAGAGTAACCCTTAAAGTGGGAGCAGACCAGTGCTTTCCTACCAGGAGCTCACATCAGCACAACAAAACTCTTAAAAACACATCCACAGAGCTTCCCCTGCTTCTGGCAGCCTCCCCCGGCTCCCCAGGTACGCCATTTCCCAGCCCCACGTATCTCCACAGGGTACAGCAAGGCCGCGAGGCCGGTACTCACAGTTTGTAGACAGCTCACGGGAAAATCCGCTCCTTCCATCCAAGGCTGAAACACTCCCATTCTCCCAGGAATTCCTGAAGATGGCCCCCCTGCAAACCTTCCCTGTCAGAGGGGCACTAAGCAGACACCAGAGAATGTGTGATCATCTCTGTCCCCAAGCCCTGATCCGCCTGCCTGCCTCACCCAGCCGTTGCTCTGCCCTGAGGGGGAACGAGGAGCAGCTGGCACCCCCAGGTGCAGGCAATCCCCAAAACGAGGAGCAGGACTAAATCAGCCTTGAAAGGGCCAACTCAAACCCCTCCATGGGTTTTGATAACTTACCACAAGGTGTGGTTTTATTTGCTCTTTAGAAAAGTAAAAGAAGATAATAATAATAATAATGAAAAAATCTCTGCTACATTTATTTATATGTGTATGTGTGTGTGTGTGAAGGTAGTGCAGCTAAGGGAGGTACAAGAGAGCTGGAGATGGGCTTTTTACAGGGGCCTGGAGTGACAGGACAAGGGGGAACGGCCTCAAACTGACAAAGGGCAGGGTTAGATGGGATATTGGGAAGAAATTCTTCCCCGTGAGGGTGGGCAGGCCCTGGGACAGGTTGCCCAGAGAAGCTGTGGCTGTTCCATCCCTGGCAGTGTCCAAGGCCAGCTTGGGCGGGGCTTGGAGCAACCTGGGCTAGTGGAAGGTGTCCCTGCCCATGGAAGGGCCTTGGAACCAGATGATCTTTAAGGTCCCTTCCAACCCAAAATCCTGTGAATCCCCTCATTCTTTATGAGTAATTTCTAACCAGCATCACAGGACATATTCACTCCCTCTTTGCGTTTTGCTTACAAGAGCCCTGGGTCATGGACTGAGGCAGAGCAAGGGAGGTACAAGGATGGCAGAAAGGAGAGTCAAAAAATGTGAGACGGGATAATACAGTCATATGAACTGGGCCTGAAACAAAATCTGTGTCGTGACCCTACTAAGTGAGTCAAACTTGCTTCTGCATCCAGGAGGGCCAGAGGGGAGGGAGGAAGGCAGGCAGGATACACTCCATCCCCAAATGCCCATGTCCAGACAGAGGGGTCACATTATCCTGTGTTAGAGCCCATTCCTGGCTAGATGGGAAGTACCCATTGCTTCCCACTGCACTCACCCTTCCACCAGCACATCTCATGGCTCTGGATTTGGGCTTGTCAACTTCAGCACTGTTCCGCTTATTTTCCACAAGAACACTGGCACTGAACCTGTGGGAAAACAGTCCTGGATGTTTGTTTTTTTAGGTTTTGGAGGGGTTTGTTTGTTTGTTTTGGTGTTCGGGTTTGGTTCTGTTTGGTTTGTTGTATCTGTCTTTGTTAACATTTGTTTAAAGTTGTTACAACTACCAGCATCCCAGTAAGAGCTGTATGGAGGTTAAATTTCAAGGGGTGTTGTCAGGCACAGCAAGGTCTCATGTTTTGCTTTAAAATCCCAGGCACAACTTAGGCTTCCCCTCAGTACCTTGGCCATGTGCAGGGATGAGTCTGTTCCCACTGTCACCAGCAGCGCTACCAGAGGTGGTTTTAGGAAACTGTCAAGCACCTGAGAAGACAAAGCTCAGATCCTTGGCAGTTTCCTAAAACCATTTCCACTCATCAAGGTGGTTTGCAGTGCCTCCCGAGCTGCAGAGCAATGGCTCTCTTTAACAGTGCTTTTATTGATAGCCACTGGCAGCCAGGCCTGATTTTCCTTGCTCCCATCTCACCAAAAGCCAGACAGCCCAGAAATATGAGTCTAAACGAATGAGCCATTAGTGCCAGCTGGCTATTTCCAATTGAGTTATATCTTTGCTGTATTATATTACATTGTTGCCTAGAGGTCTTTGCTTCTGCTCTAAATTTCCCTGGCCTGCTTGTTTCATTATCTGAGTGTCACGACTGAACAGCACGCGGCAGCTTTCGTGCATTTACTCCAAACATGCTGGAAAAAAATTGCCATTTCTCTGAGGTCTTTGCACTAGAGACTATGAATTACACTTTTTAGAGGCTGGCATTTATGGCCTTGCCTGACAATTGGAAGGCACCAAAAAAGCTGTAGCTGATTCTGGACATTAAGTCACTCGAATTTTGAACGATGTCCAGGTTCTCTGGCTGGGTTCCTGGGCAGACAGTATTTCAGTATGAAAGAGAAAGCCCCTTGCAGGGACAACACTTACAAATAAAGACATTGCAGAAACAGAAAAATGCCTGATCCCATGGGATGTGGAAATACTTATTTAGGAGGAGATGGGTAAAAGTCCGTGTGGGAATTCAGACCCGGGTTGGCAGCGACAGGACCTCTAAATCCCTTGCAAGTGTAGGCTCCTAGCTCATGCCTACAAGCATCTTCAGCATCATTTTGCTGTCAGGCTGGAATTATATTCAGCAGAATTTATTCTCAGTACAGATCACTGATTATAGCCCCAAACTGGTACCAGGGACTGTGTCACATGCAAGTCTCTTGTTGTCCCAGGCCTGTACTAAGCCTTTACACCACTCAAGCTCAGCACTTCTCCAAGCTCCCTGTTCCATTAGTTACAGAAGCATTTTATTTATGTGCTATGATTTCTGTTGCTGCTTTGGCTGTGACATCCCTCATTAGGAGACCAACTTAGAGAATGAGTCCTATACTCATGAGAAATACTTCTGGGTTCATTACATGTTTCTGAAAATGGCCTTCTTTTTTGAAATGAAAGCTGGGTTTGTTTTATTTACAATGCCTATAAACTGCTTGTGCTATTCTGGCGCTTTCCTCTGCTCTCAGGATCTGTGATAGCTCACATGGTTAAGTGCAGCTCAAAGAAGATACGTGTAGCAGAAGCGGATGAGAAAGCCTATGCTGTGCCTGTATCATCTCTATACTGTCACCTGCCACTAAATTCCCACTTTATTATTTGACTGCAAGGAAGAAGGGGAAAATTACAGTCTAAAGAGGAAGTGGAAGATGTGAACGCAATATTTCTCTCCTCACACTTCCATTTTCTCTCTCCATAACTGCTGTTTCATTCCCTGACACCAAACTCTTATGAGAAGTTGCAGCCCATCTGTAAGAAGTATTCCTGAAACTTCTCAAACGTTATCCTGAGTTATGAATCAAAAGCATCTCATTCCTCACTCATCTGACCTATGCTGACTCCTCAGGGGAGACAGACTGGCTGGCAGCAGTGAGGCAAAATGAATGTTATAGATAAAACCATGCATTTATCATAGATAAAACTATGCATTCATTTATCTAGGTTGTGCTCAAATTTTTCATCATCATAATCACTGCTGACAACAATAAAAAGGGGGTACTGCAATAAATTGCTGCAGAAATGATGAATGCCTCCTCTGGGCTTATTTCCATGTGGTGGTGGGACAGCTGATCACATCAGACTCCTGCCACAGAGTAAAACATGAAGTCTGCACTATTTTATGAAAATGAGTAGTTCTGGTCAAAGCCATTTGTGCACAGCTCAAATGACTTCACTGTAGCCCTACAAGCTGTGCTGTGGACATCCCAAACTGTGAATTATCTCAAAGGCACTTAGACCCTAAGAAGCTCTGCACTCTAAATCCCAACTTCGTTCAGTTTACCTCCCATTCATATCTTTAATTTTCTTTGAGGAGCAGGAAAAACGTGGGCCTTGATTTTTCCGCAGCTCCCACTAAAGCACAGGCTCCCGCAGATGAGATGGGAGTTGTAAACTGCAGAGATTTATTTCATGTCTTGTGTAGGTAAATCCTGCCTCCTGGAAGAAGGATGCAAGTGTAGCAAATGAAGTGAACTAACTGCTAAAAATAAGAATATACCTGAACTCTGTTATCCAGCCCACTGTTCCTAAAGGTTATGAAAAACCAGCACTGAGCTCTGCAAGCAGATGCTAATGAGAGCGTGAAGGGTAGCAGTTTTTCTTTCCCCTAACTGCCATCACACTTAATCAGAGGCTGAGGTCACCAGTTACCTGGCTGCTCATCTCTCCTGTATTAGTGTCTGGACTGCACCGAGTGTTTTCAGGCCACAGAACGGAGCTGGATCTCTTTGTAACCACGGCCAAATGACAGGATCTCACAGCAGTGACCCAAGAACAGGTTGCCCAGAGAAGCTGTGGCTGCCCCATCCCTGGCAGTGTCCAAAGCCAGCTTGGATGGGGCTTAGAGCAACCTGGGAGATTGGAAGGTGTCCCTGCCCATGGCCGGAGTTTGGAAACAGATGATCCTTAAGGTCTCTTCCATCCCAAACCATTCTGTGATTCTATGACCAATACAGATCTTTTTGTGCTCAAGGACCTGGAGTAGGACCCAGAAAATCTGGTATCGTGTCCTAGCACAGGTAGTGGAGCTATCTTGGGCTGGTCATCAAACTGCTTTGTCAGCTCTTATCTTAAAAAGAGTCTCTTTTTATGCAAAAATAGGCAACAGAACCTTGGTTATGCTTCAGACTGTGCTCTGTAGCATTACATTTTAACCAAGTCCCTGCAAAACCAAACCCCTGTAATTACATCTTCTCCGTCAGTCATCACCATCTCAGATCTCCTCAGTCTGTCTAACTTCCAGCTCAGAAAGATTCATCAGGTATCTAAATATCTTGCACTTTCAGGTCAGTATCAATGGGGGAAAAAAAAGCAAAAAAATCCCTCTAGTAACTTTACGTTTGGGGTTTTCTGGGAAGGACTTTTGGTGGCGTTCTCTTTTTTATTACTATTTGCCTTTTTTGTACTAAGACAACGCCGTGTGCTAATGTTTTCCAGCTGTATTGCCTTTGAACTGCTGGCAGACACAGGAAGTTGGGTCTAGCTAATATATTTAACTAGGTGACCTTCAGAAGTCCAGGGTATTTGCATGTGCTCTGTGAGGACAGCGCTACGTGCCCTTGCAATGGTGCGATGTGGCTTTTCTCAGATCTGGGAACCGCTGCAGAGCTCCCGTTGCCAGGATAGATGGGCAGCTGGCTTTTCAGAGGGATCTCACTTGAGACCCCACCTCTTCTCCACTGGCTTGGGAAGAAGAAAGGTTCCTGTGAGGAGGACTTGGAATGTGAGCAGAGGCCACAAAATGTGATGTGCTACGGGCCGGGCAGTGAGCGAGTGCGAGGCTCTCTGAGCTCTCCCTGTAATTCTGGCTGTAAATCCTTCATCCACAGACTGTCATCACTGTCACTGGGGGAAAACTCACCCTTGGACATAGGGTGTCCCTGTCATCCATCAACTTTGTCGCCTAAGGCAAATGATATACTGCCAGGTTTTTAGGCCTAAAACCAGGCAGGCAATGCTCATCTACCATCAGTGACCTAGTGAGGATTAATTAGCTAATGCTTTGAAAAGCCTCCCAATCACCAGGGCACTGCTCCCAGTAACACTGCCTATTGTTCCAGCTTCTGGGTGTGCCCCAGGAATGGGTCTCACATAAAAGGGGGACACAAAAGCTAAGTGGAAAAAAATCAGGAGGACGGAGGGAGCAGAGTTTCAGACCCAGAAGTAAATGACTGATTTTGAGGAGTGGTACGTGTTGCCAGTGTTTTTAACAGGATAAATGGCATGTCTAAGAACCTCAGTGTTTCTTGTGGGGGAAGGGTGAGAAGATTTGGGAAGGGGAGGAAGGCAGGGCAGAGCACTAGGCAGTGGAGGGAAGGGCAGAGGGACAGGGAGAAGCCCAGTGGTGAAAGGATCCAACAGGAGAGAAGCCTCACCTGCTTTCTCCTCTCACCATCAGAATGTTTGGATCTTCGTGCCAGCTACTCCTCCTCAGAGATGAGTAGTGTGAGCTGCTGAGGCCTCTTAATGAAAACAGCAAACAGCATCCTCCTCATCCCCCGGCTCGTCCGCTCTCCCAAACATCTCCCTTACATCCTTCTGGCAGGCAGTGTAAGACTCGTGGGAAGTAAAGTAGCTCTGCCTTGTCATGTGTGAAAAGCTGGTCTTCACTGGGAAGCTGTTTATAGGAAGGTGTGAATGTGGAGAGACTCCAACACTGAGATCCCCATTCAGCTACAGAGGAGAGTAAATACAGTGCACCTCAGGGTCCTACTTGTGGAAACCCACTGCAAAGAGGGGATCAGCAAAGCACCAACCGGGGACTTTCAAGCCTTAGTTATTTGTATTTGTTCATATCCTGAAATCATCAAACACATCCTTTTATTTAAGTAAAGAGACTTGTAATGTTTCTTGCCCTCAGCTTTGTGTTAACTAGTGGCACATTTTAGCCTTTGTGGCACCTTCATTTGATAGATGCCCAGGGAAAGGGATCTTTAGGCAGATCTTGATGGTTTTTTTTTTAAACTGCATTGAAACTCCAGTTAGATCCTTCTCTACTCATTTTTCAGTGGAAAACCAGAGAAAACCTCTCTCAGATATTCACTCAGGGGTTATGGCACTGACCGTGCACAAGGGACACACACTCAGATTCCTGGCCTGATTGAAACAGAGAAAAAACCTCTAAGCACGTCTCCCAGATCCCTTCAGTGTTCCCCATCCAGGCCCTGAAATCAGCCTGCTGCTGTGCTGTTCAGTCTCCACCGCACAGAATTTAACTATTTATATACAGTGCTGTGGTCCCAACAGGAGACTGAACCGGTGCCTCCAAACCCAGATCCCAGAATGATGTGCCAACACCCGGCTCCCTCTCAGATGCTGCTAAGTAGTTAATATTCCCAGGCTCTTCAAAATACATACATGGAGTGTATTTAAGTTTTTAACTGAAGGGTAGTTTTGTTTCCTTTCATAAAACCCTTGAATCCACAGGTGCCCCGGGGGTTAGAGAAGACATGAACATTACCAATACAAAGAGCAACAGTGAAGAGCTGGAAATGGGAATTGCCACATCAGTCAGAAGTGCACAGATCTCCACCATATCCTCCAGGCAGCCCAGGGCCAACCAAAGGATCAGAAATAAAGCTTGCAAACAGAAGGCTGGGCATGATACCAATGTCTCTTCTATCTGTAAAGGTGCTCTGCTGTACTCAAAATCCTATTTAGAATAACTTTTCAGTAAGAATAGACTTTGAATTAGAGCTACCTTTGATTAGATTTGCTGCAATGAAAAAGGCAGGCAAGTTTTGGCATGTCCCAGCTTCTGTGCTTTACTTTCTAAAAATTTTTGTTCAGAAAAAAAACCCCACAGACCATTTTTAGTTAGGGAGTAGATGTTCAGGTGCCTGTTTTGTCCGAGGAACTTAACCAAGTAAGCTGAGCTGAACTCTTGTTCTTGCTCTGGTACTTACCTTCTCTCTGGTGCACAGGACACAGCAAGAGTTTTATGTTTAATTAAGTTGATGTCTTGCTCTAATATGTGCTGGGAGTGCTCTC
>JAYRBT010000139.1:2275279-2385037 GCA_036023395.1 Myiotriccus ornatus
CTCTCCATTCTCGTGAAGGGTTTGACTTCTGTTCAGGTAGTTTGTTTATAAAATGAGCTGTCTGGCTCACAGACATGTCCTCTCCATTCTCGTGAAGGGTTTGACTTCTGTTCAGGTAGTTTGTTTATAAAATGAGCTGTCTGGCTCACAGACATGGGCTCTCACCCCCACTCTCAGGCTGGCTGTTGCTAGTACAGTCCCTCGGCCTTATGTATTACTTGAGGTGCTGTGAGTGTCACTGCCTCACCCCACGCAGCTGTCACCTCTGAGAGGCAGCACGGAATGCCTGGGAAGGGTGGGAAAAGGAGTGGTCGAAGAGCAGAGTGGGCTCTTTCTTCCCAGTCCAGGCTGTTCTACTTGCCATGAATTCTCAATGCAATGGGCTGTGCATTAATACTCCCCCCTCCTCCAGTACCAGCTGCTGGACACCAGGAATTAACTTGGTGATAGGCGTTGCTGTTACTCCTGCCCTGACATGAGACAGCATCTTTCCATTGGGGGCTGACTTTGGGGAATACCAGAAGTGAGTAACTGCAAGATCAAGGCCCCAGCCCTTGCTATTTTAAGGAACCAACCCTGTCCCAGCCACTTGCCACATTCAACTATTTGACTTCTTTAACTACTTAGAGGTCATTGTGATGAAAAAAGGTTTGTGGGCCGGATTTCCAGTTAGTTCTTGAGGTGATCCAGCCCCACAGCTGAGTTCTGGCAACATCTTTAAAGGAAGAACGTGACATTTCTGTAATACAGGAATACTGCCTTTAAACCCTGTTTTCTATCAGCTTCTCTTTTTTGCATTGACTGTCTTCCCCTCATACTCTGTAATTAAATGTTCTCCTCTTCCCCAAACTTACTGTCTGCAGAACTGCTGCCTTCTCCTCTTTCCCCAAGCATGCTGCCTTGGAATCCAAGATCCTGCACTTTGTCCTGCTCACTCACGGGTCTCTGTGCAAGAGAGGGAGGGGAAGGAAGAAAAGGCTTCTAGTCTGCTCTGCTTAGGTTTCCTTTCATGTGAGGCCTCCTCTCTTGTGGGTATCAGAACCTCCCTATAACTTCTGCATTCCCTGCAAGAACCAGAGATTGAGCAGTTGCACCTTCCAGCACTGAACTTCCATTCACCCACATCTGTCTGTATTTTACTAATTATCTGTTAGGAAGAAAGAAGTTGAAACTCCTGAAGAAATTGGGATCAATTCTTCGACTAATCCAGTTAATTTTTTGAATAATGGTATTTTCTCAAGATAGGTAATGTATGAGGTATGACCGTACAAATTTAAGAAGAAAGAAAGAAAAGCCCTGAGAAGAACAAAGTAATTCTGTTTTCTGCAAGCACACAGCCCAAGGAGATGATAAATTACCAAAGATTAATAACTCACTGAAGAAACAGTAAAGCTAATCTTTGACTCAGTGAACTCTGGACTTAATACACAACTCTAGGAGATGCGGTTTTTCTTAACTGTGTCCTGGGAACCCATTTTTAGAAACTAGAACCAATCTGATTCCTCCAGGTATGTGTATAGGGTATATTCACAAACCAGGAAAAGGTAATTTTCAGGCTCTCCATGTTCCTTACTCACATTAAAAAGTGAATGCACTTAAGCACTGGGTTCCTTCCTGCTCTGTACACACAGCATCTTCCTGTGCTCTCCTAAATAAAAAACAGCATTATAAAAGCCACCAGGAGGCAGCAGATTAAAATATTTGTGCTATAAAAGGGCACCTACCACCATTACAAAAAAAAAATATGCTCCAAAACCCTGTCCCTCTCTCAAATCTTCAACTTGATATTTAGGAGATACATTCTCCCACCCCGCTGCTCATTGTTTTGCTTCATATACTAATCTCTCTTCTCTGCATACCTGAAATCAGGAGCAATTCTGCTGCTGTCAGAGCTTTCTGCAGGAGCACGGTTAAAATGGAAATCAAACTGATTTCTGGAATAGCACTTACTGGAAAAAATGAGCAAACAAAGTAGGTAGAAGTGATGTGACAAAATGTAAAACCTCCCACCAGACTAAACTGCTTTTGCTTCTGCTGGGGTTTACTGACAAATTCCAACCCCCTGAGCTCTCTGCCGAGCGTTTCTCTGTTCGTTTACAAAATGCCACCCAAAAGGAAGCACTGAAACTGTGACCAAGCCAGGACAGGCTCTGGCTCCCTCACCAGTGCTGCTGCTCCAGCCACGCTGCCCTGGCCCCGCAGCAGCGCAGGGATCCAGCTCTGCATTCCCTGAGCCAGGAAAGCTGCAGGTTGTCTCCTCTCCTCCGTCCTTCTTCTCTGCTGGTATAAAAGACTGTTCTCAGTTGCAGCTCAGCATGGTTTAAGAAAGCCTAAAATCGCTACAGACACACATGAAAGCTTTTAAACTGGTACATCATTTTAAATGCTAATTATTCATGGACTTTAATGCATTTTAAGGCATTATGTTACCATATATATTTTATGGTGTTATATAACATACAATAACTGCTCTTACAGAGTCTTGTGTTACAGGCTGAGCATGTATATGAAACACTGCAAGGCAGCTACAGAAATATGCAAAGTACCTAAAACATTTCTAAATATGGACCTACGAGTACAAGGTATGTGCAAAGTCCATCAACAAAGTCGAGCATGAACAGTGTACAACTGGGCCCTCAGCAAAGGCACTTCAGAACCGACCCACAGACAAACCACAGAAGCAAACACTCCTGTTTTCAAACTGAAAATTCAGCTTCCAAGAAACTCCATCTGGGTCTCCAATGCCTGAATTCAAACACAAACTGCAGGTTCTCTGATGCAAAGATCACAATTACTTGGGAAATTAAAACACAAGCCCAATGTCAGCAGAAATCACAAATTTATTAATCCTTAAATATATCAATCATTTACCATTATGGCAAGAAATATGTACACTGTGTCCCATGGTAAACTGCAGTGTTCCAAAATGACAGAAGTGTATAATTCAGTTGTGGTGAAGAGAACAAATCACAATTTCCTCATGTCTTGGTGTGGAAGACAAACTTGGTCTACAGTAATACGTCAACACCACATGCTATGTTAGAAGTATAAAAAAAAAAAACACCCTACACCTAATTTGTTAATTTTAAATCAAGTTATGCCACTTATACCCGCTTCACAAAAAAAAAAAAAAAAAAAAGGTAAAGAAATTAATGAGAAAAAAATGAGGCCATTACTTTTTTCACAGATCCCATTGGCAGGTTAATATGGCTCAACACATTTATTGTAGATGCTTATTTTAAATATATATTGTTTAAAATCATGTAGTAATTATCAGAGAAGCTTAAATCCATCTACCATACATCCACTAGTAACAACATCGACATGTTTAAGAACTGCTTTTGATTAGTCATCAACACAGAAAGGTGAAATGATACAAATTAGGAAGCTTTCCCATTTTAAAAACTTCAGGCTGCCGAGTTGTAAGTTTTTAACAGCTAAAAAGGAGCGTGATGGAGATCCCATGCACTGTACAGCGCTGTGGAGAGCAGGGAGCCCTGCCAACAGAACCAGTAACCAATGGGAAAAACAAAAAAACAACCCATCCCTGTGCTCTGCTATTGGGAATGGAAGGAGGGAACCGAAATTCCTGCGAGGATGTGTTTTCACAGCAACGTGAGGGAAGGAAAACTAGTCCCTGTTCCGAGGTTTGCGTTCTGCTCTGGCAGCACAGTGTCCCTCCTTTGGCTGCCTCTGGCCAAACCCACGGGGATCGCTGTGGGAGTCGCTGGGCTCGACACCTCACGCTGCACCAGGAGCTTAAGGAACCAACAGCGCATCGAGGGGGGAAGGGGGGAGACAAATCTGTGGTAAAACCGGTGCATCCGTAACTCATTTCCAGAGAAGCAACAGCAGCAGTGTAATGTAAGTAAACTCTTCATACTCAGCTTTAAGGCCTAATATTTCTCGAGTATATCAACCACACAACTGGTCTATAGATTAACCAACATATTATATTTTATATTTTTTTAAAGCCTCCTTAAAAAATTTACAGTACATCGTATAAGCGATAAAAATCTTTCTCTCTCCTTCCATTTTAATCCTCAAAAATGCCTCTCAATTATCTCCTTAATTCCTTACAATTTTTCATTTTGCTTAATCATCCAATAGAAATTTTCAGTTAAGCAAGATAAGAAAGCAAAAAGGACTCCACGGGAAAACAGAAGGTGCTGACTCACCAGAACACTGACAGTTAATTCTGGAGTGGTCAAGCCAGCAAATGAGGAGCTTTTTCCAGTTTGCACAGACTAATAAACTAAGAAGGCTTCAGCTGGTCCAAAGCCAAGATATTATCACTTCCACATTTATCAGTGATTTTGTCCATCTACGTGCCGTAATAAAAATCTGTTTGACAGTAACGGAGCTGCCAGCGGAAATCCTAACCATTCCTACCAGAACCAAAGCAAAATCCTGGGACTTGGGGGGGGGGAAAAGGAGGAGTCAAAAAACAGTTCTTAAAAAAAGAAGGTAAAATATACTTTTTCTTTTTTTTTTTTCCTTTTTTTTTTTTAATAAACAGGATAGTTTTTAAAGTTGTCTCTCAAAACTTGGCATAAATGGAGGAAGTGACAGATGTATTGTGTATCTACTGCCGTCCATCCAACATTTTTCTTTCTTTTTTTTTTTTTTTTTGCCTTTTACTCCTTGTTATTCTCTATTTGCATGGAACATCGCCTTCATTGAAATGCTAACAGTGTACAGATGGAATATACAGCCACGTGGTGCGTCACAAATGTGTTACATGAAGAACCTTCACGACTCCATGCACTCAGAAACATGCATGAAGAGAACGGGATGGCCAAGATGGTAATCAACCAGGTGCGTTGGGGACAGAAAATGCAAGAGCGGCACCGCTGATATTTTTAGCTGGGAGGAAGGAGAAAAAGAGAACAGATTTCCATTACTGATAACATCACCACTACGTAACAGTACATGCTCAAGTGTTAGCCAGTGCTATTGAAAAAAAATCCCACCTACTCCACATCATTTAACATGATATTGGGAAGAAAACCAAGGGAAAAAAAAAAACCCCAAAGGCTCACGCAAAGCATTCTTTTCTTTTTCAAACCACTTTATAGACATCATTTTCCATATTTACAGGATGCCAGAAAGGCTGTTAAAATAAAAGAGGAAACTGAGGCAGGAAGCCAAAGTGCCCTAAGGGATTCCTTAAAGGAGGGAGGGCCGAATTCAGACGTGACTCTCTGAGTGTAACTTGACTTCCTCAGCTTGGGCATCGCAGGCACTGCCACGGACTGAGGGGCTGTACAAGCACGAGTGACAAGGAAGAGTCAGATGCCATGAACATGCAAGACATGCTCGAGCCGTATGCAGAGAGAGGAGGGAAGAGCAGGAAGGTGTGGGGAGGTATGTAAGTAACTCAGGCTGGAACATGGCTTGTATTACCGTAGCATGTAGGGCCGGAGCCGTGGTGGGGATCCCTCTGCGCTAGGCACTGCACAAACACAGAACACACTCCTTACTCACGGCCCCTGCTGCTTGCCAGTGCACTTAGCAAAGTACAAGAAGCTGTAAGCTGGGATAAAGGAAGGAACACGAGCCTCATTCGGCCTCAAGTTAGGTTTGGGAGTCAGTTTTAGGTCCAGCTGCCCGTATCAGGCAGGCCCACTCTCTGTGGACAAGCAGACACAGTTCTGAGGAAACACATTAGCACAGGTTCTTAAGAGCATGGATACAGAGGAGAATTTCCTACCAGCACTCCTATCACTCAGAGAGAAAATGGACAAGACAGAAACCCAAGTTTGCCTTGTCTGACTCCCAGCAAATCTACACATAAAATTTATTTATAAACTAAGTACACATTTTTCTCACATTCTTTCCCAAATAAGTTCTCTGCCATAAGGAAACATTTCCCTATACCTATAGCTATTAAGGAGCTCAGATATATCCTTAGATTTATGCACACTCCCTCCTGTAGTCAAGAAAACAAACAAGCTACTGTGCTTGCAGCAACTGATTTGACATAATCTAGGATATGACATTTGCAAAAGCAGATCACAGCTATAATTGCTTTTGTGACTTGATTAGATCTGAAATTCCTTTTCAGACATGATGTGCAAGATACTTTCTTATTATGGAATTGCCATTATTAACTACTGTGCATTGGTAATAATTAAATAAGTAGCTGTAGACTGTATACATTTCAAATAAAGGAAGGATAAACTAGAACAATATTTTAATTAGATTTCTCCTGCAGCTTTCCAAAATGGAGTCATTGCTGCTCTGACTGGGAAAAGTGAAGGTGAAGTTCAGGGCAGCCTAAAAGATGGTCAGGATGGGCTATGGAAGGCAATTCTAGCATGGTGCTACATGGGAATCTTCCACTCAGACTTCAGAAGATGGGGAATAGAGAAAAGATATGTAAAATAATTAAAAGAAAAATGACAGTGTTTGGGCTGAAAGGGGAACCATCAGCCTAGAGGAGATTCATCAGTCCTGAGTACAAGCAGTAGGACTGATCTCATGTAGTATATTTACACTTAGGTGGAAGGCACTGTAAAAAGAAAGGAAAACAGGAGCACTGTGCAAGAAGAACCAAATCACCTTGAGGGCTAGCTAATCCAGAAATGTTACATGGAATAACAGGAAGTGCAAAGCTGCACGCTCAGCAGAAGTTTCTACCTGCTCATTGGTTGGAATGAGAGTTGAGGAAAAACATGTGGCTGGCTCAGATGAGCTGCTGGATGTGATGCAGATGAGAAAAGTGCAAAAACCATGCCAGAACAGAGCAGGGAAAAGACAGGCATTGTGGACTTAAATAAAGCCCTGACCACAATTGGACAGAGCATTTCAGAAGAATCCAAGCTAAAGACAAACCTCAAATGAAAAAAAGACAGTGAAGAGCTATTAAGGTAGCCGGGAAAAATGGAGATCCTACCAAAAAAAGCCAGCTGAGTTAGTGTGGGTTATTTACTCTATGAAAACAGAGGGTGGGAAGTCACCTGAACAGCCTCCTACAAACCAGCTCTGCATACTTACCCCTAGCACAGGAGAAGAAGGATGAAATAAGAATAACCATGGACACATTGAATATTACTAAATTTTAGACTGAAAAGTAAGGCTTCTGACCATCAGATCAGTGGTGCTGTAGAACAATGACATGACCAAGTCGAAAACCCCCTCTGAATTCAAGATTAGGGTGAGGTGTGGGATTGACATGATATTGTTGCTAGTGCTAGACACCTAGGGCTATGTTGCCAGCTCAGGGAGTCTCTCCTTAAGCCTGAGTCCTGCTCTAAGGCTTCTCCTCTGTGACCCTTTCAGCTTGGATGCCCTCTTGCAATCCTGAAATCTTCTCTGTCTGACCCCATAAGTCTGAACATCCACTGACACAGTCTCAGAAGTCTCTGCCTCAATTTCCATCCTTTGGCAGTCCCAGAAATCCTTCTCTTTATTAGAGAGCATGAGCAGCTGCAAAAAAACAGCCCTCCGAAAAAAAACAGAGGGGGGGAAAGAAAAACCCAAAGGAAAAGATTACATAATTCTCTAGTCCAATTCATGTCATTCTGCTGTAAATACTTACTGTCCAGGGCGCACTGGACCTGCTTCACTTAGGCTCTACACACACCCAGGCCAGATCCCTCGACAAAACACTCCTTTATGAAAGCACCAAAAACCTACCTAACATTGCACTTCAAGCAAATGTAGCTACTCTTTATGTATTATTTGTTTAAACACTGGCTGTGCAGCTGGAATGTGAGTAACAAAGGATGATGTGGTTCCTGTTCCCACTGGTTTCACATTTTCAAATAAAATAGTTTAATCACTAAGTAATCAAACTTCTTTCTTCCTAAATAAAAAATTAAGAAAAAATTCATCTCCGTGGACGTTTAACACTTCAGTCTATTTTGTTCCTTACTTTACTTCATATAGGAGAACAGTGGTGCAAGAAGTAAATTCCAGGACATGATGAAGTTTGAAGGATAGAATCTAAGCCCTTATCATCCACCTCAGGAAATTCAGCCGCTGACAACATTAGGACACCTCACACAAATGTAATTATATCCTATAGAAAGGGCTCACAACTGAGCAAAGCAAGGCCTGTGCCAGTGCTGCCTGGTTTGGAAAGAGCCCAGCCTAAGGCAGACGTCGGTGAGGTTTGGGCTCGTTAGCGAAGGCTGCAGGAAGGAGGGGAGCTGAGGACCCGAGCACAACCTGCTGAGGAAGCCGTGACTCTTCATCTTGTTAGTGCAACTGTGAGCGTGCTGTAATTAACCCTGCTGACAGCCTGGCCCAAGGAATTCGGGTCACTGCGTGACTCCGAGGGCGTGGGAGGGCCTGGATGAACAAGAGGGGAAGATGATGACGGGACAGATGCGAGGCTGATCTACACGGATGTCAGAGATGCGAGACAGTGACTATGCAGCAGATAAGCAAGGGTGAGTGTGGGGAAAGAGATAAGAATGTGATAGCTACTGGGATGACTTAATTTACAAATTAAATACGTACACTGGCTCAAAACCAACTTGCAGTGAACATATCTAGGCCTGAATAAGCAGAGGTGGCTGGAAACCACAATAAATACGAGTTAAACTTCGGTTTTTCATGACAGCGATACTTTACTTGAAACTTTCTGGTCAGCACTAACAGCTCCACGTATCCTCTCGCTTTTTATTTGTCCAGACATTCCAGAAATTCTATTTCAGGTTTTCTAATCCTGTTTTGTGTGACTTCTATCAAGCCTTACCTACATTAAAACCTTTTCCTGCTTATCAAGCTGCCAGCTCAGGACCTGAGTTGGATCAGCGGGCATCACCATGGAAAACAACCACCAAAAAGAGCGTCCTTTTAAAAACATTCCCACCCACACCACATGCACACAGGTGGATATAACACAGAACAAACAGCCACAAGCAGTGATGCCACCAAGGGGCCGGACAGCAGTTTTTAAGGCCCGAAGTAACTCTGGGACCACGCGGTGCGGCCTGGGTTGGTTCTTACTTGATAGGTACGGTCGGCGAGCCCGAGCGGTGGAAATGGACGTTCTGCCACTTGCCGTCGCGGCGGTGCCAGACGCGCGTCTCCTCGGACTGCATGGTCTTTGGCATGCCGCTGACGTCCATGTACTGCGTGAGGCGGATGTAGGCGATGCAGGCCGCGTCCTCGCCCACCAGGTGCACGTGCGGGTTCAGGATGATCGTGTGGATCGGCTTGTTACTCTTGGACAGAGCTGGGGAACGAACACACACACACACACACATTTTCTCTGTGTAAGTCCCATTTTGCAAACCGAACCCTCGAGCGTAGCAGATATAAATTAATAATTGCTGTTTGCTGATGGCCGTGACTGATGACTCAGGTCCACTGTAGAAGTGGGCACAGTCAGAGCATGAAGTATGTTTTCCCCTTTCCCATCAAATGTTTAATAGTACATATAATACTCTATTTAATATGTTTAATCCATGTATCTACATGGATTAATAAGGCCACCATCTTGAGATTCCCAATATTTCACTTTCACTGTTACGTCTAATAACATTTGTATTTAATATTTTCATCTCAAATTATTCAGCTTTTAACTGATTCTTGTATCATATTTTATTAAATGCTGATACATAGGAAAACTAAAAAGCAGTGGTAATGAAAAGGAAGAATTACAAGGAAAAACACATAAAATGCTGGTTTGGAGATGGAAGAGAATTTAGGAGTACTATAATCCCATTTAGATTATAGATATTCAGATTCAGGAATACGATAACCTCATTTTATGCTCAGATATTGCTCAGAAATTACTGGATAAGATGATATCTTGGTTTACAATATTTTATTTCCTTTTAAGTCAAGTCTGCTCTAAAATGGTTACTTACATCACATGCTCCTCCAAAACTTTAATAAATCCGTTCTCTGGGTATTTTTCTTTCTTACCGTGAAAAAGTACAAGCACATCTATTTCCCCACAAGAAAAACAAAAAAATATGAGGAATACCTGAAACTTTCCCCCACTACCTGAGGCACCCTGTGATCCGTGAATGAGCACAGCAGTAATACATAGCAGAACCCTGGAAAAAAGAACATCCCCTTCCCCTGCCCAAATCAATTCACTCCCCAACCAAAACGCAAGTTAGATGGGAGAAACACAGTCACTGAAACGGATGAGGGTTTGGAAATGAAACAGGAATGTTTACCGTTTTCAAAGTAAAACCGGTGGAAGTCCATCCCTTCTACCAGATTACCCAGAGCTTCAGGTTCAAAAGACGTAAGGCCTGGATCACAGATTTTCCTGTGGAAAAGAGGAAAGTTTGTAATGAGTGGTTATGGAACACAACTTGGGAGAGGATATTTTTAAATGTTTCCTTTATTCCAATCACACATGCCGTCACACTGGAAAAGAACAGAATTTCAATGAGGAGAAGGAATAAAGTTCCGGTATCACCTAAATTAGCACGGTTGGCTGCTTACTTCAGGTGGACTAGATTTCATATAAATCATCTTTTCACCAAAAAGGTCCACCAAAGTAGGTCCCACATGTCAGTGGTAGGTATTCTATTCACAGGACTTTTTAGTTGTGACTCTGAAAACTGCTGCTGTGCAAACCAAAGGATTTTTTTATGTCTCACATCAGTATTTAAGCAAGATTTAATCACTTTGATGTCACTACACTGGATTTACACAAGCAGCTCCTCAGAAACTGGCAACGTGTAAAGCCAGGGCAAAGCAGCCACGAACATGTTTCGTGTTTCATGAGGAAGAGATTCAACAAACCATAAACACAAGCACAGGCCCTCCTGTATAAACACACATATTTACACATAGTGTGTCAAATAAATCAACTCTCCTCACTCCCTGTGAAATGAGAAACTCACGTGTAAGCTTCAAAGTCCCCGTTGTTGATGGCTTCAATCAGCTGCTCAGTCACCTTGATAATCTCCTGCTTACGAGCTGGGGAGAGATACAAACCAACCTTAGGATGGGAGGCAAAGTGGAAGGTGACAGCTGACAGGTATCCTGCCATCCCTCAGCTGGCACAGCAGCTCTCTGTTCCTTTCTATGGCCAAAGGACATGAGGTGACATTGCTGCTTTACACTGACTTGCCTTCAGTGCACTCTTGTATCCATGAGGAAATTAAACACACATCAAAATCAATCCACTTTCACACTTCTAATCATCTTCACTGAAGGATCTGCTGCTTAAAAAGCAAAACAAACCAAGGCCCAACTCTTAACTCCAAATTCAAGGAATTGATTACTGTTTTACAAGCAATGCTCTGTTTCATACACACAGGAGGAGGCCTTTACCTTTTCTGTGTCTAATGCTGATTTTCAGGAATCTTTTCAACACTTGCTATTTGCTTTGGCCAAATGTGAACATCTAAGTAAAAATGAATTTGGATCTTAAGCCTGTAATGAAGATCCTCTGGTGCCAAGCTCATGGATTTCACAAGATGCACATGTATTCACGTGTGTCTATTTACAACACAGTGTCTAGTCCTTCTTAAACATCAGAGAATCCATTTGGAAGACCCAAACTTGAGTGAAAAATAAATGCAAGCAACCAGGCTGTAGTAACTCTCTTGTGCAAGCAACAATTGTAGTTCTCCTGCACAGTCCTACATGTGGATTCCACCATTAACAAATGCACACAAAAACATTCCTGGAATGCAAAAACCAGAGTCCTGAGAGAGATCACACTCTTCTTCTAAAAGAAAGTGTTGGGGAGCACATACAGAAAGTAAGTCTCCAACGCTGTGCTCAAGAACTGGCACTGTGGTACCTTCTCCCAAGTGCACACCTAACACATTCAAAGAAAAAGAACCAGAAAGAAACCAGCAAGGAAAGACATGATGGAGAAAAAAGTGGATGTAAAGGTCTACTGAGACTTCTTGTGAGCAGCTCTTGTCTACTAGATAGCACGATGGCTGAGAAAGAGTATTTCAAGTATGAACTGCCTTATTTTTCACAAAGATTGTGGAAAGAACAAAGGCTTATAATGAAGAGGCCAGAAATGTGCCTACTGTCGTATGTTTAAATGACTCAGAGCAAACTGCCTGGACACTGTATGGCATTGTCAGCACCAGCCAAGGAGTAGGATGGCTGAGTAAGAAATAATGGGGCAGTGTTACAGAAGGCTGCCAAAAAAATCCAGAATGTGCTGACTTCGTGCAGTGAAGAAATTACCAGTTTTGCATGCAACATCTCCCATAAATATAATGGAGCTGAAGGATTTGATTAAATAAGCCAGGAACACATTTCAATCAGAGACTAGGAAATTACAGACTATTAAATCAGACAGTGGGAAATGAGGTAAAAATCTCTGATCAGCTGCTACACGATCATGAGATCATGTTAATGGATAACAATGTAAGCAATGAATACGTCTAAGGTCCTGCAGTTTCCACAGGCAAGAGACATAAAACTACATGGACACGTAATTTTGGCTGGAGACAACTGGCAATATTTCCTTTTTCACTAACACCAGTCAGTTCTTTCCCAAGTCTTACCATCACATCTTTGATGTTGAGATATAAAAGATATAATTCCACATCAACCCCAGGAGGGAGAAATCGAGCCATATCACCAAATTGTTGTTTTTCCTGGGTTTAGTTCCAAAATGACATTGCCGTGGGATGTATGTTCTCATGAAGCTTTCTGACAGAAGCCACCTAATATTACAGAATATGGTTCCAGCAAAGCTTCTCTGGGCTGTACTAGCATCTAGCAGAGCTGTGTCTGCAGACCTGTCTGTGGATATAAAGTACATCCATCAGGAAGCTCTACAGGCCAGCAAAGCAAGGAAAGGAGATTACAGCAGTTATCACTGGCTCCAGCCAATCCACATCTGACTCCAGCACTAGTGTCAGTTCTTCCAGTGCCTGTGGAAAGACTTCAAAGTTCTCGATGTGGACTGTCAGGAACAGGAAGATGTTGCCAAACCATCTGCCTTTCAACTCAGCTCTCAATTTTTTTCTACAAAATTACAAGCACCACATGAAACTCTATGAAAGCAACCGCGTTCCTCTTACCTTTTCAACAACATACAGTCACACACATATTAGAAATTTCTTCCTATTTAGTGATCTGACATGCAGTCTCCTTGGCGAGAGAGCCAAAGG
This sequence comes from Myiotriccus ornatus, assembly GCA_036023395.1. Taxonomy (NCBI): domain Eukaryota; kingdom Metazoa; phylum Chordata; class Aves; order Passeriformes; family Tyrannidae; genus Myiotriccus; species Myiotriccus ornatus. Next base: position 2,288,350 of record JAYRBT010000139.1, read on the forward strand.
CAGAGGTGGAGAATAATTTAGAGAGTGGAGTTCCAGAAATGATTTATCCTATGTGCAGAACCCTTTGCCTCGTTCTCAGCCCTTACCTCATTGCAAGGAAAAAATGGTCAAGAAACAGGCAGTATGAAATAACAGCAGGTGTCAAAGACTAATTAAAAATCTCAGTAGCCAGTGTGGTTTTACACAAACCCCCTCCTGATTGTTTGGAGGGGCTTGTTTTTATCTTAGCTTTCACATCTTCTTGCATGGGTATGCAGGGAGACAGACCACAAACAGATATCAAAAGTATTTCTGCTCCATTGTCTTGGAAGCAGAGGTTTAACCTAGAAGGAAGGAAGGAAGGGAAAGGAGATGGGAAAACTGAAATACAACAAGCAGAAAACTGGAAGGAGACTGGAAGGCTGCAGAAGGAAAGTGCAGCCATGACCTGGTGGCCACGTGCACCAAGTCAAATCCTTGTGCTTATCCTTAGGGCAAAGAAGAAACAGGGAGGGCTCTGGAGATGAACTAAGGTGAAACGGGTATTGGGAGGAACAAAGTTCTGCTGTTGCAGACATGTGACAGAAGTAACTGGCAGTTCTTAAAGAGGTAAAAAAAAATACCAAATTTTCATTATAAAGTTGATGGACTCCATGTAACATATGCTCTTCCAAACATCCAATTTTTTTTCCATCTAAATACACATGACAATCTATACAAGGACAACAAATGAACACACAAGGCATTAGGGAAGAGGCATCTGGCCAGTTCCCATCTGCCAGATAACTGTCACTTGCAATCACCATTCTCATTTGATTTTTTCATTATTTATTTTTTTATCCAATAGTGAACTTGGCTTGTATTGAATTCTAGGACAATTATGCTGTTTGATGTACAGTGGCAATTTTATGCTATTATACTTTTCATTTGATGTGCAGCAAGGACTTCCTAAATAAAACTAAGGCAACTAAACTTCCTAAAGAAAACTGACCACTGTGATGAGATTCTGATAAAACTGGTTCAGTTGTTTTTCTATAGAGTGTGGTAAAAGTCAATTTAAAAATTAAAGCCTGACCCATTTGTAGTGTCTTAGAATATCACAATGGCTTTCCATGGCATATAATTATATACTCTCTGTAAGCAAAGGGTGACTGAGCAAAAATACACCTGGTGTCTTTAAAACAACTGAGAGGTAAAGCAAGAATACTGTTAAAAGAAGTCAAAGGTTCTGACCCATTTTCTTGACAACAGCCAATGGAACAGCCTGTAGATATGGCAAACCTGTGTGGAAAAGATGGTGGCTTTTACAGCCTTTGCTCAGAATATGCGTGAAGTAAATCCATTAAAGAAAAGACCACAGACCTGCTCCTCCAACAGAACCTTTACCCCCACAGGGTCAGCGAGTAAAGGTAATTAACAAGGTTTTAGCAGTTAAAAAAATATACAATCTCTGCTTTGGCAAGTGAGAAGGTTAATGACTAATATAAAGGCAGTTCAAGCAAAAATATTATACAGAAGAGCTATAAAAAGACCAAATAATCAGAAGAGAACGAACAGGAACATTTTCCTACACTGGCTGAAACGATTTCGGCAGCAGTGCTGTAGCACATATGTTAACTTTAAATGAATCAGTAACCTCTAGCTATATTTCTCCACCTTTTTTTCCTGCTCAGCTACAGGGTGGGGGATAATCTTTCACAGCTAAAGAACACCATTAACACTAATATCTAAAGACCACAAAATAAGTGGGAACACCATCTAAGCAAAAAGCACCTAACACTATCAATACTGTAAACCTACAAGGATCAATCTCCCACCTAGTGAAATCAAGCATCACAGGGAAAATAAAAAAGGTACAAAACAACTGCAAAAACTGTTCCAGGAGGGAACTCTGGGGCTTTTCTTCCCTTTCTGTAGCCCTAGTTTGTAAACTCAATCTACAAGAGTCACACAGAAACAATGGATACTTTGGTGTTTAAATTGCAGAGAGAGGGTGCAGGATAAAAATAAGCTGCAGATATGTGAAAATGAAGCCTTCAGAAATACGTGTACCAGAAACTTTCCTTTTTGTGAAACACAAAAAAAAGAACCCGTGGTAACTCACTGACCACCACATCACCCATCCTTTTTTTTTTTTTTTTTCCCCAGAACTGACACCAGCAATTTACTTCTGAAAATAATAATTTAAGCCACCTTAAGCTTCATTCAGATACTGGAGCATCTTCCTACTGTCATCAGTCCTCTAGAGGACTGACTGTGTAATAACTGTAGTGCCCTGGTGAAGTAGTAAAGCACCTTTCCAGAAGGACAAGGTAGCCTGGTTCCAGATCTGCACAGGCCCTCCAAGATGATTAAAATGATTTTGCTTCTGCCTTGCTCGCATGTTTTTTCTCAAGGCAAAAACCCTTAAAACTTTTCAACTCAGTAATCTCAGCTCCACATCTTGGTACACCTCAGTTTGGATTAATCTCACAACATTCTGGAGATGTATAAGTACGGACAAGTGAGTTTGTTCTCTCAGCTCCCCTCCCGTACAGTCAATGGAGAGAAATAAGTACTTTCAGGGCACAATTCATCATAGCCTAAAATAGATATTGAAGACAAGTGTGACTCATCTGACCTATTTGCATTGACTAAAGGGAGTCTAGACAACTAGCTCAGATACAGATATCTACACTGGGGAGAGTGGCTAAATCTAGGGAGACAAATCCTCCCCATGGTGCTGTTGTTTTCAAACAGGACAGTCCGTGGCAAGGTGACACTGGGCTGCTCAGATGGAATGGCACAGCATGGGAGATCCCAGCTTCCCTTCTCATCTGAACATCATCCAACAAACAGCAGTTACATGGAAAGCATACAGCCCCTGGCGTTATTTCTATACTCTGAAAATAACCAAAGTCTGAAAGGGAAGAGGAAGAGACTAGAAATTTTATCCTGTGTTGTGTAACGAGCTCTGGCTGTGTGGATGTACCAGATCTCATTCCACTTTACAGCACAGACTGCTAAACATCACACAATGTTCTTCCAAATGATTCTCATCGCAGCAATATTAGAAAATTCTCTGCTGATAATTTCTCTTACTGCTTATACCCCAAATATTCCGAGTAAATAATTCCTGTGAAGAAAATAAAAGGAGCTGCTGCATGAATAAACGACAGTTTGGGTGTCAGGTCTCCACAAAACCCACGCAGAACCTCAGATGACGGGGTGTGCTCCAGGGGCCTGCTCATTTAGGAAGCTGATGAAGATGCAGTGTATACAAGACCAGAGCTTCCTTCTCACCTCACCACTTAAACTCTGATATGGGCTAAGACAGCTGAGTTGTCATCTTATATGTAACATCTTTTTCCTGGAGCCGGCTGATTCCAAAGACTCATTCTGATTCATCACATGATGATACGGATGGCTGATCTGCAGAATTTGATTTAGGTTATTCGCTGGCTTTCACCTTTCTGAAAGCCAGTAAGCCTTCCACTGCCCTAGTGAAAAAACCTTAATTCATTAGCTATTTAGGCAAATATCAGGAAAATAATCCCAGCACTTTTCCACCCTGTACTGACAAAACAACATCCAACCAAATGAACGTACCTTCTATTTAAACCTTCATCATAAATTGATGTTAAGACACTTGTCACATGCCCTACGTAGTATATTTTTATTTATGTGAAATCAATTACATCTAAAGATGCTCTCTATATACTTACACTAAAAGCTGACACTAATATTTATACAGAATAGCGAATGTTGGCAGATGTTTTTGATGACAAATCTCCTATAGTGTAAGATCAAAGCTGTATCGTGGTCACTGCACCTACAAAACACTACACTATTTCCCAACAGGTTACTTTAATCATAGAATCTGGTTGCTGTCTCCAGAAATGAGGTCTGAAGTCTCCATATCTGAGACATTAACAAGGTTTGCTGCTGTTGAAATTTTTATTTCAACTCTGCTCCTGCACAATCACTCTGCTCATTCAGAGCAGTCTTGTTGTCCACTAGTGTGAAAATCAATAACAACCCTCAATTCTGCATCTCCTTCCTTTTAAATAAGGTTTAAAATACACTGAGATGTGTTAATAGTAACAATAATCCCCAAACAATAATTCTAAGAAATGAAGCATCTGCCTATTTTGCTCAGGAAAACTGCATTACCTTTAAAAAAATTAGTGCCACTATTCCTAAATTTGGTAATGAAATTACTAATGAACATCTATGTTTAAATATTAACAGCCATCTTTGCACTATTACCTACCCAGTGGAGCGGGAAATGTGAGGCTGCCAGCATTCAGGCCTGAAAATGCTGGGCACATAAGAGATATTCTGGGGATATTCCTGTGGATGGAATAAATGCCTTATGGCTGTATCAGCTCTCAGTGTCACACAGGTCCATGTCTCTCCTATTAATTCCTCTCTTTTTTAAGGCTCTGAGCAGTTTGCACTGTCGGTGTTAGTAGCTCCAATTTACATACGGTCATCCATATATTGATAGAGACCATCCAGCTCCTCCCTTGGAATGAAACTCTCTTCCAGCATTATCTGGCAACTGTTGTGACTGGAAGCAGCCCATCCCCTCACCTGCACCAGCTGCACCCACCCAAAATTCCACTCAGATTTAAAATAAGGTTCAGGCCAATGTTTCAACCCACAAGGTCCCTCCCCCTCTAAAGAAATTTTGAGTTAATTTATAAACAAGAAATGATCTACTCAGGTCTTTTATGTCCTATGAGCTACTAACACAATTCCTTTTGTCTCTCTTATTTTCACTGCTCAAAGCCTGCCCACACTAGAGATTTCCTCTGCAGTTAGCTGGTCACTAATCATCCCAGATCTCCCCCTGAGCAAAGCACGGCACCTCTCAGTGTCGTACCAACGCTCCACACTAACAGCTGTCACAGCAGCTTTAACGAGGCTCTACCAACAGGGATGCTCAAGAAAGCAACTCGATGATATAATAAACACCACAGGTAATTACTCCTGAGAACCTATCCAGGATCCAAGCCAGAGGGGAGAGTCAAATCTAAGCTGAAAACCACTGCAAAGATCAGCTCTGCAAGATACAGCTTTCTGAAAGACAGACCTATTTATCCTGCTGTTCCAGCTGATGATACTGTTTTCACAACTAATAACACCCCGCCAAGAAATAAATATCTACAGAAATATACTCCATTCTTTTGTACACCCTAAGAACAGGTCATTCCTAGATGAGACAGATCACAGCAGTGATCTGCTACTCTCAGATGGTGGGGAGGGAGGAGGAAGAGAGGCAAAGGAGACCATCTGAACAGCCGAGTCTCTCAACTTACATAGCACAGAGGAAGGAGTGGAGTGGGAGAGCTCAGACTCAAGCGATTGACTCTCTGAGTTTGCATTTCTCATGGACTTGCCCGCTGAATTGATGGAAAGAAACACAACATATGAACAAACAAAGATGAAGAGGTAGAGTGTGATCAGACTCCGCAGCAGGCACTGGCAGCAGGAGCGGCCGCTGGGGCACGGCAAGGGTGGTGACCAGTGGGATGAAGAAGCAATGGAAGAGGAGGAGTGGTGGGTGGAACTCAACCTCTCCATGTCCCCCTCCTTTGTGAGAGCTGTGTGAGGGTCAAGTACATGTGAAAGAAGAAAAAAAGAAGGCCAAAAGAAAAATAACGATAATTTAATTACAAGCAACAAGAACTTAAAATATCTTTGAGCACACAAACAATGTTAATGATGTACTTTCAGGGGACAGTGTGGGTGCCAAAGAACAGTTGTAAAGGTCGTGGGCATGAGTGACTCTGTTCAGATGCCAGCGCAGATTTACCCCTGTATCCAGGACTGAGAAACACAGGGCTGTGAAAGAGCTTTTCTTAGCAATTTGAATGGTTTTTTTTAGGAATGTGTGTTCAAAAAGAAATAGTTTAAATTGGTTTCTTTCTACTGTTAAATAAAATAAAACCAACAGGGATAAAATGAAATTAGAATATATGAAATATTTCGAAACAATGTACCTTACAGATGTATCAAGCAGTAAAATCAGTCACAATTCACCTAATCTATAAGTGCCCCACAGGTCCACAAATTTTCCCATTGGGAATCATCTTTCTTACTAATGCTTTCATTAATTCATTTCCAGGGGCAAAGAGGTACCATGAGAAATCCAGATCTGCTGTCCATGATAAATTTAACAACCCACCTTTCTGAAAGCCTGTGGGCATTGCTGGACAAAAATAACAGTGGTATTCTACAGCATTACTTTAAAAAAAAAATCAATCTCATATCACAGAGATGCTGCTCAATAGTTCCAGTCTCATTACTACAGCAAGGAGAAATCCCACAAGCAATTCCAGAAGGAGGCATTGCCTACGGTCCAGTTCTCAGCATGTTCCTTCTGTCCACTCCTGTCATATTTAGGAGGAATCACTGTCATGCAGACAAGCCAGTGATCAACGGTTAATGTCAGAAATTTGTGTTAGCAAAGAACCTGAACTGCAGCTTCAAGTCATTTCAGACTCCAATGACAGAATTAGCTTATTCCTTAAATTATTAAAGCTCACTGTTGTTTGCCAAACACTGTTTCTAGCAAAAGAAATATGTTCCAGTCCTAAAAGATGTGAATGTACACATAATCAAGGCAAAGCTATGGATACTAAGGTTTTCAGTAAATAAAAAATGCAAAGCAAGCCTGACTTGACTGTCTCTAAGTTAAATACCTGCTTTTGAAAGTGAAAAGAGGGTGAAATCCTGACACAAGAGGAGAACGCTGCATGCATTCCTTGACAGATAGGAGTTCAGAGTGCGTTCCTAAAGCCGCATTTGTGACAGCTGCTAAAAGGCAGTTTTAATCGCTCCCTTTCTTAGTGAATCACATCGTACTCTGTACAGCCGCGTGCGTGCACACACTCCCACCGGGCACGCGCCCCACAGCCGTGCTGGGGATGGCAGATCCCACACAGCCCTACGATCCACGCTGCTCTGAGGAGTCCAGTCAATAAAGAAGAAGAAAAGCACCTGATGCGGAGCTGAGTGTTCTCAGTGTGTGTGGGCTGGTGGGCTGTACGCAGGGAGGATCCCTGTACCTGTTTGTGCAGCCCACGCACGGTGTGCGGATAACGGGACTGCCTTTGCAGAGTCATTCCCTGCGAGCTGTGGGTCATACTGCAATGCTATAAAACATGCTAATACACTCTTCAGTCACAGAGAGGCAGCCCCATTCCCCCTCCCCTTCGTGGGGGAGGAGACCCTCTTCCCATGTTGTTCTGCATGCTGTAAAGAAAAGCAAAATGATTTTTGAGGTTCTTTATCACCTAAGGTGGAAAACACTCCTTCAAGGTCTCAAATGTGGTACGAACATTGTCTTGAGCACATATGTGAGGACGTGGACAGTCAGTAATCTGGGAGAATTCTCTCCCCTACCTCTGAAATCCACCTGTCCCTATCAGTATTTTATCTCCAGTGGGTGCTCCTGACAACAGCACAGCTTTCTCACTGTTCTCCTAGAAAAATCTACATCCAGAAATCAAGTTTGGTGTAGTGGGGGGGGAAGAAATAATCTTTCCTAAGTGTCTTGCTAAAGCATGAAGCTGGAGCTTATAACAGCTGTCAGGGTTGCAGGACTGCCTATTCCCTGAATCATTCTACAAATTAGACCCTGGGGGCACTGTTAGCTTTAATTTATAATAAAACAATCTGAAGAGCAGCCTCCACTGGAAAGATGGGAAGTGTGAGAGGAATACTAAAAAGTGAAAAACAAGCAAGCTTCCAAACAATTAATAACAGGGAGATTATATTTGTCTTTTAAACAAACAGAAAAGGAAATCCCTGTACATTGCACGGGGAAAGACACAACCTGTGTCTTGTTCCTCAGACCTGTGATTACTGGGTGGGAAACACCATATATGGTGGCCATCCACGTGGCTCTTGGCTGTGATACTGCAGAATCAGGCAAATTATTTTCATTGTTGGCTTTTTTATAATTGTATCCCTGAGATACAATTCTGTGTGCTGAGCTTCAGACAGGATTGTCTAAAAATCCCACTGTAATAACACCGCGTTATATCATCAGGTAGAGGCCCTGTAATTAAATTATTCATTTAATGAGCTTGGTTGCTAAACTCTACGTAGTAGTTTGAAGGAAGAAACACAAAGTGCTGTGAATAAAGGTAAATTACACTGTATTTTCCTAGGCATCAGCTGCAGATCCCTGTAATTGTTCTCTCATTCCACATTAACTCCAACTAGCATCACTAGGTTGCATCCATTCTCCTGTTTCCATTCTCACCTGTACGTATCACATCATTCCTTGAGGCCAAAACCCAACCTTTTCTGTGAACCAGAGGTACACAAACCTAACACTCTCTTTTTCAAACCCTTTGTTTTAAAACATAATGTTATTAAAGTAGGTATGAGTAACATCACAGCCTAATATCTAGAGGGAGAAAAAAATGGAAACAGAAATATTAATGGTGAAGTTACAAAACGAAGCCTATATAAAAAAATTATTTTAGTTTTTTTAAAGAATGGAAGAAGATTAAAATAAGTGTATGGACAGAACAAAAGAAAACCACAAAAATACACTGGCATCTGAACAGAATAAAAATGAAAATGGTGACATAAAGAAAAAAAAAAAAAAGGAAAACCCAAAAAACAAATGCATGTTAAACATAAACTGAGTCACAAAGCACTGACTTACACATTTTTAATCTACTGCTATTATTACTGGAACTAGTATCTTAGTTAAAAAGCAGTAACTTTATATTGTTAACCCCAACACAATGGGAAATGGTGTTTTGGGAACTGAAAAACTGACGTCTGAAACATATCGAAAGGAATTTCTTTTCAAGAAGGAAAACCAGTATTCTCTCAAAGGATTCATTAGGGGGTTCTGTGGTTAATGACCTACTGAAATACATTCACAAAACTCATGTTACTGCTTCTCCAAATGTTCCAAGCTTAAAATCCTACCTTTCACATCCTCATCTTCGATGGTTGTGTTGGAACTCTCTGTTGATTCCTGTTGAGAGGTAAATATGAGTAGAATGTATCAAACAAGCCAAGCCTTATTTGCGTGCCTTGGAAAAGGACAGGATTAGTTACAGGAATCATGCAAAGCCTCGAAGCAGGGTGGGATGTCATTCACAAACAAATGGTCACACACGGATTAAGACATTTCCACCTGAAAGGGGTGGCACACACTGCCATTCTCTACAGTAGGGAACGGAAACACATTTCCTGCTGTCTGATGCTTTTACTTCACAGGAATGTACAGGAAACTTTTTTTTTCCTTTAACATCCAACTGTACAAAGTCCACCTGAAATGTCACATGAATTACCTCAGCCAAGTAGGAGAGCTTGCCATTTTAAGCTTAGTGATAAACCAACTGTGCAAAATAAGTCATTCCAATTCCACCTTTGAAATATGCAGAGTGTTGCCTGCTACAATTTACAACCGATTTTCTGCTCATGTTACTCAAGCAATGGATATTAAAATGAAGTCTCATGGTGATTTAAGGCAGATTGGATCAGATTCTCTCATTTTTATACTGGTGTGATAATTATTTAATTTTTTTAAAATTTTTGAAGATGGAGAATGGGTAAATATCTGAAAACAACTTTGACAAACGAAGGCTTCTCTGTAGCAGTGTTCTTCAACCAACCAGATGTAGAGGAATGACTCATCTCTCAGACAGTTTATTCTTAAGCCATCACACTGTTAAAAAGGCAAGGATATCATATCTCAGTCTTTCATGAATTACCAGAAACATGAAATATTATGGACAAATTCAACAGGACACTGTCAAATCTAACACCTTCAGAGAGATGGAAAGTTTTTAAGCTTGATTTTTTTTTTTTTTAATCCATATACTTTCTTGAGAAGTAGAATATAAAATATATTTCTTTTAAAATTCACAGCTCAATAACAAAAAGGATTAAGTGATCTGGTTTTATCAGAGAAAGAAGATAGGACTGGTATTGTATTTAACTTTTTTAAGGATTTTATAATCAAGCAACAAAAGGTAAATTTGTCAGTGCCCTTCATTTACTGTGTCCTCACAAGGCTGAGCCAAAGGAATGTTCAAAAGGCTAATGCATTACTCAGACCTTAAAAGAACCAAAACACATGTGCAATCATAAGTAAAACTATGGGAATTAATTCACACACAAACAAAACTGAAGGAGTCACCATGCTGTCCCTGCCCTGGCTGTGTTAGACATTTCACTCTACACGGATGTATCATGCTCCGTCACTTAAAATATTAGACAAAGTACTTAGGAGTGAACAAAAACCTCACACAAATACAAGTTGTAAACACCATGCAAAGCTCACAGGGCAGATGTAGCCTCTAATACTGAAGCATCCACTCCAGTTGCCATACTACAAGGATCGGCCTTTCAGACAAATTTGGGAGGAACTCTCCGCATTGAGTGGTTCGTTTGTTTGCTGTGACCTTTCGGGACATTGAGTATCTCAATTGCCAAGATTACGTAATAAAAATCAAGTAGATGTAGTCATGCCAATATCTTATCTGGGTTTTCTGGGCTTTAATGGACTTCAGTTAGAAAGATCAGCCCGGTGTTCACACACAGGCTGCTCGTTGCCTACGAGTTTAAACTTGGGGAGCTGAAAAAGTAGTAACAGAAAACCAGAAATTCTGTGTTGGACAGATGCAGGGGACATAAAGGAACGGGATACACGAGCACAACACACACCATCAGCACTTCCATGCTTGAGGAATGCCTGCATGCGTTATTTTGTCACTCAGATCCAATCCTTCTCTTATGAAATAACCACAGGGAGTTAAGACTAGATAAATGAGATGTCAATTCTTTAAGTCAACACTGCAAACAGGGAAATTCTTGTTGAGGAGTAAATTCTTTCCAGGAAATCTAGGAACATGTGTTATATGTAAATGATGGTATTTCCTGGCCCTTTTCAAGTCCATGCATGAAAAAAACAAAACAAAACAAAACACATTTTAGGGATCAGCTGCCAGACGCAAACATCACAATACCCAAGAAAAAGAAAGGAGCATGAAGGAAACACGTGAAATCAAAGACCTATTTGGCACTTGAAATGTGAAAATTGTTTTGAAACTTCTCGGTGATGTTACGGAAGAGAACCAAAGTCCTGTGCGAAAGACACGTCACGACACGGTGTGCGAGCATGCCGAGAAACAGCAGGTGGGATAAACTGCAGTGACATCTTTGTCTGAGGTGACAACTGCACACGAAACTCGTCAGGACCATCTCAGCACACTCTCAGCACAGCCACAGGGCACTGGGTTCTGCCAACTGCTACCGACTGTCCCGAGAGCTCCGGGAGCTCAGCACCCAGCAGATGGACATGGATGGAAACAGGCTCAAGAGACACCACGTGCAACAAACGCAGGAATGAGATTTTTCCTTCATAAATTCCTGGAACGGCCCTGTTTAGCTGTGGAATAGTGGTGGATGGAATGTGTGGTGTGGAAAAGCAAGATGGAGTTGATACTTTCTGAATACCTTATTTCCATCAGGGTTGTGGATTACTGTAGTTTGGGGCTCCTGAGCGAGAACAAAATAAAGAGAGAAAGAGTTCCCATTGGTAAATACATTCTCACTGGTGTGAGGGAGTGCAAGAAGAGCCAGCTCACAAATGCTGAACACTGACAAGAGTTAAAACAAACATTAACTGTCTCCAGAGGGGGTGAAACTGGATGTCTCTAACACAGATTTCCTCAACAGCAAGCCAGCAAAAAAGGCCATCTCACCTAAAGCAGCAGCATGCAGAGACCTTATTCAGGACTGATGTGTGCAGGGCTTTGAAGCTCTGGAGACCTGCAGAGGCTCTTCTGCACCAGGGCAGGCAAAATGCTTCCTGTGCTCTCCAGCCTGAGCCAGGCCAGGCAGGGCCACCACAAATCACCCCTTTTCTTTAATCATGTTTGCTTGTATTAGTATTAAGGGATCAAATCAAAATACAGATGAAGTGATAAGGATTAAGAATAAGTTAACTACGTTTAAACACTCCCGTGTTTGGAAGGAGTAAATTACCATCAATTGCTGCCTTGGCAGAGCAGCATCAAAGCAAGTGAGAGAGGCCTTCGTGTTATTTTAAAGTGTAATTTCCCCAAATCCTTTTGCCTTGAAAAAAGATTCAATAATCTTTGAAATGGCAGGCAGCCAGCACACTTTCAGCTTGGACTATTGGGCACGGCTCTGTCTAGGAACAGAGTGCCATCCACTCCCGGATGAAACCTGCTAGCTGGTCCTTGGGAATTACTTAGTGTATGAGTCAGTGCCAGCTGCTCCAAATAATTCTCTCCCAGTGGGTGTGAATCACCCACACTTTCAAAGTTATACATGCATATGGGAAATAATCTGTCGCATTTACGTTTGTGAGCCCTGTGACACACAGATGCCTGAGAAACAGGGCTACTAATAAAAGCAAGACTGCAATAAACATTCATGAACATCCCTTTGATTAGAAATATGTCCCTAACGGAGCTTAATAATGAGTAATGCCTCCTGCTGGTTTAAATGGAAGAGAAACAAGCAAAACTGTTTAGCTCTAGATGCCTCTTGATCCCAGAGAAGACTTGCAAAGTCCTGCAGAGTTGTCGGAAGTACAGAATGAAAATCTGAATAAGGTCTGTTTTATGGCAGCCTAGCAATAATCCTGTTAGCTCTCCTGGGTATCAGTACTTATGCTAAGACAGCAGAGAAAATACCAGAGCTGTTGGGTTTTTTTTTAGAATTTTTTTTTTTGGTGCAAACAGTTAACATTAAAAGGTGGAAACAGTCATCAGGCAAAGAGCTAAGAGCAACATCAAGCGCATTCTACTCACTTTCTGGCACAGCATGCAAAAAAGTCAGCTACAGTTACAAACACTACGACTCTACCGCATTCAGCTTCCATTTAACATTGTCTGTCAATAAACACGCTCTAATGGACTTCCTCACAAAAAATAAGACAGCAGAATTCAAACAAAAAGGTTTTCCAAAACCTGTTTTTAGAAAGCAAACAGATTAAATGCATGAAAAAGCAGAAAAAAAGAAAAAAAACTAAAAAAAAAGAAGGAATAACAAACAGAAGACAGTCAAAAACTTCAAGATAGCATGAGAAGGAAAATTCCAGGTATACCAGCGCCGGGGTAGGAATATTTTCCTTGGGGCTGGTTACCACGTTGATTTTGTTGTTTATCTGTAGGTATGCAGAAAATAGAAACAGGCCTTAGAACTCGCGGGAGGCACCCTATCTATATCTCTCTGTATAGAACATCTATAGGCAGATATAGATATCTATGTACAGATATAGATATGGAAATAAAGAATCACAGAAAGATGAACTTGTGAACTGGCAGGAGCGCTAACAATAGCTCCGGGAGCTGGCTGGCAGCTCCTCCCCACCGCCCTGCAGAGCCACTCCACCAAGGTCTATATAAGGTACAGATGACTCCAGTGACACTTAGCACAACAGAGAGCCCTTAAGCAGCAGCTAATCACATGTAAGAAGAATAAAGAATTAATACGGGTCTGAAGAAAAGTCCTAAATAGCCATTTTGTGACGTGCAACAGTATTAAGCAATTGCACCCTGTAGTTCTGTATCTCTAATTAATTATCACTGCCATAAATAATATTTGATTATTTCATTATTCACAGCTCTCAAGTAATCTGTTTAGTTCTACTGGCTTCTGATTCCGTGGCTGAATAAATATGACTGATGCCAGAAGGAGACTGGTGCCCCTTTAGCTTTTCAGGTGTTACTCTCAACAAAAATAATTGGCAGTTTTGGCCCTATGACCTGGAAGTGCAAGGTTTCACTCTACACTGCTTGTAGTTTTACGCCACCAATCAGTAAATATCTGTTGAACTTTAAATGGTACTTCTTAAGCTTAGCACAGTACAACACCTTTACAAGACTTTTGGCTTTTATCTACACAAAATAGGAATTCAGATCAAACCATTTAGCAGTAAATTTAAAGGTATCTGATTCTTTAAATCCATTTTTTTAAGATTTAGTTTTCATTAACACCACGGCATGGGAAGAACAGAAATACTAAAAACAATGTACTGAGCCACTTCTGACATGCACTAAGAAGCAAGAGTCAAGTATAATAGAATTGTTTTGAAAGATGTAATTTTTTTCCTCTGACAATAATTAGGAAAAAATATTACTTATATTTTGGTCATGTCTAATTTTAACAAGAGCAATCCAAAGCAGCATGCAGAACTGAGTGTAAAGATACATATATATATATTGCCTGGAAAGACTTTGATCCCAAAAAAAAGAGGCTCTACTGAACCTTCTAGTCACAGTACTGAGTAATAAATGTGCAAAACAAAGGAAAAAAAAGGCTGAAATAGTTTTGTCGATGGATTTTTCTAGAAATGTAATTAAGGTCATGGAAGTGAAAGAAATGAAAACTCATGGGACTTCAGCGGGTTTTGATGATTATTTTACTTTGGGCCAGGCGTGGCAGCTGACTTGTGGACTGCAGGAATTAAGGCTGCAGCTGAAGTGACTCTTCCTTAGGATATGTCTAGATTATGGCAATGTCAACAGGATTTGCACTAATTAATTACAGACTGCAAATTTCCTTATCTTACCCAGCATTTTACAGGCTTTGAAGAACATAAAGCAGTTTCGTTAGTTAATCAGGGAATATTATGTCGACACTAAATGGTATTTGATAATACTTGTGATAGGAACTGTTCTCCCATATGGAATAAAAACAATTTCCTTTGATTTAAAATCAAAGTTCATGATGCTTTATAGTAGGAGGATGAGAAACAGTTACTTTAAACAACGGTCTTTCCACAGAAATTGTCAGTAAGAGAAACTATGAGTTATCATTGAGCTCACAGTGTTTATGCCCCAACTTGGCCTAGTTATTATCAAATAAATTTCATTTATCTATTCACAACTGCAGCCCTGAGCTGAAGAGCTGTCTGAAGTCAAGGCAGGGAGAGAACAAATACCTGTGTGCAGAAAGTCTTTCATGGGGAGACATAATTATTGGCAAGTATTTTCTTTGCTTTGATATTTATGGCATTCTGAGATGGGCAGAACCTGAACTCCTTACTCAGGAAAAAACTTTAAAAGCATCCCATCCATTTCAGTGAATGAAAGTTCTACAGAACTGTGGAGCAGTGAGAACACAAGCAATGCTGCTTGACAGCAGACTAAACCTTCCAAACAAGAGAAAATTCACATATCAAATTGCATAACCACAAATTCACATTTTTATGACAGTGTAGTCAGAGAGACTATGAATAAAAAGGCGCTATCAAAAGGCATAAAGAAAAAACATGAGGAAAGAAATGAAGATGTCACCAGATTTCATATAGTCCTGCTCAGTAGCAGCTTAATACAAAAACTAGAGTGATGTGCCAAATGAATGCTCGTTGTTGAATACATAATAAAAACAGGTTAATCAAATTTCAACTCCAATTTTGCCTGAGTAAGGAGAGCAGGCTTGGGTCCATACTCCCTTGGTGAAAGCCCTATAAAAATAAACAATATCCATTACAGCTACTGCTGAGAACTGCAGGAAACACATTCACAACTTCTTCAGTGAGACACGGAGAATCCAGCATTCATTAGTAACAGCAGAGAGAGAGAGAATGGGATTCAAAACACAGTTATTTTGCCCACGTAAACAGAACAGGTGAAACCCTTTGAAGCGCTGAGAGGAAACAGCACTAAGCTGTACACGTTTTCCTCTCTCATAGAACACAGACATATTAATTTAAGAACACACAGGGTGTATTTTATATGTATTTTTAACAGCAAAGGGAAATCACTCCAAAAGGAGGACAGCATTTTCATAGGGAACAGTTATTCTAAAGCTGATTTGTGCTTAACCAGTGACCTTGTTGTGAAGAAGGAGAAGTTTTTCCTAAGGCATCGCTTGCCAAAAGCCCGTCTCTGAGGTCTGACAGCACAGGACAGACACGCACACACGCTCCAATCAGCTGGGCATGGCTGTGGGAATCATTAGTGGTCTTTTGTCACGTCATGAAAATATTTTTAAGAAACAAAACGTGTATCTTGGGACTTTATCTTTCAGATGGCACAAAAAGTTAACGCACAGTTCAGGTTAAGGATCCTGGCAATCTCCACACTGTACCTTTCCAGTGACCCTCCTCTGGACACCACTGAAATTCTGTGGTCACCCGAATAACAGGTGATTTTCCTACAAAACTGCACAGCTGCTCAGACCTCGCCAGCAGTTTGTGCTTTTCAAGGAGTTGTGCTTCCCAGAGAAAGGTGTGGATGAGGGACATTTGCCTCCTCTCTGCTGATGGCACAGCCCAGCACTGTGAACACCTCACCGCTCAGATTCAAAGCCACAATAAACAGGAGCAGAGTAAGTTACTGCGTGGCGTCACAGAGGCCAAATGAACACAGGACTGGAGAGTGGGTTGAGGAGGAAGAAAAGTTATTGAGATTGTCAGCGGGGACATCCTGTGACACAGTCCTGAGCTGTGAAGGAAGCTGGCTGGGAAACTGTAGTATGGAAAGGCTGGGAAATTGTTTTTTTTACTCCTGAGCATTTAGCATGGCATCATGGGCTACAGCAGAATAATTAATGCAATACTATTTCACTGTGCAACACCCTATGATATTAATACTATTAGCTTTTAAAATCAGGAGGTTGGAAAAATGAATAGAAGGCTGTTACAAGATTACTATTTTGTTACTATTCTTATTCACTAAGGACAGCTGCATTGGCTGATGTTACATCTACTTTTTTTGTTTTCTTATGTCCCCAGGTTAAAAAACAATTAAAGACTTGCTTGAAAGAACGGCAGAACGATTCACTGTGGATGGCATATAGCAACTGCAGGCTTAAAACTCACAGGGTTGTACTTTAAATTCTTGCAGCTTCTCACAGTATGTTAACAAAGCTAAATGCAACTGTTTGGTTTCTAAGTGTGAATGTTTCACAGGAGGAAAAAAAAATCTATCGATAAAGATCCTCACCATCATCTGAACACTCGAACTGGACTTCCTTTTCTGAATTGACCAGTCAGAGAGAAAGGAAAAGAAGAAAACGTGACTGGTTGGATTTGAAGTATCAATGCATGGAGTACAGTATATTTCTCTTTTGGCTTTTTTTTTTTTTTTTTTAAATAAGAAAAAGACAGCTTAAGCTGTAGGAAGGGGTGAAAAAATGCTACGGAGTTTACAGTAGCCCAGTAACAGAAACAACAAAAACAGGCTTCCCCAGATGTAAATTTACTCCCTCTGCTCCACATGACCATGCAGATAAACAGCAGACACATAACATGTGCTGAAATTCAAAGTATCCAATCCCAACGAGTGCAATTTAGGCAAAATTTTGGCAACAATTGTTTCCCATTATAATCAGAATTGAGGTAGAACAAATACCATCGTAGACCTGTAGGAGGAATGATATTTAAAAAGGAAAAGCTGGTCAGAGAAGAGCGCATAAAATTTACTTATTCCACAAGGAAACATGTTAAGGGTTTTCCACAGGAGAGATAGAACAGTACTGAATATGTGCTTCTCTGTGGAACTGGGATATCTACTGCTTGGCAGTGAGAAGCACTGAAATCGTGGGGTACTCATTTGATTTTAGGTCAGGCTCACGATTTTTTTGACCAGAAAAGTATGCAGAAGTCAGAGAATAGGCACAAATATACTGTGAATCTGGTATTTAAACAAGTATTCATAATGTTTTGTTAAAGTAAGACATTAAGATTAAATAGAAAATTAAAATTCACTTCAAAGACACACTTCTGAGTAAACACACAGAGCACAGAAGAATATCTTTTGAATGTTATAATGAAAGCTTGAGGTATCAGATTATCTTATATAGTCTTCAGGAATCCTCTGAGAAAAGAAATAAATTATATTTCCTGTCGAGTGATTTTTTTTTTTCCTGGCTTTTTTTCACAGTATTTATCCAGAACGTTCATTTGTGAGGCATCTCTCCTCCTGCAGGGCCTGGTGACGTGAGAATAGGAGCTCTAAATCATGCACGAAAGCTGCCAAAATGTTCCCTTCTTAGCAAGGTCTCTTAGTCAGGAAGAGCTGATTTGTTGAGATAGTAAACCCCTGCAGTTCTGCCAAATATAGCAAGTACATCTGGCAGAATACACCTCATGTGGAGCCAGACCTACCCGAAAACTTTTGGTCTTCCATGAGATCTAATGCAAAGTCAAGGGGAAACACAGGGGCAATAGAGCTGCAGACAAACACTGATGCCTACAAAGCTAACACACCCACCACCAAACTGTTATTGTCAGCTAATTAATAACTTTGAGTCATTAATTATACAAACATCCTTCATTAAAATAGCAAGAAAAGCAGTTTTCTATCATCTTCCACTTATTCAATGCTTCTTTTGCAAGTATTCCTTTTATTTAAGCTTCGCCTACTAATTTTAATCACTTCATATATATAGTGAGAAGCACTTATTAACAAATTCTATGGAGGAAAGAAACAAGAATCAATTCTAAAATCTGGCAGCAGGTACAGGTAGGTGGTGACTAATGCAGTGTATTTTAAACCTACCTTAACTCCGTCCGGCTTTTTCAGTAAACTCTTGGCTGCTGTAAAACGAGACAAAGAAGTTCAGTGTCAGGTGGGTCCCCCTGAGCTCACCCACCAAACCCCCCATTGCCTCCCAGCTCCAGACACGCGCTCAGCTTTTATTTCCTCCTTTCCTTGCTCTGAGAAATGAAGTCTTTAAGAAACTACCAATCCTTTAGATCACCATACATGTCTTTTTGCACTGATTAAAGCTGTAGGTTAACTGTACTTATACGAGGAGAGAGCTCCTTGGGTGCAGAGAGGAAATGGAAGCAAGGTGAGTGTAAAAGCAGCAGCTCTGGATATATTCATTTTTTCAACTGCAATACATTTATATTTGTTGATGGGATAGTTTGATAGGACTATGAAAAAATATTGTCCTGATGGCAGGGACTTGGACGAGGGGTTCACAGAGTATCTTAATGGAGTTACTAATATGACAGTGACAAAAAAGTGATCCATAAGGATCAATAAGGTATCTAGAGAGCATGGGGAGGTGCAATGCTCTCTGTTCCACCTGTGGGGATTTCCCATCTGCTTGTGTGAAAGGTGTCAGGACAAATAAGAAAGGAGGGACAATTTGTGTTGGAGGGTCTATTCCCAGCAGTCAGTAATAACAAATCCTAGGCTTCCCCTCAGCTTGTCATGAAGAAAACCTGCTATTTTCTCAACTGTGTTGTACACTGAGCAAATCTCTACAAAGCAGTGGAGTCTGATGGGCAACATTTCATTTGCCTTAATGTTATTAATGTGTTAGGCTTGAAATTGCCCCACTCGAAACTGGCACCAAATGATTCGGAATTCCTAAATTTGGAGAGCTAACGTGCAAACACGCACAGCGCGGCTCTGAACCTGAAAACGTCTCCAGCAGAAATCCACGCTGGCTGACCTACCAAATCCAAATAAACTATTCACTAAAGCGTGAATGCTTCATGACTCACTGCCAAAGACTTGGAGAATAATAAATTACGCAACGAGCCTGGCGTGATTTGGGGTTTATTGTTGTTTATGACCCAATCTGCCCATCAGAAAGTGTTCCACAGCTTAGGTTGTAAGAAATTCCTGTTGTGTATATAAGGGAGACAGTCCTGACATGGAGATCCCATCATTCCTGCCATCCTTGTCTTTAAGAAAACCCCAAACCAATGGGACCTTGCAAGCCTAAGGCTGCTCAGACTGGCTGAGGATATCAGACTTACTGAGTATTCAGTTTACACTCAAAGTTAATTCTTGTAATTGTGGCTTATTTTCCAGCTACATCTGCATTGAGTGCTTAATTTAGAGCACAGAAAATGTAGGATCAGCTCAGCAACCATCCAGAAATGACTTATCTCCATTATTGTGTTGCTTACATGAAAAAACCTGGAAAGTGAAGCCAGGTTAATGTTCTGTAATTTCATTAATATATCAGCCCTTCCGTGTAATAATCATGGACATCAGCCAACACCACCATTAAAACCCCCACAAGGCCATGACTTACAACTAAAATGAACAAAAATAAATTTGCCTGGACCACTGCACGTTTCTATTTACAGAAACATGTGGGTAAATATTGAAAACAAATTGTTTTCCATATATTTTTGAGGTAGGAGACTCCCTGTTGTAATATGCGCTTACAGAACCTGATGCAACAGGGTTTTAGTTTTTACATTCCCAAAAATATTGTGGGCACTCCATTAACTTCAGGAATTCATTTTGGGAAAGCAAAAGGGAGGACCTAAGGCAAAAAATCCCAGAAGTTAACTGCTTTCAAAGCCTCTTTCATACCCTTCGCCCTTACAAAAATATGGGAAAACATGAATTAATTCTTATTGGCTGCTGTAGGTCCTTTTGCTAAAGTTGTGCATGAAACTTGTGAGTTCTTTATCAGTGCTCAACAAACATTACATGTTCTAAGTAAAGGAGTGAATGAAAGTATTCCATGGAGTATTCCATGTTATAGGACATATTCTGTGCTCAGCTGCCTCTGGTGCTTTTGGCTGGGAATGCATTTTTAATAGTATTTTGACTCATCATTCTTTAATCACAGATACTGCACACAAATCAAATATTTAAAGAATTTGCAGGGGCAAAGCAATCAGCAGATTCTAAATTAAGCTCACAATGAAAGATTTCTTGCAACTACAAGCAAGAGCTATAAATAAAACCTAGGGCAGCACTAATAGGCCAGAAAGCAGACTGAAAGGGAGTGGTGTTGTGACAACATGGAGAAATTAAAGTGATCGAGGACAAACAGCAGCTCGGATTTAGAAGAGAAAAAAGATGTTCCTTTCACGTGCTGAGGGTCTTACCTCACAAGAAATATACATTCCACATAAAAGGAAGAAAGAAAAAAGGAAAATAAAACACTTTTATAACCACATCGTTATGGACAAATGACCTTCAAAAGCATGCTTTGCAATGAAATACAGTGAATAAATAAATTGAAAAAATAATGTGTCATCAAGAAAAAATGTGTGTCATTATGGTGTAAAACATGGGATGGCAAGTGAAAAAATAAAATAAAATAAAATATTCTAAAACCCTGTTTGCTTTTCACGCTGAAAAACTGTTTTAAAACTACTTCAGCTTTTTTGGTTCATGGAAGTTGAATTTGACCCTTACATGTATAGACAGTGACAGCTATGAGAAGGGATGAGGAATGTTTTCTTTGTTTGATATTTAACAGTAATTCATTTCTACAAGTTGTGCAGCCTATAGCCTTCCCACCTTTAAAGTGAATTGGCGCACACTGGCAATTCATTAAGCACTAACTCAAGGTAATTTAAATAAATGTAATCTTCTGTGCTTAGGTGTGTATTAAACAAGGGAACTGACTAAGAAAGAAATTGAATTTCAAATACTATGCAAATTGAACAAGTTGCTCTTGCATTCATGATTATGTAATTTTTTTTGGATGAGTCAGTGCTTGTTATTATTCAAAACATGCCCAAAGCACTGCCACGTTTTTGTCTGTACAGTAATTTAAGTTACACTCCAACAGTTACATCACAGAGTAGGAGGATAAGTAGAATTACTGATGTTTAAATCTGGTGTTCTTTTTCACTACTCACTCAAAATCTCGAATGGCAAAATGAAAAATTCAACATAGCACCAAGATTTTGGCAATACTACTATTGAGGACAGTTCTAACTCTACTAACAGCAAATGAGTTTTAGCTATTGTTACTAAAATTTGTTTAGCATAAAGACTTAAATCTCCAGGACATCACTACAAAATTATTTCCTGAAGAGGAAACAACTTTTTTTATATCCAGCTGAGCATTGCTGGGCATCAGAAGAAAAGGAACAGGAACACTCATGTTACAATGTTTCTTACTCCTTAGCATAGCAATAAAGAAATGAATGTGTATTTATTTTATTTTTTAACAGAGGATGCAACAGAATCACGGAATGACATTTCACATAATAAAAACAAGTAAGTTTGTAGATGTTGTTTGGTGAGACTTATGCACTTGGAGCTGTGTGCAGAACTTTCAGTGTTCCTCCACCAAACCAGACATGAAAACACTGACTTTTGACAGGTAACAATCAAAAAGCAGGGAAGGAGCTCAGCTTCTACGGAAAAATCGGACTGTCACCTAGAAGAGAATCTCTTTGGCCCAAGTAGTTTAAATTTTGATTACTTCCGCAAAGGCAACAACTTAAGAAATATCATATCTAGATGCTCCTGAATAACAGAGATCTTTCTGTACTAAGGAATCCTAATTAGATTTGGGTCTTCACAGACATCAAAACATAAAGACTGCAATAATCTGGAGCTCAGTGAACGTACCTGAGAAATTTCTGGTAGCCAGCATTGTTGTCAAAATGGCCCCCTGTGTACACACACATTTTCTCAAATTAGCACCACACTTGTGTAAAAGTCTGAATGTGATACAACACAACAAAAAGGAAAATGTGTAAATTGCAGCAATTACTGAATTAACCCTGAAAGAATGGATTGCCTGGGCATTACCTCTCACATACCATGTCAGGAGAGCATAAACTGTCATTTAATCTTAATTACACACCTATCAGCCGTCTTGATAAGCTCAAATATTTGTCATTTCTGAGTACATGAAGCACAAGCCAGGAATACTCACAGGCAACAACAATTATCAGCAAAATACACATCTGAATATGAAACAGACTTTACTAGCAACCTTCAGGTTCTTGTTTTCGGGAAGGAATAGCAGTTTATTTCTAACGTGCACATTAGAAAAGTTCACATCTTCAAAGTTACCCTGTCTGGCCAGGAGAAAACAAAGGATAATCCAAAAGAACAAGGTCTTAAGATCCTCAGGCCAAAAGCTGACCACCTATCAATAGTTTATTTAAGCATAATGTTCAAGAAAAAATGTACTTGGAGACCATTTGTTTTACACATGGAGCACAATCACAAGGCTTTATTCTTACCTTTAGTTTTCTTCTTGCATTGAATTTCTTCAAGCAATCTACAGTCTCTTGTCTGTGCATCATAGAGGCAACAGTAGAACGTTGCTGAGAGAAGAAGAAAAGAATTATTTTAAGGCCCCCAGCCAGCTGTTCAGCAGTTTAGTTACTCTATAACTCACATATCACAACCCACATGGTCCCAAACTTGGGCCTTGAATTTCTACCTTGTCTGACTATCCCGCTGTGCTCATTTTATGAGCCTTTTCTCTGTGTAAAGTCCTCCTGAAAAGTCACAGTGTGGAATATACTGAGAACTGGAAAGCAGTCCTGGATCCAGGAACAACCAGGCAGCCTTTGCTACCTGCAAACTGACTTTTAGAAGTCCCTTAATTTCCTGCCTTTACATTTCCCACTTATCATAATGACTATAGGGAAATGAAGATGCAAAGCGTTATCGAACTCAAAGCCACTTTCTTGTACATCTTTCTTCATGGGAATTAAAAATGACACTCTAATTTTGGCAGTGAATTTTTGAAAGTCAAAGCAAAGGAGTTCATTTCTGCAAAAGTCTTATCCCAGGCTGAGATCTCAATACACATCACTACTGACTGTATCTGTGTAACTATAATTTTACAACTTCTAGTTACAGAACTGCATAAGTAAGGACAGAACTTATCCTCTGAACACTTTCATTGGATGCTGCTTTGTCTGCCCAGTTTTCTATCCTGTGAAGTCTGTGGGAATTACTTACACAGATCCATGGATGCTTCAGTGCTTCTGATGCTGTGATACGTTTCGCTGGGTTGATGGTGAGCATTTTGTTGATGAGGTCTTTTGCTTCAGGAGTCACCGTGTCCCATTCTGGTGAGGGGAACTTCAGGAAAAAAATAAGGAAGTGCACATTACCTCGTACAATCTTTATATAACTTTACCTAAGGATCCACTGCTGGGTTGGAATAAGAGCTTAAAAATTATAAGGCTCTGCCTTTTCCTCTTCATCATTCACAAATTGCTTAAATCTGGGGACAAACAGCCTTTTGTCTGTTTAATGTAATATAAATAGATGATGATGTAAAATTCATATGCCACCAAATCATCGGTTCTTACTGAAAAACAGCTGGAATGTTTTTTGTCAGAATGACTGTCTTCAATGAAACTATTCCTTCTGCAAAGCTCTACAGTAGCTTGTATTTCCAGAACTGGGCAATACAACAGCATAAGATAATAAATACAACAGCAGAAATAAGACTTAAATTAGCATATCCCAACAAGATTCATGTTAATAAAATGGTATTTATTATTTGGAGTGACTCAAAGATACCAAAACATCAGGAAGAAATTCTAATTTCACCTTTCACTCCGTAAAACTCCTGTTTTGAGGTACAATTATAAATAGCTGAATAGACAGAGTATGGTACATACATCATAAGCACCAGCCTTGATCTGCTGGTAAAGCCTGTGCTGGTCTTCATCCCAGAACGGAGGGTATCCCACCAGGAGGATGTACAGAATGACTCCTGCAGAAAATTCAGACCAGGATTAAGGGATTTCAAGAGACAAACTCCAGAAATTTTGCACCTAAAAACTATGGAAAACAAACGGCTCAAGAGTGTTATCCCACCTACTGGAAAATAGTATTCCTGTTCATACTGGGGAATGAACGGAATAGTATTCCCCTGTTCATACTGGGGAAGACACAAAAGTGGGATTCACAAGATAAGCTCCTATGGAAAGCAGGGGCAACAATGAGCATCTGGCACAACATCGGATTTGGAACACTGAAAAACTGAACTGATGGAGAAATAATATTCCATGATTCTGGATGTCCTAGGAAAATGCCTTTTTTACTTCTGGTTTTATCATGGCTTCTACTGGTGTCTGCAAGATCATGTTCTAACTCATCTCATGCAAAGAAAATTTGGGCAATGTAATTTATCTGTATATAGTCAATAGGAAATGAAAAAGACCACCTGCTAGTCTTACAGAGATGATTCACCGAGACTAAAGAAAAGCGCTTTCACAAATACAACCAAATAAAAAGTGCGGGTAGAAGTAAAATAAGGAAAGCAGCCACTGAGCTCAGCTGGGGAGCTGCCACTTGTAGCAGTATCTCACACTACACAGTTTCAAGAGCTGCATGATACAGATACTGCGCTCCAGCTCACAGGACAATTAATTTTGCACTTTATGCCTGCTCTTGTGGTACATTGGTCGGATCAAATCTTAGGCTGCTTGTGAACTAAAACCAAGGCCCAGCTCACAGTATGAGCTGCTGTTTCCTAACTAGTTAGGCGTCTTACACCTGCAACTGTTTTTGAAACACTTTGTGGAAGTACATTCTACCATGATAACACACCTTCATAAACAATTTAAAAAAACAAACAAACAAACTGGGAGAATAACAAAAAAATCCAATGAATACTGAATTTTTATAAATATCAATTTTCTGATGCAGAGCATAGCATATTCTGGACATCATTTCTCACCCTTAAAACACCTCACAGTGGACTGAACAGAGCGATTTCTTACCACATGCCCACATATCCACAGGTTTTCCATAAGGATCTTTCCGTAACACTTCTGGAGAAAGATATCCCGGGGTACCAGCAAAGCCTGTCAAAAGGCAAGGCAACTATTGTCAAAAGCTGAACGTGCTCTGCAAAAATCAAAGGACGTTTGTAAATAGAGGCAGCGTTGTGAGTAAACAACATGTAGGATTAGATTTAAGAAAAGCAAAGAAATCATTTCGGAGGAAAAATCCAAAAAGAGGGTAAGAGCAGTGTTCAAAATTCTTCCCACAGAAGTGAAAACCCAATTCAGCCAAAGCCAGATGGTGGCAAAGTAAATGTTCAGAGACGTTCAGGCTGAGCTTTCTGAAAGGTATTACTTAGGATGAAGTCCACTGACTCAGGCTCAGCCTTCCCCCAGCATTTGCTGTCCCTTAATACAATCTTTCCACTGCAAAACCCATTTCCGTGAAGTTGTTCCACTTCTGGAAACCTCTGCCCCAAAGTTTACAGAAAGCATCTCTGAAGCAATCTAGCCTTTAAAATTTATACATCCCTCATCCTTTATTCATGACTGGCTGTGCTGCTTTCTCCTAGCAGAAATGCAAAACGGAGGGAGAAATGTTACTTTTCTTAGGACACTGCAAAGGATAAAAACTTAATGACCATTAACAGCCTGCACCACTTCAGTGAGTACGTCTGCTCTTTCCAGCACCTTTGCCTAAAATAAATACTTGGGAATAACTTGAAAGGTGAGAATCTGGTGGCTTTCATGAAGGACCACTTGTCATTTGTGCAATGCCACCCTGGATTCCACAAAACTCATTAAAGACAGTGATAACACGCAGAGTGCACATCTACAGAAAAAAGAAGCCTCTGCCCTGCAGTTGGTAATTATTTTGGAGTGGGAGGAGGAAATGAAGGAATACATTCTGTACATTCTACTGAGAAAAGAGCTAAAATATGGTCATGAAAAATCAGCTTGTTGTTTGCAGTCTCCTGATATGAGAGCTATGAATTGTTAAGGAGTACTATCACAGAGGAAACACATCCTAAGCTCCTCGGAGAAGCTGAAATATAGATGTTCTAAGTAGCTTTAAATAGAGTGCTGTTTCATATCCCTTTTGGGTGTAGTGCTCTACATTAATATTTTTGCTCATTTTAAAGGGGAAATAATGTTGCCTTGACTTTAAAACTTACCACAGCTCACTGAACATTACTATGTATCACTTGAAAATAAACTTTAAAGGAAAAACAAATACAGGACTTAGCTAAACTCATCTCTTGATGAAGATACAGAATGGATCTAAACATAAGTAATTGGTATGGTTTGACTACATAAAATCATAGAATGGTTTAGGTTGGAAGGGACCTTGAAGACTCCTATTGTTGCTTGACTTAAATAAGTGTCCAGAGGCACAGGACAAAATCCTTGTTTTGGTGAGTTCATCTGCCTCACACCTTTCCAGTACATCAAACACCTGCTAAGAGGGTGGGAGGTTTCACCAAACCCTGTAACACTTTCTACAAATAGGCAAAGAGCAGGTTTGTTTTGCAAACATGCAAACCAGGAAAGAATCCTGTTGTATCCAAACACACAGAGCTCGAGCCAGTTTCCTGCTGAGGCACAGCCATGGCACAAGCAGAAAAGGGACCATCACAGCAGGGGACTGCACCCAGAAAAAGAGAAAAGGAAAAAATAAAAGGAAAAACAAAGTAAAACACAGTGATGCAGAGCTATAGTTAGAATCAGAGTGTGCCATGAGTCACTAAGTTCTGCAGAATCCAGGGGAAAGCAGAACAATCTTATGAAAGCCGGAAAAAGTTCAAAATATCAAGTACATTGGAGTTCATGTTCTGTTCTGTTAATGCAGTCCTAGAGCTGAAGGAAGACACTCCAACCACTATGGAAAGGTTTTGCAGAGGACGTGCCAAAAAAGGTACAGAACAAGTACCACCTTTTTTAAAAAAACAGAGCCACATTAGGCTACTTTCTTCTTCTTATCTTGCTGACTCTTCCTCACATATATATTTTGAAGACATTCTGTTTCTTTCTACCAAGTCCTCATGATGCCACAAGTCTAAACCAAGCACTTCACAAGAACCAAATGACCAAAAAATAAAGTGCAGTTTTTTACAGGGAACTGCAACCTCCTATGCATCATCTGCAGCCACAGACAATATCCCTGAAGTCAAGTTCAATTTTGTCTCGAGGTGCTTTTGTCTTGAGGTGCTTCCTGTTTAGCTGCTGTTTTTGTCATTATAACAAACCACTTGTGTTTTGCTTTGTCTCCATTCCCCTCCTTTTGTACTGGTCTATTTGTTGCTGGGCAAGAGCAATCTCCTCTGTCTTTTGTGGATTACTGGAATCCATTTATATAAAGGCTGGGATTTAAAACAACATGCTGGTTTATAAAGCTGCCAACATATGTCCAACGGTACTGCCTGGGCATCTCCATGGAGTTACAGCCCCGACTGCAAACACTCAACATCCCAGTTCCCTGCCTGCACAAAAGCCTTTGTGCTTCCATTCCGACCTTTGACAGCAAGCTCACAGTCACTTTGTTCCATTTCAAACTGCACTTTCAAGCTGCTCTAAGGTAGCTGCTATAAATATTTTATTCTGTACTACCTGGGATTTACAATAAATTTTATCTCGTGCTTGGCGTCTGTTCAGAAAGTGGTATGTGACACATGTGCGGCACGTTTGTGCGTGTCCTGTTATTTAAAATGACTAGCATTCAGTATTTTCCAGTATTCTCCTTTGGACAGCTGTTAACTGTAACAAGCACTCTTTAATTAGTATCTGTCTACAGCCTCAGGTACTCAACCCCCTTATTTTTTCCCCTTCAAGTCACATTTCAAAGTGACATTTCAGAATGAAATTTTCAGGTGTCTCCAGCTGACAGAGAATGTTTTGATGACTGAGAAGGTACACTCAGAAGTATTAACCTGCTGTCTAATCCATCTTAGCACCTGGTGGGAAGCCACCCATCTCCCTCCCAGGCTCTATACCCATGTTTTACAGCTGGCTGAGAGCTGGGAGGTTTAATGGCTACACTGAATAAATGCTGAGAAAAAAATAATATTTACTTACCAAACCAAGCTTGCTGCTCTCCCTGGACTTCTATAGCCAATCCAAAGTCTGCCAGTTTTACTGCTGCTCCCTTTGATTTGCTAGCTAGAAGTAAGTTCTCAGGCTTTATTCAGAGAGAGAAAAAAATTGAGATGAGAAGATAAGTAAACACATTTTAGACAGGTTGTCCCTTTTTTTTTTTTTTTTTTTTTCATTAGGTTATGGTAGTCTGGAAAAGATCACATACTTAGAAGAGTGAAAAAGAGCAACAAACCATGAGTTTTTTCCATGAAATTGCAAAAGTTGCACTTCCCATTCCTACATGGAAAGAGCCAGCAGGCCTGTAAAGAGCCTTCATGAGCCCATGACAGCAAGACTAAGGACAGCGTGGAGAGGAGTCAGCCGTGAGTGGAGTATGGAACTGTGACGCCCATTCCTGCGACAGGACGATCCAGAGATTCCCTACTGGAAAAATATGGCAGAACCTCCCCCAGAGACATGGATTCTTTGATGATCAGCCTAACCTATGCAGTTTACTGGATTAGGCACTTCTGTCAAACAGAAATGTTTTGCATGCCAGTTTAGCAATCCCAGCCTGATGATTATATTTATATTTATACTTATGTTTATATTTAGAGGGCAGGTGTATTGGCATCGCAAATCCCTTAGCAAAACCAGCACACCCACGTTTGTGCCTGCAGAGAACCTTTAGAAATAACAGTGGAAGTCAGTGAAAGTTCCCACTTTCCTTTCTTCTTTTTAGGGTACGTCAGTCACATCAGAATCACACCTGAAATCAAGTGCCCAGTACACTGGCACAATTAAAGGAAACATAAAAACATGAACACAACAGTGGTGTTCATTCCACTGTTCATAATGTATCCTTTAATCCTCAGTTAGCAAATACATCAAATGCAAATTGTCCAAACACAACTTCATTGTATGAATGTTGACTTTTAAAAAAACAAATAACTCACTGTAGAATTCCACAGATTGTTTCAGAGAACTGTGACCTTAGAGTATTTTCTTGCCATTTCTTTCTTTCATATCTCCATGATTTTTTAAACAGGTTTTGTTCTACATTTACAGAACAACAAAACCTCACTTTCAAGGCTATGGCTGCGACACTTCAGAAGTAATTTTTGAAGTGGTCTATGACAAGGGACTTTGCTGTATCCAGCCTGGCACTGGGGACCCAATCCTGCAAACTCTTAAATATGTATTCCGTGGTAAATCCAGCAGCAATCATATCATTTCCAAGGGACTACTTATGTGATTACAGTTAATCCCATGCAGGTACTGAGTTTGGAAACAATTAAGATCATAAGCCTCTTTCAGCAAAGGCTATCTTTAATACATGTCAGGTATCCAGCAAAATATGCTTGAGCCTAATTAAGACCTCAGCCACTCTGCTATTTGTATTAATTAATAACACAACTGGCATGACAAACTCTTTAGTCTAAAGGTGTTTCTTACCCTCTCATCAAAACGTAAAGGCACATTTTTTCAGCAATTTGCAAACACCATTCCCTCACTTGTCCCTTTGTTGCTCTGTCAGAGAACAGACAACATTAAAAACCTTTCATCACTAGTTATGTGCTGCCCTCCTATTGCCATATTTTTAAAAAACTGAGAGAATAAAGTAATACAATGTTTATATTCGCTTACATTAAAAATAATCACCTCACCTACATTATATGGCATGCTGAGTGCAGAGCTGAGGACCCCTCTCGAGGTTCATCAACACTGATGTCACACTCCTTGCCATTTAACAACACTAATTTCAATGTACAGTCACACAGATGGGAAAAGATTCCTCTCAGAGTGAGAGAAATTCACAGCAATTAATTCCTTATATAAACCTCTTAAAGCAATGGATGATCCTATTTGGTCATGACCTTCAGGCAAGCCAAAAGCAGTGAAAAGCCTCACCCTCTCGGATGGAACATGAGCACTACCCCACTGAGCACATAACGCTTCCCAAAAGGGGATTTCCTTCAAAACAGGAGTTTTGTGCTTTCTCCTGCTGCTGGTTTCTTTTTTCCCCTTGGGATGTTTTTGTTAATTCCTTTCTGTGTCTTTGCTCTGCCAATCACAGTGCTCTGCAGAAACACCTTCCACCAGAATTCCCGATTTACACCCATGCCAAAGACAAGAGCCCTTCGGACAACACCGAGTGGGACCGTGCACTTAACCAACATGCAGCTGTCATTTGAGGCTGACGAGAGGCACGCTGCCTAATTATCATGCATTAACTTGGAATGGCTGCAATTACTTGGAAAACATTAACAGCCCAGCGTGGGCCACGCAGGACTCGCACTCTGGATTCAATGGTGTCACCTTGTGCTCCCAGGGGATGGGCTGCAGCCAAGCATGCAGCATGGCAGTGTTAACTGCTAAAATTACTTACAAATAAATTAACCTGATTTATGCCGTGTTTTTCCAAAGGTCTGTAATCCTTAAGACATGAAGTACTTATGGCTCTGTGTGTTTGTCCTTGAATGTAACTAGAGTTTTTTGGGGAAAGGCAAGAGGGTTGTAATCCCAGAGTTTTATAAGAGCAGCAAAGCTGTTGCGTGGCGAGAACTGGAATTCCTACCTGGAAGTGCACTTTTTACTGGCTGTTAAAGACAGGTTGTTTTTTTTCTGGATCTAGGATCCATCACAATTCTGACTTACACCAGTGATTACAGACAGAGCAGCAATGACCATTTCTGCAGCTCACAAGGGGCTGCAAAAGCTCCTCTCCACTTGCTACTAAATTACAATAGAAGGGAAGTTAAATAAAAGGAGGCAATCCAAAATCTTGTCTCAGTGCCCTCCCCACCCCCAAATATGCTATCAAATTGTGGACTGAGTTATTGGGAAAAAAAAAAAATCCATCAAGCTTTGCAGTTTGAGGATCCATGCCAGCCCACAACCACCTTCTACATGTCTTGCAGTTCTGGTCTTGGGCCTTGGCACCTTCTCTTCGGCACACAGAGTTCTGCTGGGATTTCACCACAGTCTGTCATTTCAGTCTTTGGGTTTTTGGCTTTTCCCACAAAGTAGTAACTGAAGAAGGATGGTTTTCTTCTTCCTCAAGTTTTCACTTTCAGAAATGAAACTGGGCACCACAGCTTGGCAGAAACACTTTTTCTCACTGTTTTTTTCAATTCATCCTGGATTTGACAGAATAAAAAATCCATACATGGTCTGGAGCAAGGAACAGCTGGATTTCATGCATTTCCAAAGAAAAAGTTGTTTTGTGTGAATGTATGAAAAGTACTAGAAAACCTTCCTTATTCTTTCAGCTTGCATGGCTACAATCCTGTTTTTTTAGATTCCTTTTAATGCTGGAAGCATAGTACTGCCTGTATGGGGAGGATAGGAATCGCTGGAGCAGCTGGACAAATTTGAAATCCTTTCATTTAAAGGGAGCAGAACCCTTTATATTCCCATAGGACAACAGCAGAGGCTTTTTATGCATTCAGGTAATAAGGGTTGTTTATTTGGGAGTGAGGGATGGCAAGGAAGATGACGGCTTTCTGATCCCAACATTATTACTAATGATAACCACTAGCAAGCTCCTGTCCCAGGAGGAAATCCCTGCTCCCCATAACTCATTCAAGAAAGGAAAACAAGAGCCCAAGAAGCTGTGCCAGAAGGGATTAGTGTGTTCTGCTGCCTTAGCCCACATACCACTTTTTCTCTGCCTTCATAAAGGATCTGATAATCCAGACAGTGCACTTCTGTTTGATTTCAAAATAAACAATCTTCTTTTCCTTAAGGACTGTGAAGCCCAAGTGCCCAAATTAAGTCCTTTCCCTTATCCACAAGGTGAGCTTACTACCAGCTCTGGGACAGCCTTGTCTCTCTGAGCCTCACAGTAAAAGAAAATGATCTCAACTTGTTTCTTCCCATGCCAGCACGATTTAAACGCAGAGAGCGTTCCTGCAGCAGACGTCTCCAGCCATTTGGGCAAGTACACGATTAAGAGAAAGGGAATGCTCTTCTCAACACAAGAGTTTCCTTTCTGAAGTTTCTATCCCAACGCTAAAGTTTGTCTGGAAGGAGCTGGACTCCTCGGGTGACTGTGGTGAGAACACTGCAGAAATTCCCACTTTCTAAAGACGTTCTGTAGCCCAGCCACCATCTGGAGGAGAGAGAGCTCTTTGTGCCAGCAGTCCCAGAGCAGCCGGCCTTCCGTCACTGAGATGCGTGACATGCAAAGGCTACTGTGCTTCCCAGAAGCACTCCAAGTTATGCAGATGAGAGACGGAGAACTCGCACCACGCTCTGCCCCAAAAGCTCGGGATGGCACAGAGGAAGACCGTGTATTCACCGAATACACCCAACGCTTGCCAAGCACCTCCTGTTCTCCCTGGTGCTGCCACGAGGCGCTGTACAGGCACAGGAAGCCGGGTTAGAAACAAACCAACCGAAGGGCGAAAGGAAGAAGAGGGAAGCGGCTGCGCTCCGGCTGCTGGAGGCCCTGTCGGGAAGGGAGGCTGCTCCGGGGCGGGCGGCGGGGCAGCAGCACTCACCTTGAGGTCGCGATGGACCACGCCCATCTGATGGCAGTGCAGCACGGCCTCCAGGATCTGCTGAATGCAATGACTGCATGCAAACGCCAGGGGCGCCCGTTAGTTCCCAGCGCGTGCCCGCCACCCGCACGGACACGAGGGCGGCGGTGCCAGGGCGGGGCCGGGCGGGGCTGGGTGTGGCCGTGCTCCCCGCCCCACACCGCCTGGCCCCGCCCGGCCCCGCTCAGAGCACGACGGCCTCAGGCTCCGCGTGGGGGGAGGTGGCAGCGAGGGGCCGGCCTTGGAGACACAGCCCTTGGGTCTGGTTTTAATTCAATACCGATTTTTAATTTAATACCGGTTTGTAGTTTAACGACAATTTTTAGAGGGAAAAAATTTTGCCACTAGTTCACTGACAAGGTTGTGCTTTTTCCTCCTTCCTGACTCATAACGAGAGCCTTGGCAGAGGCGTTAAAAAATTGTAGGAAGGGTTAGAAACTGCAGCGGGCATTGAGGTAAACCCAAACTCCCCCCTTCACAGCAGGTGTTTGAGGTCAATGATTAACTTGTCGCTGTCCAATTTAGGCGGCAATTAGCGTCACTTGCCTGAGGGCTCGTCATGCCCTGTTGTTCTGCTACTGCACCCCAGGGCCTCAGCACAGCGGTGGCATTTACATCTGCAAGCTGACATACATCACAGCCAAGGTTCACCTCCGTGTGCCCACACAGCCACACACGGACAGCCCCAACACAGCACCGGACACGGCGGACAGAACGGGGGAAATCCAGCGCCTCGGAACGACACGGATTTTTGGGCAACCATTCCCCCTTTTGCCATGATGTATATTAGGCCTGTAGACTTGCAAACTGGAGAGAGGCGTCATGCAGCATTTGTTGGACCGGTGGTTTGGAGGGTGAGTAGGGTAGGCAAGGGAACATCGCACACAACCCACCCTCTGCCCCTGCCCAGCGGAAAGAAAACCCCAAAATTCTTATATCCAATTGATGGGCACCAGATACTGACCTTCAGGTCTCTGTGAACTATGCCATTTAGATGACAATGATTAACACTTTCTAGAATCTGCTGTATACAATGACTGCAAAGATACAAGGGCAGAATGGAAGGGAGAACATTTTAAAGGCACATAATCACATTAAATACAAAATAAAATAAAACTTAAAAAAAAAAGGTAAAGAACAAAAACAGTTTTACACCTTTTGACAAGTCTTGATTGCACTTTGAGCTGGATATTTCCAGCTCCAACACATCCAAAAAACAAAGCAAAACAAAAAACCAAAACCAAACCAAAAAAGACATTTAACATAGAACATGTGACACCTACGAGACAGAATCATTAGACTGTATTTTCATTCAGCAGTATGGAAGCTTTTTTCAGTTTCCAAAAACTGCTATAGGCAAAATAAACTGGAGGTAATAAAACCATTAATGGTATTTTTTTGTTTTCTTAATTTTTTTTTTGTGGTGAAGCTAACATTACAACAAGTGCTGAAACAAGAAAATGCTCAGAAATGAGATGATACACAGAAAACAAATGAAACAAAAACAGTCAAAAGCTAAGGAAAAGCAAAACATTTTCCATTTTGAATAGAATGGTTTCTTTAAAACTATTAGTAGAATAAAGCCAAGTCATTCAAAAAGGTGGCATGCATTTTCATTTAAAATAGCATCAAGCTTTAGTTCAGTTTGGAGTCACTTGTGAAATGAAAATCCACATTAAAAATTTAGACAAATGTTTTCATTTGGTGCTTTCAATAATTTAACTAGCACCTATTTTTCCATGCCCAGGTTTGCAAGTTTTGGCCAGCCTACCATGCCAAAAAGCACAGCTAAAATATTCATCTCTTCGAGCACTGGAACTTTTTCAGATGGTTTTTTTTTGGCACCACAAGAGCTCATAATGTTTTTTTTAAAGATAATCTTGTGGCACAAGTGAGTGATGAAAAGTAATCCATAACAGTCAAGAGCCAAGGATTTGATACTGCTCATCCAAAACGTTTTGACCATGGAATTCAGAAGGAATGGTCATAAATCAGTAACTGGAGCCCAAGCCTGAAAACCCTTCCTTAGGCAAGTAGTTCCCAACTCACTGACCTGGGCTGTTGGTGTGAGTTCTGACTACTGGGGGGAGGAAGGGCTTGCAGGAGCAGACCAGTGTTACATCCTAGGATAGGCATCCATGTAGGACATTCACTACTTCCATAGGGTTACACACATACACACACACTACACAGATATAGGTATATATATACATACAAATATATATATATAAAAATATATAAAATACAGAGATGCATCATAACTAGATATTTCACTTATTTGGTCAAGTTTTCACTGCATATATAAAATGCATATATATATTATTATATATATATGTATATATGCACAGCCCCTTCCAATATGTCATAATTCTACACCAGAAAAGAATCATCATTACAATTTTTCCTTTTAAATCCCAAGTACCTTAAAACCACACAAGGACACCATATACTGGCCTTTGGCATCAATATTAGAATTTTTGCTTGATTCACAGCAGGAAAAAATAATTTTACATTTTTTTAAACATAGCTCCTCTCCTTCAACCCCGCCTAGACCACTAATTTTGTTTCCTGTTCTACACCTATGTGTTCTATATTTAAATGCTTAAAGCACTGACGTTTCTACCATTCCTACAGATGTAGGAAGGGCAAAACCAGGGAAAATTTCCTGATGTTCAGAATAACTTCATGTCTGCTCATCATTATCCTGCCAGTGTTGTTAGGAACACTTAATCCTTTCCTGTCATCTGCCGAATAATTCCAAATGTAAAGGCATCATTTAAAATTATATGAACTAAATCTGTATCAGTGGTGGTGTGTGACTAAAACCACATCAAAACAAGAGGATTGTTTCAATTTACTTTGAGATTAGTTTCTGTGAAGAGTGTAGTGGTTGAACCTATATCGAAGTAATTGCCCACAATGTGGAAGATTTATAATTACATGGGAATATTAAGGATTTATTATTATATGAAGGCAAACAGATTCTGAGATGGAAAAGTGGCCCTGATACTTTATGTCAGCATGGAAATCATGATAATTGTCAACTTATTCTTCAAGTTTTTCAACAAGCACTTGCAGAAAATTGCTAGAGATTTCATATTTGAGCTCAGACTATGAGATGCACAGCTTATTGATGAAACACAACAGAAATGTATAATTAGGAAAAGGAAATCAGCACTTCTGGACTGGGAATAAAAAATGATATTTAATGTAAAATTCTTGTATTTCAGACTTGGATCAGCAAATGTAAGAATCCATGGATAAGATAGCTGAACTGGTATGTCCAGTTTGCAGAGGAGAAAGGAAGGTAATATTTTAACAGCTGCACAAATTTACAAAGATTTTACCAAGCCGAGGTGCAGTTTTGGCTTTTTCAGATCAGCAGACATCAAGACTTCACGTGAGTTCTCCATCACACAGTCATGAGCTCAAAATGCCAAACTGTGCCCTTCCAAGTCTAGGAGAACTCCAGGGGAAATCCTGGAGTCTCTCATACTGTGCCAGGGAAACTGATGCCAAACACCAGGAGATATTCAAGGAACTATCCTAAAAGTATCAAAGGCAACATGAGAAAAACAAATTACAAATTACTTACCTGGCATCTGCTTCACTATAATATTCTCTTGCAACTATATCTTCAAACAATTCACCTCCAGTGACTCTGTTACAAAAAGCAAGATGGGAGATTTCATGAGTGAAAATTAACTGGACAGAGAGAAATCAGAGAGGAATAACCAAAATATCTGCACAGAAATTCAAGAGATGCAGGAACTCAGTGTAGGTCAAAACTCAACAGAGATGTAACTCAGGTGCCAGAGGGCCATCTTTTTGTGCTTTGACTAAAAAGAGGATTGCTGCACAGGAGGGAATGTATCAGCAGAAGCAGAGTTCCTTAATCAATTTAATGGCTGATTTTTTCCTAGAAAATATTCAGTTATCTTTGTCCAGAAAGTAAGATTAGTTTAGTCTACTTAAAATAATAATAAGGGGCATTAATAGTATGAGGTGAGAGCTGTATGACCCAGAGGATCAGTAACAGAAGCAACTGTGCATCGTTGCATACTCAGAATTTAATTGTACAACCAATGCTTTAATGATAGGAAGTGTTCAAAAGGAAATAAAACTGTGTTGTTATGGCCTGGAGATGACAGCCCAGAATGAGTCCTCACACAAAACAGTAAAATCCCTCCTCATATCATACCAGTTCTGGTCACTCTTTTTGGCTCACTCAGAAAAGGGAACTGGAACAGGAGGATGAGTAGAAAAATTGCTACTATGGTATCCAATCATCACATCTCCTCAGAGAAGCAAAGCCACTTTAGCTTGGCAAAACTAAGGTTAAGGGGGATGAAAATAAATACTGAAGACAAGCATAAACCAGGCTCTTCATAGAGAAGAGTTGCAGGGGACAATTCTGGTACAATAATACATGAGCATGCAACATCTAGGAGTAAAAATAAGGCTAAAAGCAGGAAAAGTTTTCTAGCAATCATAAAGCTGGTGTAATTAAACAGGTTTTAGTGCTCTATTTTTAAGATGAAGATCGATGAGCTTTTAAATAGAATCATAAAACTCGTCTGCCTGTGTGAAGAAGAGTGGACTCACGGAACAGGAAGACCCTTCCTGGCATATTTCTCTTCTATGGAATATGCTGGCATACTTTCACAGCTAGATGCAATTCCTCATGTATATCAGTGCTGTAATGAGCAGTTGAAAAGAGATGCAAACCTTGAAAATTCCCACAGCCTGGAGTACCCACATGCCCAGTGTAACCAGAGCACCTAAACACAGCCTCCCCACACTGGGTGCACAAACCAGTGCAATTCCTGCTTTCCAAAACCTTCAGCTACTGATACGTGACCAAAAATAATTCCTAGGGGAGATATCCGTGTCTGTATTTCATTACTGGTTAGGAATGCAGATACTAGCACATTGTATTCTCAATACATTCCCAAAAGTAAAAGCTTGAGTGGGCTACAAGATACTTCAAAATGCTTAAAAATCTATACTATAATGAAGACAATTACTATTGAACAAATTAAATTTAATAGTATTAAAAACTTGGAAGTGAACATGCTTGGAACCTTCGGAACTGTAACATTCATTTGCAAACTGCTGCACTAGCACTTTGTGGAGGATCCCAGCTTTCAGTCAGTTAGATGATGACAGAAAGAACCTGCTCAACCAGCAGCATTGCTCCTTTCTTTGAGAAGGCCAGTTCAAGAACTTTCTTTCCATGTTTTCAGTTACATGTGGGTTATACCATGCTTTTTCTGACTTCACACCCTACTGACTTTGAAGGTAGAGACTTTCAGGTACCAAAGTGCTATTTTGTACAAAAGCCTGCAGTAAAATCTGGAGGAGGTAAAATATCTTGTTGCCTAATTTGTGTTCTCTTTCTTTTTGTCTTCTACCTTCCAGAAACTGGCTTTGGTTGCTGTAACACAAAATGTTTGATTGATGCATATTTTGACAGTCTCTCATATCTCCTCTTTGCATATATATTTGTCTGCCACAGTTCTGGTAAAGAGGAATGATTCTCAATTCTCGATGAATGAAAAAACAAAGTATCCTTTGATCTTACTCTTTGCTAAAATGCTTATTTTTGATCCAAGAACAAACAGCTTTAGTCATCAAAGTACTTTTCAGTGGGAGAGAATATCAAATTGATGCTTGTTTTTCTGTAGCACGGAGGAAAGAAGGGGATATGAAATCCCACTTGCTGACACTAAACATTTGCTTGGTATTCATAACCACTGTTAAACAAGGAAAAGATAAAAGCAAGAACAGAGCAGGTGAATTTCACTGTGACAACCAAACAAGCAGCCAACAATTCCCGTGCTCTGTATCCAAAGGATACCTTAGGAATAACTCTCAGAACAG
This sequence comes from Myiotriccus ornatus, assembly GCA_036023395.1. Lineage (NCBI taxonomy): Eukaryota > Metazoa > Chordata > Aves > Passeriformes > Tyrannidae > Myiotriccus > Myiotriccus ornatus. The sequence goes on from JAYRBT010000139.1 coordinate 2,327,257, forward strand.
TTAAATGGCCAGAAGGAGGGAAGGAATAATGGATTGTCACTAATGCAGGGCCACCAAGATGGTTAGAGCCAGAGCACACCGAATAGATACAAGGATTTTTCCTCCTTAGCTGTTACTGTAATTACTTATTACTAAGCACTTGTTGCTCAAAGAGGTTGTGGAATTTCCATATCTATATTGTTGCCTCCAGTGAGGTTGTATTTCATGACAGGACATTGATGATATGAGCTCTAGGAACTTTCAGGGTACAGCCTAAAAGCCACTGGTTCTCACAAATTCCAGTGGTTCTTTTGTGATTTTCTGAAGAGCAGAGTCAAGTGGCAGCATCTAAACCACAGGGTTTGTTTAAACAGAAGAAGTACAAGCAACCTGCAGAAACACCAAGGCCCTCTGCACTAGGCATGTCTTTCAGAAGAACTGCAGTTTTATACTTACAAATATAAGAGAATAATTAAAAGGAATGCACAAATTAGCAAAGACAGCTAAAACAGGCTCTGCTGATGATCACACTGGTGTGGTTTCCTCCTAGCTTACATTTCTGATTTCTTGAATTGCTTTAAGGTGCAAGGAAGCAAACTTACAAAATTACAGTGGCCACAGAATTTTCACATTTACCTGTGGCCTTTCTACTTCTGAAAAAAGACATGTTCAGGCACTTACCCAAGGCAAACAATTAGGCTAATTTTTTTTATTTTATTTTTTGTTTATTCTACACAGTACAGTCCCTCCACTTGGAATCCAAAAGCAATGCCAGGATTCTTAATGTACCAATTGTTGCATCTCATCAAGTGCATTAAAATGTGAGACACTGGAAATAGAGGATCTCATTGACTTGCACAAGAGAGTCTTCAAGTGCTACAGCTGTTTCCATTCAGATCCAGCAATTAATACTGACAGAATCGATTGGATTTGAACTCATCTAACATCATTAAGGCTGAAGACAGTCTCACTCGTGCTTAGCAACTGGAATGGGTTGACAGACAGAAATCCTGAGTGCAGGTGCCTGGACCAGTGAGGGAGGAGGAGCAAAAACTTCCTGAAGTCCATTATTAAATCCATGAAGTCCATTTCCCAAGTGGATTTTAAGAGACTTCCACCTTCCCCCTTGATGCTACAACTGTCCACACAAATGCAGGCCTGGAACAGAACACCTCAAACACTGTCTTTTCTCCAAATAAAAGTGCAGCTTTCCCTGAGATACACAAGTGAAGCAACAGGCTTTTCCTTCGGGCTGCAGACATCTCTATGGCGCTTATCCCAAAGAGATTATTAGAAATTCAAAACAAGGTGACAATAACTGGTTTTTTCTATCCACAGAAGAGGCAGTCTTCTCCTCTACTTTCTTACGTGGGATGAAGTCTAAGAGAAATTTCTAAAGAAGCAGTGGCACTGAATCCCACACAGTCTGAAAGAAATCATTAAGAAAATGACATGATGGCATGTGTGGGTGGAGTGACAGTGTTACACCACAGTCAGGCTCCTGTTGAATAAAAATTAAAGACAGAAAAGCAGCTACTCGGCCTTCATGTTCGAGAAGTGCAAACGGTACCTTTTTAGCGTGGCAGCTCTTTTATCTGCATTTCAACAAGGCACCAACCCACATATTTGTAACTGCACTAAAAGATCAAGTCTCACTAATAAATAGTAATAGTGAGCATTAAAGCAATGATTTCTTAGTCTAAATGTGAAAAATTAACTGTTAACAAGCATTCTTTGTCATTTGGCAAAAGTTCTTCAGGAATGCAACCTGTTGCTTCTCCAAAGACAACAATCAGTCTGCAAAGTTACTGCCTTTACCATTTACATGTTTTGTTTCTTGTAAAATTAATAATTTTGCCCCAAAACCCACGACCAAAACATAAAGGCTGTATATTCATGTCTGAGTCTGCCTATGTTTGTCAGGGAAACAGAGGAAGTTGCAGGCAGTGCAGAATGCTTCCTGCAGGATCTAGTTTTCTGCCAAGACAGTATCTTGGGGTTAGGTATTAATTTTTTATTGCAGAATACAGGCTCCTATTTGTTCTGTTACTATCAAGATATAGATACTGGTATCTACAACTTTGAAGTTGTTCAAATGTTCTGGTTCACGTGGCAATCATAATCCCCTGAGATAAGTCTGGCACTACACACTCAGTTTAAGGCAGACGTGGACTAACTGCAAATGCAGTGGGCCACAGTTTGGAATAGGACATTAATACAACAAGAATCCACCAGTTTAGAAAAGGGATATTGTCCCTAGAACTAAGAATTCTGCATGCACTTCTTGGAAATGTTCGGGACTAAGGAGATTTTTCCAATTCCACATGGAAAGATTTCCCTTGTAGCCCTTAAGGGAAAAAAAAAAAGCACACAACAAACCCCAGTGCATGGCAGAGAACAAGTGTGTCTGTTGTGCCCTGGAGCCATTTCCCAGGCAACAGGCACAGCACTTACCTGGGATATACACAAGTCAGATATAAGCTCCTGTTAGGATTTGAGTCCTGAATCCTGAATGCCTTCACTGCACACAGACTATTTAATATTTTGCATTGTAATACTGTGTATTTCTAGTCTGAAATCTAGTCTCCAAGAAGTCTTCATAGATTTCTTCTAAAAAAATTAAGTGAGAAAATAAACCAGAATGTAACCTGACCACGAAAGCACACAATTGCCTGTGGAAGATCCAGGCTCTAACTCAGCCATGCTGAAAGCAAATAATTCTGTTTGTATGCTCAGAAATGAGCTCTTTCACATTTCTGGGGTAATAATGTATTCTCATTCTAACTAGCAAAACCATGGTGGGCCATAGGGAGAGCCACCTAAGATAGGAGGGTGTTTTATCTGTTAAATCATATACTGCTCTGGAAAAATTTGCAGCTGAAAGAGATGATTTCACTTCAATAAGTCAATTTTACAGTACAATTCCTATCATTCATGTTTGTCCATACCCAGAACCATAAGCAGTAACTTTTCAAGTGAGTGGAAAAGTCTGCCCATCCCAGGGAAGAATGAGGAAATCAGTGTCTCTTTTTAAGGTAAGAGTCTGGGACACAGTTCATGCTGTCACTGTCCCTTCTTCCACTAAACAGCCTCCTGTGGGAAAAACAAGCTCCGCACAGGCACAGTTATGACATGAAGAGCTCACAGGACTTAAATTCCTGAAGCCAAACAGGATATCAGTAGGAAACTTCCTATCTGTGTCTGTGTGCTTTACACTTGGAGCGGTGTCAAGATGAAACATTCCATAGATCAGTGAGATACGAATCAGGAATAAAATACTGAAACAATCTTTCCCTCCCTAAATTACTCTGAAAGAATTTTTCCCTCTGGAAACTCAGGCTTGCCCATCAATCCAAGCAGCAGAGATTTTCTGCAGAGAAACTACTGTTCCACGAGGGGTTTTTTAATGTTTCCTTTACAGACAGCTGGCTTGCAGCAAACTGTATTTTCTGAGTGGTATGTCTGCTTCGCTTTGGCAGGTATCATGCAACTTTTACTTACTTACCTACATTTCACATTAAAATCCACTTTAAGGGCGGATTTTTAATAGTTTCTAATATAGAATACTTACAGTGACACACAAATGAGTTCTTGCACATGCAAATAACCAAATGTTACTGTCTTTGTAGCTGTTTAGCTATTTGTCCAACTCACTGCACCAGGACCATGCGCTTCTCTTGTGAACTTGTATTTGCATCTCAAAGTTTAAATACCACAGCCCCAACATGCTGAAAATATGCAAAAACACATACTTACAAGTCAAAGACTAAGTAATGGAATCCTTCTTCTGATATGCTGTCATGGAGCCGCACTATGGAAAAGGAGGGAAAAAAGATAAACACCAGTCACCTTTTTCATGTCTTTGATGCCTGTGGTTGATCTGGGGAGAGAAAAGGGGATTATAATCCTGCTACAGCTCCGTGTCATGTTTAAACACACCTGTGTGCCCAGATGTAAAGTTTTCCCTGCAAATGGCCTAGTCAGCTGCAGACTTCATTCTCAATTTTGAGAATTCACATCACATCGTGGTACAACTATCAATTAAGTCCTGCAATTTTTCTTAATTACTTTAAATGAAATTGCAATTTCCAAACCTAATACAGGAAGCTTTGTGAGTAGTTTGATTCAAATAATTATCACTTACAGAACGAAATAAAAAAATCAGGTTAATCTAAAACTGATCTGTGTTCAAAACTAAACAGAGCAAAAGAAGTGGTTTTTCAGATCTCCCCAGATGGTAACTCCATGTATTAATCTTTTTTTTATATATACAATACATGACATTTTTGAAAAATATGATCAAATAAACATGACTTTTTAACTTAATAATATTTAGCCCAGGGAAACATCTTGTGTTTACACAATACTGAAGAGAAAACCAGCTCTTGCCTGACTCAGTGCCCAGAGCTCGTGATGATTCAGAGGAGCCAAATAGGTCTAAATCAGAATTTGTGGTTTTGGCTGGTTCTGTAGTCTAGATTAGTCGATGTTTTTGTGAAGTGCAAGCCACCCCTTTACAGAAAAACCACCAAAAGAACCCCAACCCCAAATCAATTGCACTCTTTGAGCTGAGATCTCAATACCCCCAAATGTCTGGGGGTAAAGCAAACCAAATGTGAGATGAGACACTGTGGACTATCCCCATTACCGTCTCAGAGCTGAGACCCCTAAAACATCTGCCTGTTGAGTACAGCAGCTCCATCAAATGGGGTATTTCACAGATGCAACATAACCCTAAACCAGCAACATCTGGAGAGCAGCAAGTCACACATACCTTACATATACCTCTCCAACATGTACGTCCCTGAGAGAGCTTAAAACTTTCTAAGATTTAATACATTGCAAATTATGCTTTTTGACAGAAATGCCTGTTCCTGAAATAGATATGATAAGGACTCCAACTTTGAAATGAAAGCAGCATTCTGCTCCTCACTGCTCACTAACAGCATTCTAGTCACACAGGCACAATGGAATATGATATTTGATTTCCCATATCAGGTATGGATAGTGGGAACTACCAAACACTTCTGGTGATGCAGAGTATTTGCTCCCCACTCTTTCCAAAGACCTCCAAAGTGTGCAGATTTTTGAAATGGCTTTAGCAAACTGAATGAAAGTGCTACATCTTAAAATTCAGACATGAAATCCACCTTTAAACTTCGGTATTAAACCCAGAGAGTCTTAGCTTGAGCTCGAATAACAAAACTAGAGCCAAGAGGAGAAATTTTGTCTTGGAGAGGGGCATCTGTTACTAAGCTGCCCAGCCCAGCAGCATGTGAAGGAGTTTTCTGAAGCAGAAGGTGCTCTTGCTTTGACACCTCCTTTTCTAGAAGAGGGCTCTTGGTTTGGTGCCCCCACAGAACCATGGCTCCACCCCTTCTGACTAAGAAAGGCCTGTGATTTGAGATGATGGATGATGGATGATGTTTTTCTCAGCCTGGCGAGGCTAACTCCTTATTAGCCAAACTGGAGTCTGACACGTCCACGGGGATATCTTCCTCAAGGATCAGATTCTGTCTTTCCCTTTCCTCCCAGATGCCTGAATCACAGAAGTGAGATGGAACAAATCCTTCTCTGAATCAAGATCACATGCCCCTGATTGTTTCTGGAAAGGAAAACAGGCTGAGGCAGCCAGGGAAGAGCAAAACTGCCTTTTGGCAAGTGCTTCTGTTGGCTCCTTTGGTCAGTTCAGACACAGGGCTATGCCAGTAAATCTGCAAGGTGAAAATCCCGAATAAGCGAGGGTAGAGGAGAAGAATCCCTGGTGCAGACAAGGCAGAGAATCCAGAGGAAAGGCTGCACAACAGCACAGGGGCAAATCCAGCACATGTAGCAGGCATGACAAACCAATTACACAGATTATCCACCCAGTGAAGGAGCTCCCATCAGGAACTCACACTGCCATTCCTATTTCTCCGGAGTCACAAAGCATTCTTCAGTAGTAACAGTTCAATTTATCTGTTTTGAAAAGTTAGACAACTAGACCTAACCATTATTAATTGGAGTTGTTCCCTCAGAGCTGTAGGGAACAAACCCACAATAGGGCAGGAAGGACACGGGTAATTCCTTTCCCTGCTCCCTGCTGTAGCCCTGTGGTCACTCTCCTCCAGTGGCTTCCAGGGAAGGTGTTTAACAACCTCACACAACAGAGTTGTTCCTCTTCAGCAAACCACTTGAAATGCCTGACAGGAATTCAGGGAGCACACAGCTATTTTTTTTGGAGAAGTACTGTAAGCTCAGGAAACATCAGGAATATCCCTGACTGATTTTCACCTGAAATACTTTCCAATCACCACCCTGCAAAAGTCATTATAATAATTTTAGGGAGAACTCCCATTAGCTTTATTATCTTTGTACCTAGCTATTAGTGTGGGCAAGCTCCAATCTGACTGAAAAGTAAAATGAACTCCATTATTTGACTTTTTGTGCTGAACTGTAGCATTTTGTGTCTATTCCACAGAAAACAGCTGATATAATGGTCAAGCAACCTTATTATCTCCTCCCTGAATTTCTGCAGTCAAAGAAAGAAAACAAAGCACAACAAAACAATAGTAGTCCACAAACTTTCAAAGCAAATCAAATTCTTCCAGGTAAGGAGTCAAGTCAAACAGTAGATAAAGTCAGAGAGAAATTTTCCAGCATAAAGATATTTAACCATATCAAACTCAAATACTTCTTTGTGTGAAATTGCTGAAATGATCATTTTGCTATATTTGCTACCATGTTACAAAGACAAATTATTTAAGGATAATGGTTAATAACAGTTAACGGTAAAGACACTCGTTTTCCCTTTGGTACTAAAGATCAAGACCTGTGGACCCCTTGAAGCACTAATGCTGTCACTCTCTGAAGCTTGATGTCTTAGGAAGTTACAGAGGTCATTCACCAGCAGTAGAGATTTAAAACGGGTTTGAAAGTCACAAAAACTTCTGTCACATTTGCTAAAATATGCAAATGATTTCTTTAAGTTCCTGCCTTCCTGCACGAGGAGTGCAAAAGGGACAGATGTGCTTTCCCTCCATGTTCTCTTCCAAAAGTGTATTACAGTGTTTATGCAGATCTTACACAGACCACTCTTATCAGAAAAAAATCCCCAAACTTTCCAAAATGGACTTGATGGAAGGAACTTAATGGAATGACTTTATTGAACTTTGGGGTTTCTGTGAATTGCTACCTGCCTGCCAGTAAGTATGGGATAAACATGAAACATGAAGTAATATTTTGCACATCTAAAAAATATCCCTCCCCGTGCTGTTAAACAAAAACCAGTGGCATCCTGCAAGATTTACTGCCATTAAATGACTTTGTGCAAGTCAGGAGTGCTGTGTATGTCATTAACAGGTGGCCTGTATTCAGCAACAGTGAATCAAAACTACAGAGTTTCCAAATTCATTCAAATGATACACAACTTTAGGGTGCAAATTCATGGTTATTTAGGGCCAACAACTCGAGAAAAAATCCTACTCATTTGCATCTGAATTGGTATCATAAAAAATGATGGGAAAACTAATTGGGCAATTTAATATTTGGAAAGACTGGCTTTGTCCCCGAGGCACTGTAACAGCAAGTGTTGACTACTATGAGCAAAATGCCATATATTGCAAAAATATTCATTTGTGACCAAAACCCTCCCCCATCAAGGCCCTCACACAATAAACGTCTGTATTCTGATTAAATGCCAGGAATATTTACATCCTCTGCCTTCATTTAAGTCCCTCAAATCTACTGCATGTGGACAAGTTAGTTTGTCACACTGTTAACATTGGTAAAAGACTCTTGCTACACAGAAAATAAAAAATCATTTGTCAAAGTAGATAAAAGATCAAATTTTGCAGCGAGGCCGAGTCAGGTACGTGTCAAAGCAGATGACCCCGAATTCCCAATTCTTTTGTCATGATGAATCTCTTGCTTCACTCCTGCTGGGTGAGGACTGACTGACAGTCTTTAAAAATAGAACACCCCAAATAAAACTAAGTAATAAATAAACAAAAAAAGACCACAAACCCAACAGGTACTCCAAACCATATAATTGTGTGTCAGGAGACTCCAGGGAGAGCAGGTGTAATAACTGACACTTCTTTCTTCAGCCAGCAGGTTTTTGTGGCTTTTCAGTCACTGTAACGGGGGGGTGTGTGCATCTGTGTGTGCACACACACCCAGAACGGGACTGTGGGATCATATCCCACATCCCTGCAGTTCAAAGGAACAGCTGGAGCCACACCTCTTTCATTATTTGTTTATGAAACCAGCAAAATTGTATAGAGTTGTTGAAAAGAAGAGCAGGGGACTCAAATGTACCTCTGTGTCTTCATGTCTTCATTTCATGCCCAACCGTGGCATTTACTGGAAATCCTGTGTTTCAGGTTGAGCCAGTTCCTCTTTGCAGCCAAACCCCTGACTTTGTAAGTTTAACAAGATTTTTGACAATGCAGCAAAAAGCCTTACAAATGGTATCAGATTAAGCCTGATGAGGATAACTGCATGGATTAAAAGCAAGGCTGACACAAATTTTTGCTAAGAGCAAACTGATGTCTGAGCTGCCAATGTTGATGCTTTAAGCACTAACAATTTTTAACCATTTTAACATTCACTAGAAGATGTAAGAAGAGGAATAAAGACACAAGAATTATAAAGACACAAGAATTTCATGGAGTGTTAACTAACAAAAGGACAAGCTGTAAAATAGAGATGTTACATCAATTAAAATTAAGGGGCTCAGAAAGCCGCATGTTGTACTTTAATGGAGGGAATTAGACTTTGTCCCTTTTGATATTTACAGTGCTGGCCAACCCTGGGAACAGGTTTATATAAATAATATTTAGGACCTCCATGTCTACAAAATTGGATACTGGGGGATTGTAATCACTGGGAGGACACAGCCTCCCTTCTTGGCTTTCCTCTGCTAAAACACACAAAACACAGACATACAAACAATTTATACAAGGACCACTCAGAGGACTGGGGATGGTTATTTTTTAAGTGCTCCCCTTTCATGGACCAAACCCGGAGGTATTTAAAGGCATCAGCTTATGAAAACAAAGCCACTCTACTTTAAATATTTTAAACAAAAAGGAAAGCAGAAGATTGCAGTCCTGTGGCACAGCTCAAGAGGTACCACAGGAAAGGAACCTCTCAGGCAGGAGCAGCCTTAGACAAATGTTGGCCAGGTAATCAGCACCATAATTAAGGCACCTTTAGTGAGTAACTTAATCACAAGTTACTTAGCAAACCTAAGCTAAACCTTTCAGTTTGTAGTTAAATTTCCTAAAGCTTTTAATTCTCGGCCTTTTATTTTTTTCAATTGTAAAAGCTTACTCATTAGTTTATTAGATGCCATCGAGTAAAACCAAAAGGGAATGACTGTGTGTTCAAGATAACTTTGTAAATTTCTTAATTTAAAAGCTGATTAGAACTGTGATAACTTAGAGAAATAGGAAAAGATACAAATATGGTCTTTACTGATGTTTATGTTGGATATTCAAATTCGTTTAATAACTAAGAGACATTCCAATTTTTGTATGCTTTGAATTCAGTGACCACTCCTACGTAACTATCCTAACAAAGCATATTTGTAATTACCCTGAAATATCGATTTGACCAAGAGGCAATACTGAAAACGTAGTATTTACATGCACACTCAATGGTTTTTGTCTCTCAATGCTTTAGGAGAACCAGGACCTTAATGTTTAAAAACAGGTCATTCTGGCTGCTGGAAGCAACTAAAGCTTCAATCCCTTTTCGCTAAAATTATCTTTCAGGTCATTATATTCCATTATATTCCATCAACTTTGCAACACTATGGAAATGCAGCAGGGCTGAAGAAACTTTACTAGTAACACTAAAAAATAATTTTCAGGCTATAAAAACAAAAAGCAGAAATCCAAACCCACACCCAACACCGATTTAAAATACAAATATTCATTTTGTTAAAGGAAATGCTTTCAAATCTGTGACTATCCAGGCATTTTCTGTTGTAAAGAAAATATACTATGGGGAAAAAAACCTTCCACTGAAAACTTTCCTAGAACCCATTTAGAAGAGTGTCCCAGTCACTTTGGTGGAACATCATCAATAAATTATGGTAAAGAAGATGTTTGTAAATGACCTACCTTAATGAGGAATTTAATAAATGATCATGTAATTCCATAGAGCAAGCTGGTCTTTTGCTATTTAATGGCCTGCAATCCTTAATTATTAAGGATTTCCTTTCCCCTAGCTGTGATACAAATGGCCACAGAAAGAATTGCACTTTGCTGTTCCAAGGCACTTATAACCACTGTAAGAAGCCGACCAGCACACAAATCTGTAACAAATCTCCTCGCACTGATAAACACACGTAAACATTTGCAAAAGTCCTTTCCATATGGACTCCATCTGTTGGGCAGGACATACATACAACTCCTGCTTGACCCACTGTCCTCATTTCCAGCTAGAACAAGGAACCAAACCCGTATTTCCAGGAGGCTGAACGTTCCTTTTCCAGCCATACTTTCCGTACCACAACATGGGTTTGGAGAGAAAACCGAAACAATAAATTTCGCTGCTAAAACATTCCTGTGTTGGGGGACAAAAACCACAAGGAATTGTGTTTTGCCTCATTCAGTTCCCAAGGATAAAATCCCTCTCTTGTAGCTCTGCCCTTAAATGTATGTTAGACACTGCATAAAACAGGCTGAATGTATTCTTTCAATATATACCTGTACATGTCAAAATGATCATTACTATCATGCTGATCTCCTGAAAACACAGAAATTCAGTAAAAGCTGCTACTGGGACTCGGTTTTTCATGAAAAAATCACAGTTAAGACCTCGTAAACAGTAAGTAACTATAAAGTTATAAAGTTCATTTTACCTCAAGCTGGAATAAATAACCTATAAAACGTAACTTTAATTTATTTTCAAATGAAGCTGTCTCAGGGAATTCTTGCCATCCCTCCCTGTGGGAAGATGACAACAGAATACACAAAGGAACTTTATTTGCCCTTATTTTTTACTGCAAGCTGTGGAGTGAGCATTACAAATAGTACTTGTGAAGACCTTTGTCTACAAGAGAAAAATGCTCCAGTTTATGTTATTGCGCTGCCATAAAAACGAAGTTTATGCTCTCTTAATTCAGCTTAAAACAAAGCATCAGCTAATTTAAACTGAACCAATTACCCAGTTTACAGAGCAGTAGGTGGCCACAAAGAAACAGCTACATCAGTTTAAAAATAAATCAGCTTTTGATTAAGCTGGGCAGCTTTTATAGGCAGCCAGACCTAAAACTCTACTTCCTACGTGGGAAGTTTAACATTAATTACCACTGTGCTGGAAGTGCTCCATCAAATGTAACTCCTACTGCCAGTCCTTCATTTAATCATTATCTTTGTGTGATCTTCAAATGCCCCAGATTTGCAGTGAAGATCATGCCTTGTATCATCTTTTCTGTAGGATGGAGAAGTTGCAAACCCATCAAATGCAGTATGAATGTAGTCACACCTCTCAGGGAAGTGGTTACAAACCTGAGACAAGCAGGTTGGAGCTCCTTTTCTGAAGACCTACACACAACTATACAGTCATCCCCTTCACTGAATCACAGTAGGCACCATCCTTTATACCAAGTCAGCATAACCTCTACATCACTTCTTGATTATGCAGTAATGCCCAGAAGTCCTCAGAGATCAGAAAAAGCTTCATTCGGAAGTGATGGCAGCATTTGCAGGCCCTGGACCTGCTCTAGCCAAAAAAAAATTACTTCTAGGACAATAAAGTCAACTTCATAGAAAATTCTATATTTTGTGGAATTAACCTATTACTTTCTTATGTTATACAGCACCACTGTAAATTTAGCTTCTCCCTTTTTTTATCTGATGGGGTTTTTATATCTGTGCAGGAGAGCAAGGCTAAAGCCACCTTCATAGAAATCAGGTCCCCAAATTTTGTGCTACCAGCTTTGAGGAAAAAGACCTAAAATGGATGGAACAGACCTAAAGCATAATTATAGTGACATTTCTGTCCTTGGTGCCCTCTTTCACAAACATCAATCCTGAATATCCTGACTGTGAGCAACGGGATCATCCCAGAGATCAACTCCATTCATAGGAGCTTTCAGTAACTTAACAGAGCCTGAGCAATTCCAAGTCCCGAGTCCAGCCAGAGTGTTTCCATAATAGCCCCACTGTATCTCTATCCACTGGGCTGGGCTCAACACCATCTGTATTATTTTCTGAGTGAATGTGCCTTCCCCCTCCATCAATTAACTGTCACAGTAAGTCATGCTCCCATAACTGAAGGCGACTATAAATTACTGTCATTTCCCTAACGTGCAAGTTTACAAGTGAATGATGATCCCAAATGATTCCAAGTGTTTGTTTTAGAAAAAGCAGGGAATGCATATTAACTTAATAGATGACGAACTTGAGGCTTATGATGAGAAGCTGCCATTGTCTTTTAATCACAGCCTCACAATAAATGGAAATTAGAGAGTTTGTCCTGTCCCGTGGGACCATTTGTAAGACTGTAATTAACTCAGTGACAACCCACAGAGACTTGGGTGGAAAAGCTGCAGGAGGGAGCTGCAGCCGGTCTGTATTCACAAAACCAGACTACCAGTGCTGTTGAAATCTCTTTCTAAATATTCCTCTCATTTAGCACATCCAGGAACTCCCAAAATATATCTCCTACAGCAGATAGCTGCAAGCCACTCAGCAGCAATTATGGTTTTAGACCATCAACCAAGTCCTTCCCGGCAAGGCTGCACAGTCCACACAAGCCCAGCAATAACACTACCACCGTCAGACCAAGTATAAATTGATACAGTACAATTAAATAACTCACATGGTCACCTGACAAATAAAAGCACGACAAATAAATGAATTAAAAACCAGTGTTTGGATGGTACAATTGCTGCTATATGAGGAGAACAAGGGCAGAAGCTGTGGATTTGATTCCAATACAATACCAGAACATCCTCAAGATACAAGTATCAGGAGTAGAGTATCATGCTTGGCCTAGTGTGGCTGGAATGAGAAGCTGCATGTATTTAAAGGAGACAGACATGCAGAGGACAAACTAAAATTAGAAGCACATTCCCATGGGCAGTCCATGAGAATACTAGCACTCTGGTTGGTGAAGGCACTAAAAAAAGAACTTCTCAATTTGGAAGGTGACTGGGAGGAGAGAGGTATCATTAAACCCCTCTCAACTGAAAAAAAAAAAAAAAAAAAAGCCTGGATCAGCAGTTTTGTAGGAGTAGGAAAGTCTTCAATGCCTAGATCTGAAAAAACCCAGCTTGAACTGAGCAATTAGGAGCTATTTATCCACTGCCAGGGATGGAGGTTGGTGGTATTTGCAGGGTGAGAGCATTCACCGTGTGCCAGGGTGCAGCATGTGGAAAGCCAAGCAGTCCAGCTTGCATCCTTTGGAATGCCATGGCTTCGACAGATAATCTCAGCAGCAGAGCAACAAAATCAGGATGAAAAGTGACTCTGTGACTTTTTAAAGGCAAAGGTTTCAAGGAGCAAGGAAAATCCTAAAGGACTCCTGAAACACTTGCTAGAAGGATGCAGAAGATGCACAGGAAATGCAAAAGGCAAGAGGGAAAGGGATTTCTCCATGGCACATGAAAAACACAAGGTCAGCATATAAAATGCACTTCAAATGCATTGCTTATGCAACCAAAGGAAAACTGCATTCCTAAGAGTTTTATGTCACAATACTTAAACATGAAAACAGATGTAATTTTAGGAAAAGAACAAAACCATCCCAAAGGGGATGCAGCTCTTTTTGGGAATATCTACTTTTCCTTCCAGTACCTTGTTTGCTGATCAGCAGGAAAGACTCTGGAGAATCAAACAGTGTTCTCCAGGGTGCTATGGCAAGATAAGAGCCCACAGACACATGCTGGAGTATGCAAAAATCCCAGCTAGGCATAAAGACACTTTTATTTATATATTTATTTATTTTCATGGACTGGAATGTGGTCAAACACTGCAGTAGCACCTAGAGGGGCTGTGCAATCTCCTTCCCTGGAGAGCCTCCAAATGCAGCACGATGAGCCCTCAGTAATCGAATTTTACTGGGCGTGGCTTGAGCAGGGGGTTGGGACTGGATAACTTACAGAGATCCCTTCCAACCCACATGATCCCATTATTTTCACAGGAGACAGGATATGTAAGTAAATCAAGATGTCTGGGCAGATGCAAGTAGCCCCATGAATTCCCTCTCCTGATGAGCTTTCTGGCTTTCTATCCCCTTTGGAAAAGGAGCTAAGACATTCCACAGCGAGCTCCCAAAGCTCCACTCCTAATTTATGATCACCTAAATCAAAACACGATCCATGGACCAAAGTCAGGAGCTCTTCCTTTTGCCTTTTGCTGCTCCCAGCTCACATCCCCAGCATTGCCCCACTCCCTCACTCGCTTCCTCCTCCTCTCCACTTGTGCCACCCTACTCCTTTCCCCATCTCTGAATTTATCCTTTTGTGCATGCCACAGAGAAAGGAGGAGGGGTCAGGGTGGGGTCAGCCCTGAGGTGGCACAGACAGCCAAACACTTCCTCCTTGGAGGGACCTTTTCCAGAAGCAGGCATGTACCAGCTGACAGCTCACCCTCCTTGGCTTGGGATGCCAAACACTCCAAAGGGGCAGATTTAGGCTGCATGAGAAACAAATGCTTCCTGAATGGTAACTCCCGACTTTTTCTTGGAAAAGGAAACAGGTCGAGACAAAAGTGTCCCACAGAATTCAGCCCAGAGGCAGAAATGCCAAGGCTGGAGTTGGGTTATCCAGGAAAGAACCTCACAGCAGTTTTACCACCCATGCAGGAGCTGCACTAACACCATCCAAACAGTGACAGCTTTTCAGGCTACTGAATATTCTGCAACCCTTTTTCAGTTTGAGTTTTTTCACCCCCAGCTCAAGGAAAGGTTCACAGTATTTTCGTATCAATCCAAGAACTAGAGCAGAATCCACCTATTAGGCCATCAGCAACATTGTAAAAGCAAAGGGAGCAGAACTTACAACATCCCCTAAAAATGCTCTAAATTGTCTGTGCTGGTTTTACTGAAAGAAAAAGCTTAGTTTAGCTGAAGTAGTAGAGATCTCTGTTTTTGGAGGAAAGGGTCCAGAGGAAAATTACATATTTGTGGTTTAGCTGGGAGTCATGATGTCTATCCCTATGCATAACACGTGGTTGCAGATTCATAATAAACAAAGCTTTCAAACAACAACAACAAAAAAGTAAAGTTCTCAAAGATCCAGCCTGTGTGCGCAAAGAGAGAGTGATTCATTTCAATCCAGCTTATTTACTTGAAGTCAGCAATGCAATTATGAAACTCTTCCTTCCAGAAAGCACATATAGAAAGTAAAGTGAAAAAAAAAAAGAGATGAAAATACAGATGGGAAGTGTGGCAGCCATCTGAGTGCTCCCCCCCTGCGGTAGGTTCCTCAAGAGAGGTGTTTAAATCCCACTTCCCTGTTTTTGTGGATTACTCTATTTTACATTTAAAATGAGTGGCTGCAAAAGCAGAACAGACTTGATGGAAAGAGAAGATGTTTAGAAGAACCCCGGGCACACCGTGAAAAGAATTTTCATGCATTTAAGGACACGTACAAAACCATCTCTAAGCCAGCATGGAAAATGCTTCAAGGTCTGGTTCACACTTGATTTATACTTTATCATTACCTATTTTGGTGCAAATTAGGCATATACTTTGTGAGGAAAGAAAATGACAGAATTTGTGGCAAATCTTCACAAAACCTCATTTCCTCAGTCTGTTCTGGGTGCTGCCACAGTTATCAGGGATATTACAACCAGCAGTGCATCACTTGAGCTCGAATAACCTCGTGCTCCATTAAAAGGAAAGAGAATTAACGCAGCATGGCAAAGAGCAGTGGCATTGTCTACACTCAAAGCCATTTTTATGCTCCACAGTAACCCAGAAGAGCAAAACCTAAGGAAGCAATGCCACTTTCACCAGTGAAAGGATTCTGCTGCAAGGGAAACAGAGACAAAAGCTGTGACACCCAGTGAAGCTGCCTCCACCCTTCTTTGCTGGTGCACTCAGGCCACATTATCTGCTTCACATGTTACATGTTGAAAATTACTGACATATTGATTAGCACTGAATAACTTACAGTCTTTGAACTACTGGTTGGGGTTTTTTTTGATATTCCACTCACTTTTAGGGCTGCCAGCAGCTCTACAGAGAGCCCTTCCCCACAAGTTCTTACAACATCAGAAGTTAAAACTTTCAGCCTTTTCCTCTTGAACATCAACCATGTATTCACAGCTTCACCAGCTAAAAGGAGTGAAATGCACAGTAATGACAAAAACTGCTGAGAATTAGGGACCCTGCAGAAAAACCAGCTGCAACAAACCCCACGATGTTTGCTCCTTGTGTGTTCTTGCCCGGTTCAGTCCTGTTACAGTACATTTAATTTCACAAATAGCAACTGCAAAACCACCTTCTGTTTTCTGTTGTTGCACTTCACTAGTCAGCTACTTTCTGCAGCCACAGCTGAGCTTAAACACTGAAGCTGTTATTTTATAATACTCATTAAATTGGCTTTTACATTGAGTATGAAATCATGTTATATCACTGGTTTACTTGGTTTCTTGATGGTTTATTTTAATTCGCTCAAGGACTACGGTTCACCTTGATCATCACGGAAAACACAAATTTAATTAATTCAACAGAATGGATGAGATTTAAAATTGTTGAAATGATCAGCTCATCTAAGCAATAAAAATAATTAAAGGAAGTGAGAGCCTCTAATGCATCAGTCCCACGTAAACAAAAGCTTCATATTTATATGAAGAGCTATATTTATTTATTTATTTGCATATCCCTGAGGGCCATGTTTGATTTTCACTGCATCAGGAAATAACTTTACATTTTTGATGTAAAGAGCGAAACCTGAAAGTAAGCCCAGAAAAAAACCACTGTGCTAAAGAACGACATCCACCAAACCTGAACAGATCTGATTTTCACTCTCTTTAGTTTGTAGAGACACTTAACTAATGCCAGCTGAGCTACTCACAACTGTGCCAATGTAAGTCAAATGAAATTCAGAAAGGATTTGCCACATCCCTATTTTTGTATATTGGTAGTGCTTCTCTTCAGATTCCTGTGACTTCATGAAGTCCATGCACATACTTGGTGAATATGGAACACAAAGGACACCCCGTCGTGCACAAAGGACACAACCCCCCCACGTGTCTTTAATTACCCTCTGTCCAAAAAGGACAAGGCAATGTGCAGTTTCTCATTGTCCCCTAGGTGAGGAATGGAACAAGCTCTGTGCTCGTGGTCAGAGCTGCTGTGGGGGGGTGAGACCCGGGCTGGGCAGGCAGATCTGCAGGAACAGGCTCAGGCCTGTTCGGGCTGACACGGCACCGTCTCTGCTTGGCAGCCCTACTTACCTCTAAGTATCCTGACTTACAGAGCCATCCAGGGACAACCTGTCCTGCTGCCTAAAGGACTTCATTTATCACCTGAAGGGCTGCCACATGTCAGAAAAATCTGCTCTCGTCTTTCAGGGAGGGATGAAGGTTCATCAGAGTCAGACTTGAGCCTGAGGTAGTTGACTAATAGATCCCGCCTGACATATCTTACACACCCCCAAGGAGGGGGCAACAGGCAGATCATGTACAAATTCAACTTGGGAAAAACACCCCAGTGATACCACGTTTGAATCAATAGTTTTCCAGACCACGTCAGAGCCTGCATCATCAGGCTAATGCAGATTTCATTATCGTTTGGGATCTCATAAACCAAACTTAGCAAAGCAGGCTGTAAATCAATAGCAAAAGCAATAATAAGGTGGCACAACAATGCTACACCACCAAAAATACATGGATTGCAAGACTAGAAATCAGACTGTTAAAAGATGAACAAGGCTGTTAAAAGATGAGTAAGAAACCAAAGTTTACTAAAAGAAGATAAAGAACAGAAAACAGGAAAATGACACGGGAATTCTTGGTGAAGAGATGCGATGTTATCTTGGTGAAGATTACTTTCCTTAGCAGTTTTCTTTCCAAATTTCTAAATTGGAAGCATTAGTACACATAACTGCTGGAAAAAGAATAGTTACACAAGATGACAAATCCTTTCTGGGTATTTGTTCAGCAAAAGAAGGAAGCTTCTAATGTAACCTGATGTGCAGTCTTAGAAAGGAAAAGCACTATGTTCTCCAAACAGCAAGGCTTAACCTACATTTACATCTTTCATTTTAAAACCTGTTGCAGAAAAGCAACCCTGGACACAGTGATGTTACAGCCACGTCCTCATGGTAAGAACCTGAGAAACACAGCAGTGCTGAGAATCAGACTCCTGCACAAAGCACCGCAGCCCAGGAGCTCTGTTACCACAGGAACATGAGCTGGGTTTGCCCAGAAATTTCCTACCGCAGTGGAACAGAAGCCAGATTACTCAAGAAATGCTGGAATAGGAGAAAAGGCCAGAATTGCCAAAGACTGACTGGAAAGGAAGCACTCTGAGCCCCCACAAAGTTTCTCCCCAAGGCCTGGAAGTTCAGCTCATGGATTTTGCCTCACTTTAATTCCCGCATGAAATTCAGCAGGGCTCGCTTTCCACTGCAGTGATACAAAGAACTGAGGCGAGAAGAGGCAGAAATCACAACATGAGCAATGAGTGTTGGTAAGGAATAATTGCAGGGGGAAAGCATGAGGAAATTCTGTGGGTTTTAAACTTTCATATATACATTACTGAAGTGGGAAATGGAGATTTGGAAAAAGGAAAACAGAAATAAAGATTTCTAACCCAGTTTCCGTCTTTTTCCTACACCATTCATTAGGCATTGTGACTACACAACTGGATAGAGCAGAAATCATGGATTTATGAAAAGAATTAATAAAATAAAGAGATGCTGAAAAACTAACTGAATTAGTGATGTGCAAAACAGAGTCTGGCCAGAGAAGTTCAGCTTTCAGTGATATGCTGGTGCTCTACTTGTACAAGAAGCAAAGCCAACTCCTCTGAGGTATCTTACTCTACTTCAGAATCACTCCTTCAGCAGAAAAGCCCAATAAGAATTAATCTCCCTCCACACCTATTTAAATACCCTACTTGTGAACATTTGTCAGATCTGTCGATCCCTGAAATAATAATCTGGTGTCATAAATACTTCCAGAAAGTCTGCAGAAAATATGTTTGTTTCCTCACAGATGTTTTGTTTACAGTGATTCCTCGGGGAAATTCAAATCAGGAACTGAAGTGAAAATATTACCATGGGTATCTCCTTACTTTCCAAATTTCAGAGTTTTATCCTTTTGAAAGAAAGAAATCTGATTTAGTCTCTCCTATTTTCCCTATAAGCTTTTCCAAACCATTTGCTCCAATTCTGCATTTAAAAGAAATGAAAACACTCATATCCAATTTTAAGACTCTTCTGCCAATAACAGAGGAACTTCTGAAGTTTAGTACCTCTGACTGCAGAGTACTGTGGAAAGGCTTTTTTAAATGTCATCCTGAGAGTTCCTAACTGCATAATGGCACCCATTAAATAAAACCACCAGCCAATAAGATATGAAATGGATATAAAAATGACATCGTGGGGAGACTAAAAATAGGTATGTCGATTGTTAAGAAGTTCAGTCCTGAAATCTTTCTTATCCTGATGAAAGAACTAAAAAGCTAAAGATTTTTTTTAGTTAGGTACTAATTGGAGGCCTAACTTGGAAATACAAAAACAGTGATCTGTAAAAGTTTTTGATAATTCACTGTTTTCTCTGGAAAGATAATTGGAAAATATCTCCAATGCTTAGAAATTTTTTTCAACTGTTTCTCTAAAGCAAAAAATCTTGCTCACTTGAAGAGTACAGTGTGTTTACTCACAGGCTAAAATCAAAATAATGAGTCACCACAGCTGTGCTGCTTCCCATGGCAGAGTATGAAAAAGGTAACTAACAAAGGGTTTACACCCTGGAGTATCTGCTACAGTCCAAGACTTGGAAGATAATTAACAAAGGAGACCATACAATGCTATTATATGTTTTATTTTAGAAATAAAGTTAACCAGGAACTGACACCTTCCCAGGAAGAGACTTTTTGAAGGGAGACTTAATCAAGCTAACTAGGGAGAGTAAAGAAGAATAAGGTTGAAAGAGAAGAGATTAGTGAATTGTAATTTCAGAAGTCTGTGCCCTGCAATGAATGTGTAATTCAAAAAGACAAGGAACTAAAAAAAAGCTACACTGGAGGAAAATGCAGAAAAGCAGGGATATCATCTTTGAGAAACTGCCCAATCAATTACACTAGATCTCTGCTTTCCTCTGGAAATCACATTAAAAAAATATTATGTATATTTTTAAATTTATTTACTAAATTAAACTTATTGTTGACAAGTTTCGTTCAGATACACAGGCCGAGTTGGCAGAACAGCTGACAGCAGAAAGTGCGCAGGATGACAGAACACAGCGCCTGCTGCCAAACCCTGGGATATTAATTCCAGGCCATGAAAAATCTTCCGTCAGGCAGATCCAGAACACGGCATCTTTTCTGGAACAGGGGCAGAACACTGTGTCTGTGATGCTTTGAGTTGTGCCCCTCGGTGCAGGCGGTGACGCACAGAATTAGTGCTGACTTCGAGCCCTACCTGCCTGTCACCAAAGCTGCCAGTGCCTGTTGGCACTCCAAGTCACACCCTCACGAATATAAATATTCCATGTGCAACACAGCATCTGGACCACATCCCACACTGGTCCAAGCTACTCAACAAGCTGCAGACACGTGATCACATGGCTCCAATTTAGACTTTTGTTTCAGCTCAGCTCTGTGCTCTTCAGCCCTTCCACTGCATCCGTTTATTATTGGTTTTTATTCATCTTCCCTGGCTTGTTCAAGCTCACAAATATACTCCAGTTACAGCAAAGTGAATGACTTTAGAGCCTGATAGCACTAGACGTGTGACCACAACCTCACCTTCTCCCCACAAGGAGTTGTACATGTCCTGGTCTTTCCCCACTTTACAAAGCAAAAATTTCAGTAGGGGTAAAAATAACAGAGATATCACTGCTCTTCCTCCTTAAATGAATTTCTATGTGAAAGCTCTAAGCTTAAGGGAGCTGTTTCAGAGACTTGACATTTCAGTTTTGAACAGTGGGACATTTGTTTTCAATTCATGTTTATTACTAAAAGGAAGGAGCTGATTTTATCCCAGGCATGAAACAATTATATTCATCTAAAAATGTCCCCAATAATTCCAAATTAAAAATGAAAAGGAGGACAAGTAACCAGAAGGAAGACCAAGCAGACTGCCAAGTGCTTTTGGAGTGCCAAGCACACGTTTGATTAAAACATTCAGTGAGATTACTAGTTTTTCTGGGGACAACTTTTAAGAACATACATGAGGCCAGAGGAACAAAATGGACAGGAAATTCCCACCCTTTTGCAGTAGCCTCAGGTACAGCAAATATTCTTGTGAGTGATACCCTTGGCATCTAATTCAGTGCCTGGAAAAGTTAAAAACCCAGCTACAGTTCCCTAAAGATCAAGGTACTTACCTGTTTATACTGTTTCTAAAGGAAGGAGACAGACACACCCCACTCTCCCAAATAACATCTTTGCTTTATATGAGTAGAAAACACAACTGTGGAAATAAAAGGAGCAGAGCTTTCTGCATCCACCTGTCTTTCCTGCAGAAGAACAGAATCTCAAACACAAGATACAGTATAAAATAAGCATCTCAGTAAGAACAATTCTATCCACATTCTGCAATGCACCCTGTTAGCTGAAATTCTTCTGCAGGTCTCCAAAAGTCACGGGCAGAAATAACTCCTCCTACACCCTGCACAAAAAAACCCCAAACACTTGGCATAGAGAGCAAAAGCTTAAAGATGGAAGAGTTCACGTTGCTTTCGGTGATCCAGCAGGATATTGCACCCTCAGCAGAACTCACGGGCAGCAGCAGATTATGAAGGAATAGTCCTGCCTGGAGATATGCGCCCTTGACTTCTCTGAGCTTCTATTTGCACTCATTATTTTGCATTTCCCTCAATTTTCTCAACTGATATACACCGTATGAAGCAATGAAAAGTTCCTACCAATATTGGGATGCTTCAAGAGGCGACAGATTCTGGCTTCCCTTTCCAGTTTCTGGTGATCTGCAACAAAAGAAAGCAAAACAATTGCTTTTAGTATGAAGATTAACATAATTCAGAGTGTTTGCTTTAGAGAAGCAAAAAAAAAAATGCATCGTGATATGGAACGAACAAGTTTAGAAACAGTTGATGTGGATGACAACTCTAAAGGGTTAATAATTTAGCAACACATGTTAAAGAAAATTAAAAAGCTCAATTCTTACTGCAAAGTACCCAGACAGTTAGATATGTAAGTTTTAGATATCTGGGTTTAAAAGATCTATAACAACAGATTTAAAATAAAATAGAAAAAGCAAACACCATCTTTAAAACACTTAGCACCTTAAATCTGTAAAATGAAACTTGAAATCTGGAGGAAAAAAAAAGAAGGAAGACTTCAATTTTTCTGTCATTTGTACTTCCCAGTATTTGCACTCAACTCTAACAACAGGAACAAATGGAATCAATTCTGCATATGCTAAAAGTTCAGATTATTTTTATACTCTTGTAAGAACTGGGATAGTTCTTGAGGTGGTCACCACTTGCCGGCTGAACCATCATATCCTGTGAGGCCTCAAAGTCTACATCAATTGCATGAGAAAATCTGTCAGCTTAACTCATTCATCTCAATAACAAATTTAAAAAAATATCAGACAGTAAAAATAAATTTAAAAATTAAAAATCTGCACGATTAAGGTGAAAGTTCTTTTAGGAACTTAAACTCTTGCACTGAGGTTTTATGTTGAGAAATTGAGTTGCAGCAAGTTTGAAACACAAGCACAGACATATCCAGTTACAGCCCCTTAATGTCAATCAGCTCTGGCTGTAACCCAGCCGTGGGTTGAGCCCTTGGCACATTACACTCAGCACACAGGAGATGATCTGAAAGCAAACTGACCTAGGCTGGGCTTAGGAGAAACATGAAAATGGGATCAGTGTCTCGGGAGAAAAAAACCAATCCAGGGACTATTGGTCATTTGGCATCAGAGCTGTATCTCCAGGGCACTACCAGCTCTGCTTTGAAAGGCAGTTCTGTACCACCTCCATCTATACTCACAGGATCAGCCAGCAGAGCCAAAAACCTGGAAGGTGTCCCAGAGTCTTCTATGAAGTGCTAAAAACATCCTGTGTCGACTCTTCAGGAATAACACGGATATAATAGGGAACTTCATCTCCGACTTTGAGTATAAACACTTGAAATTGCTTTGCTATACCACAGCTTCTGAACTGATACTGGATAGGATTAACTTCTCACGCCCACTAAACATTTTCATTGGTTGGTTAACTGCTTTTATAGAATCACAGAATGGTTTGGGTTCAAAGGGACCTTAAGGGTCAATCTCACCCCGCCTGAGAGCCCCCTGAACCCCCAGAGCAGGAAGGCACCACCTGGAGATGATCTGGAATACAAACACGTACAAACCACGGCCAACATGATACAACTGTTCCTCCTGCTCCCGGGGACAGACAGTAAATTAAACAAGGTGAAAAAACCAGACAAGTAACTGTTACTTCACAATTTACTAGGTGAAATAAACTCTCAGCTGATGGAGCATAAACTAGATGGAGCTCTCTCATTTAACTGAAAACCACAAGTCTAAACCTGCAAGATTCTGGCAGCTCTTGGCTCCCACTGACATCACCGTGACATCACATTTTGGCATCAACTGCTTAACAAAATAAAGGGTATCTGCACATGTTCAGGTACTGAAATACTGACTGAAGTGCTGCATGCTGAAATGACACCCACTGTAACTGAACAACGTACTTCATTTATTCAGCTACAGAAATTCTTGCCTGTGGGACTTCACAATGCTAACTCTGATGCTGCAGCTATTGTATTTCTCTGAAAAAAATACATTTCCTTCATGAATTAATATGTTTTCTTAGAGACAAAGCTCCACACTGTAAGAGCTCCCAGTTAAAAGCAGCCGGAGAACACAATCGTTACTCACACCTTCAGCTTACGTGCCAAAGCAAGGACATGCCCCACGTGTCATGTGGCCACAACACCCAGTCAGAGGTGGCTGTGCCTGTGGAGATGCTCCAGGCTGTGCCATAAAACTACAGCATAACTGATCACATTCTACCACAGGCTAATAGCACACCACGCTGACATTAATATTCAGCTCTCACTTACACACATGACAGTGGGCTCAAATAACAAATAGTAGGGCTGACCACTTCCAGGTCTGGGGACAAGCTAAACTGTGACTGCATGATATAAGAACAAGAACTGTATTGATTAAAATGCCTGATGTTTTTGCAAGTCACCACAAAAACATCTTACTCAGAAATGCTGCTGGATGTGCTGCAGCATATAAAGGTTACATCATCATTACCACTATGGCCTGCATTGCAACAGTCCCGGATTTTCCCTCCAAACTGAACCAGTATATTGACAGGTGCCAGTTAGGTGGTCTCTGGTGCCATGTGAATTAGAATAATGAGCTGTCTGCGTTTAACTCGTTCAGTAATTGCTATTACACCTGCTGTAAAGGAAATGCCAGTGACTGGAGGTACCTCCCAGCACACACACTGTGCCATGAGGCAGCACAAAGAGCATCAGATACTCCCTGGGTCAGGGACTGAAGTGGACATTACCATCCAGAAGGTAACAGCTGCACTTCCAAAGAAATAAAGTATTCCTTAGCGTTGTCAGAGGAAACTGTTACTCAGAAACCTTCTGAGTAAGTCTTTAGTATGCAAGTTTTTGGAGGGGAACCAAATATAAATTTAACTTTGTGGGGTACCCACCTCTCCTTTAAAACCTGCACGTTTCTTCTACAAGTTTGAGGGAGTGCTGTGTTCCTTCCTCTCTCCACTCAGCTTATTTACAAGCCCATGCAACTGCAAATGCTGGACATAAATATCTATTTCTGTTCCCCTGGTTTCTGCCAGGTCTCAGTTACTGGTGAGCTAAAGGTGAATGTCAAAGGGCAGGTCGAACCGAAATACTTGGAGCACTCAGCTCCCAAACAGCTGAAGTGTAAGGTGTGCTGCTCGACCCAGTTCCTTGGGAAGGAAGTGTCCTGCCATGGAGAGAACAGCCAGAGAAACTACGTAGCAGGCAGCAAACCCCCACAAATCCTGAGGGAGTCTGTGGTAGCATCTGCCACAACATGTTCGTGTTACAGCAGTGTCAGAGGAGAAGCTCTAGAAAAAAGTAAATCCAGTAATAGGTCACTTATTGACATCAAAAAGTTAATTCCTCTCAATTTTGACAGGATATAATTCATGGCTACATTTGTATTTACCTGCCAGTTTACCCAGAAATGGGAAAAACGATTA
Organism: Myiotriccus ornatus; assembly: GCA_036023395.1. Lineage (NCBI taxonomy): Eukaryota > Metazoa > Chordata > Aves > Passeriformes > Tyrannidae > Myiotriccus > Myiotriccus ornatus. Next base: position 2,352,606 of record JAYRBT010000139.1, read on the forward strand.
CGAGGAAGAGGAAGCCAAGCTTTACACAAAATGAAAAGGGAACACACACACACATTTATATACCTGCTTCCTTTGCTCTTTTAATTACTTCGACTCAGTTACAAAGAGGCCTCCTACACTGTCTACATAAGAAACTGTCATTAAATGAAAAATACAAGAAGCTCAAGAAGCAGCAAAGCAAATGGAGAAGAAGGAAAGCTTTAGAAATTCTAGATTATTTTACAAAAGCAAGTCTCCATTTGTCAACAGTGGCCTCTACCACAGCAAGAGCCTGTTATCAAGATTGGAAAAAGATCACTGCCTGTGAACCACTGATACAATCAGAAACCAGGCAGCAATGAGAATAATATGGGTTTATTAATGGAAAAATCCTTGCAGCCACCAACAAATAACTTTGATCTGACATGGGGCCAAGAAAAAGGGGGGAAAAAAGAAAGATTTAATGCACTGACCCATGAAAAACTCAGCCTTTACAATAACTAATGCACTTCTGTGAAACCTGAAACAGAACATAGATGTGCAAAATTTGGGGTACTGACTGACTGTACGAATATAAAGACTGGAACTAATCCTCATTCCTATGACAATATTCTAATAATCTAATATTACAATTCATGACATCTGCGTTAGAAGATGTTCCTATCAGGCAAAGAAAGTGACAGATTGTTTTCGGTGGTATCAGTATTTACTTTCTTACAAAAATTTACACACATAGACTATACCCATTTCTTGGATTACCTCATAATATATCTTATAATTAGTGTATAATTAATGTCTTCAGCATGAATCTCTTCCACGAAGATGCCATGATTCTTAACCCAAAGTGCTGATCCTGCATGACCACTTAAACTGAGCTTATCCCCACAGCAGAAATGCCTACTGCTCACCACTTACCAACACAGCTATCCAAAGTGCAAAAATTCTGACAACAGGATGTACTAGGACACAGCTGTATCTTTTTTCTCATATCAAACTGACCGAAAAGATTTTCTTTTGCTCACTCTTCGCCAAAAAAAAAAAAAGAGAAAGCTTCCTTTAAAAAGAAACCCTGTGGAGCATTAAAATCTCTCTTCTCTTCATGATTTTTGGTTTATATTAGAATTTAAAACACTTCTTGCAGAATGTAACCTCTGGGCACCTAAAATCTTACCAGAATAAGCTCTTCTATCTTAACAAGAGAGATCAAGAGACTGTTCCCTGAGACAAGAGGTGTTTAAGGTCTTTGAACCAAGCGTCAGAGAGCTTTGAGCCTGCTAAGGAGATGAAGGCCTTCCCGAAAAACTTAAGCCCTGCTCCACATAATTTCTAGGCAGCTCAGGGGCCAGGGAGAACCTAACCACACAACCTTGGAGGAGTTTCTGGGGTGTGCAAGGAACACCTGGTAATATTAAGGCAGGGAGTTGCTGAATGGGGATTTTTTCATGGGCACAACCTGAGCCCACGAACTAACAGCCCGTGTCAGATCAGACCCTTCTTCCCCGCAACCAGGACACTTGTAAGATTAAGGGTTTAGAACTAAGAACAGCTTGGCAGGTCTGTGCATGTTCCACTGAGGAACAAAACCTTTTCTTTGTGCTCCTTTATCACAGGAGTGGCAGGATTTTTTCACTGATGTGAGGAGGGTTTGCACACAGATGGGCTGACAGCTCCCTGCTGACTTAGGCAGGGTATTGCTGTTCGCACTCGTTCCACACCACACAAGGACACAGCTCTGGAGGTCTCCCACCCCAGACCACAACCACATCTAGAGCTGCAGACTTGCAGGACAGGACCCCTCCAGCTCTGCACTGGTTCCCTGAATTCTTATTTTTTATTAAATCATCCAAAAGAACGTATCTGCCCGAAGCAGAAGTCCTGGGGCCAGTTCCCAGGCTACACTGACACCATTAAAGCCCTGCATGTGTCCAAACAAAGGCACCAATTCCATGCACTGTCTGCACAGGGAAGAGTAGGCAGAGATGCTTCCTGACAGGAACACAAGTTGTCCAAACCAACTTTGCCCTCTCCATTCTAAGGAATAAAAAGGACCGACTGGAACCCGTCTGTGGATGATGTTACTACAATGCAGTGGCACTGACAAAGTTAATGGAAGTCTCCCTTGAGAAATAAATGTGTTGCTTGTAGTAAAAATATATAAAACTGAAATGTTAAGACTAAGATAAACCCTTCCGTGGGTGCAGATTCTAGGCCAAAAAAACCACAGAGCTGCAAAATTTGCTGCGGGGTGGGGGGAAAAAGAAAAGAAAAAGCATCAAAGAAAGTTTACATTTCAGTAGCATCAAAATGTCAGACATGAAGCCTGGGTGACTGAAACTGCAGCCACGTTCTTTCTGTGTATCTTTACATATATATGTATATATATAACCCTGGCAGTTATGCAAACCAATCTTTGTAGCTCAGAGGAGGAGACACACAGGTTAACAGAGCAAAAAGGCTCCCCCATCACCACCCTGATTTTGTCAACTTCGCTGACAACTGCACAGAGCACACTGAAGTATCCTGGGTCTCGTGGAATGTAAATATTTGTGGTCTAAGGGTATGCTGTGTATAGGAACAGTGCTGCAACAGAGACTTGCTTTAAGTCCAGGAATGTGGTTTGTACACAATCTAACTGCACCAAATACATTCTCTAAGCTCTCTCTGAGGAAGCATTAAGGCTCTGGAAACAGTCCAGTTCTCTGTCTTAGACCTGACCATTTCTGTAAGTTGAAGTCGTTATTGGGTGTCCTGGTTTCAGCTGGGATAATTTTCCTCCTAGTGGCTGGTATAGTGCTGTGTTCTGGATTTAGGATCAGAATTTTAGCTGCTGGCAAGCAGTGTTTACACTAATTAGCTTCTCACACCACCCCACCAGTGAGAATACTGGGGGGGAAATGAAGCTGGGAGGGGGATGCAGCCTGGACAGCTGAACTGGACTAGCCCAAAGGACATTCCCTACCACATGGTGTCATGCTCAGCATAAATATATAAAGTAAAAAAATGATGTATTGCTTGATTCCAGGAAAGCTTTGAACACTGCCTTTTATAACATCCTCGGACAGAACAAGGGGCAACAGGCACAGGGACACAGAAGTCCCATCTAAATACGAGGGAAAATTTCTTTACTGTGATGTAGACTGAGCTCCAGAACAGGCTGCCCAGAGAGTCTGTGGCTTTTCCTTCTCTGGAAACACTCAACCCCTGCCTGGACACAATCCTGTGCAAGCTGCTCCAGGTGAACCTGCTTTACCAGGGAGTTGGACTAGATGATCTCCAGAGGTCCCTTCCAACCCCAACCATTCTGTGACAAACTTGGGGAAAAGCTGGCTGGGGGCTGCTGCTCAGGAACTGGGTGGGCACTGGGCACTGAGCAGTTGCATCATGCATCACTTGTTTTGTATATTTTAATTCTTTCCTCATCAACCTTGTTATTATTTTCCCTTCCTTTTCTGTCTTATTTAAGTATCTTAAACACAACCCACGAATTTTAATTTTATTTCTTCCTATTCTCTCCCCCCTCCTCCTGCAGGCTGTGGGAGGAGTGAATGAGTGAGGCTGTGTGGTGCTAAACCACGACAGTGGGGACCAACAGTATTACTATGCCCCTGCTTGAGCTGGTTCTTATGAAAGACAATTTATAGACCTTTAGCAATTTGTAACCCACTCATTTTCAGCCTGTAGGATAAAACAAGAACCACATTTATTCATGTAACAGCATATCACACAGCCCTCCGAATTTTCTATTACTGAGTTCATGACACAGCAATGCTCCCAGATAAACCTCACTTATCCCTCTGCTATTCTTAAAGAAGGCAAATGCTAAGGAATACAGGCCTCTTTCAAAATGAATGTTCCAGCATTCACTACCTGCTCCTGGGGAGACATTTGAAAGCAGTCCTTACTTATTCCTCTCTTGCCGGTATTTATAGCTCAGAAAGTGGGACATTCTTATAATAAACAATTACAGACACTGCGAGTATTCATCTGACCCACCCCTCCTAATGTTTCCTGAGCAGAACCACACCAGGTGTTCACTGTTATCAAGACATCTTTTCCATGGATACTCGGCTCCATAATGGGTAGGAACATGCAACAACAATAGCAGAGCTAGTTCTTTTATTAGGCCACTGGTCAAAAGCATCAACAGAGCAGAAATCAGGGCACCGAGGATGCCTCCAGTTATTTCTATGTTCGCATACACACTTCTCTTCAACCAGCCTTCTGAATATCAAGGAAAAGCAAAATATATTAATTCAGGATGCTTTGTAAAATAATGAATAAAAGCCACACCTGTAGAGTCTCAAATTCTGCCCCAGGGCTTTGGGAAAACAAAAGGCACGTTTGTGCTCAGCTGTGAAGGCCCGACAATAGCAGTTCTCAGCTGGCTGATGTTCCTGCAGGGCTTTCTTCCACTTCCCGCCTGCTTTCTGTGTTAATATTTTACCATGCCCAGCGTGTGAGAAATTGATAAATGGACGCAGGGACTTCATGCCTGCCTACAAAGCACACATTAGAGACAGACATGGTGCAAGTGTCTTCAAGCCACTTCATCAAGACCCTTTAGCCCTGATTTCTATGACACCTGCGACCCAAAGGTGCAGGGTATTGCTGCGTTTCTTCTGCTTCTGGCAGCGCTGCTGAAACCAAGGAGCCCATGACTTCAGCGAGGTGACAGAAGGAGTAAAGACAAAGTGTGATGTTACGAGCAAAGCACTGAGCCCAAATGATTTCATTTTTTTCCCTGATTTGTGCTTAATGATGTCCAGAATGAAGAGATAGAGGAGACCTACAGAACGGTAAGAATGGACACTGGATTTTACTCAAACGGTGCTGAGTTTGAGCTAATACATCCGATTTTTTCACCTTTTTATACTCCAATTTGCTGTGGATTGGAACAGCCAGCTGGTAATTCACTCACTTCACCCTCCTGACTTAGAGAAGCAGGAAAAGTATGAGTAAAAGTCTGAAACTGCTGCACTGTCCCAGCACACCACACTGGCACAGGTGAAGTCAACTTTAAACAGTCCCTAGAGAACAAAGATAGTTATTCTTTATATGCATTTTGCTTATTTCTAAGTTCAATACCCTCATCAGGCTAGAGGAAATATATCTCCATTTTAAAAAAAATTATATACACATTAATTGATACATATATATATGCATTAATTGATGTTTCCTATATAAAATATATGCACAGTTATATACAGTAGTTTTATATCTCTTCTATATTTTAGATACTAAACAAACAGCACATCTACCGAAACCAACTGATGTGCTGTGAAACTCTGCAGTGCCAATGTAAACAGAAAGGCCCTGAGAGCCAGAAGTGCAAGTTTGATCACCTGGTCACCTCCATCTGTTTACCAACCAACCTGCACCTGACACTTAACTCTGTGTACCCTGTGTCCCATCTTCTCTTTTTATCTGATCTCATGTCCAGTGCTGCACCTGGTACCACCTCCCTGACAGATCTTGATGCAAGTGTGACATCTGCCTCAGCAGGAAAGCCTGAAGGCGCTTTTCACCCTCAGACTTCTCCTCGCTGCCCCTTTCTGTCCCCACTCCAGTTATTGTCCCTTGTGACTCAGACTTGCCAATTCTTACAGCAGATAGCCAGCCTAATCTTCTTCAGCCATTCCCCTTCCACTCCTGAGACTGGTTTAGCACAACACACTGCAGCCCAAGGGCAGCTCCCATTTCCCACATTTTTGAGGAATACATAACAACTGGAGTTGCAGGGTGCTCACCACCTTTGTGCATCGTACATTTTGACAGCTGCGGAGAATGAGATTAAAGAGGGCGGTGTGAAGAAAACCCTAAATGCATCCAAATGACCTTCTGAAACTGGGACTGAAACCATTTGCAATTACAAAATGCTGCTGAATCAGCACTTGAGGCCCAGGAAGCATCTGTCTGAAAGCCTTGCTACCCATCCCCTCGTGCACTGACAAGTCAGTCAACCAAACACGAAATCCTCGCATCCTTCTCCCACATATTTTCACATACACCAACACTGACAAGGAGTCTTATACAGCTGGCCCTGAATGAATAGCTCCAAACCATAATTAGGGAAAATATTGTTTCTGTTTCTTAACTCATTTCCTGCCAAAAGTCACAGTAACTTTGCAGTTTGCTTGGGTGCTCGTTAGGGCTGAGTCAATGCCAATTCTTCTTACTTTCAACTTCTAAGATCTTTTTTCCAGTTCAGAAAAATGCATCATCTATGAGATGCCTGGAATCCGAGGCACTGACTCAGCACTAAGGAGCACTAAAGCATCTCAAATACTCTGCTGGAGAGGGATAGGCTGCAGGACATCCTGGAGTGCCTTGCTAAACTCCAGTCCTACAGACCCCATCCTAACCCCATTAAATCCACGAAGAGCAATAGAAATTCTCAACAGACTTGTGTTCAGCAACTCAAATTTTAGAGGCATCTTCAAGTACCTTGGGTTCTTAAAGAATGCTGTGAGACACTCATGAGAAATACTCATCACTCTTGCAAATGTTGTTAGAACAGCACTGTCTCATAGTTCGAGAAAAAAAGCCCCTCCGATTACTATAAAGCCAAAAATCCCTGTCAGCTACAGCAATACGCAAGCTACAGTAGCAAATGATCTTTTGAACTTGAAATAAATCGTGACCTGCTGACTGATGCCAGCTAATTTTAATATAAGTGAGTAATTACTACATGTAAGACTGGTACCAAGTCATGACCTAGGACAGCCACTTGGCTGAAATACACGAGTAAGATACTGATTCTGAAGCTGCTGCAAAGAGCAGACTCTGAACTCTGACTTTCAGTTCTTCGCTTTGGTAATGCTTACTTTTAGAAAGCCTATCAATGCTCACCATCTTTTGCATTGATGTCATTTCTAGAACAAGATGTTGCATTCACTGTTTGGGAGGGAGAAACTTCTTTATGTTCTTAAACAGAAGATGACCAGTGAGGATGTTCAGTTCACTGACAGCTTGGGATGAGAGAGTATTCCATATTTAATAGAAAGGGAAATTCCATTGTGCAGAAAAGGTCAACAACTTTTATTTCCAATATTTCCTGTAGTCACTGCTACTTTAAAACTAAACATCACACATGACTTATCCTATCAGAGAGTAAGAGCTTCTTTTATGTAAATCCACTTGAAATCACTGACATTTATCTTAATAAAAGCTCATGGACTTTAACCCCCTAGGAGGAAACAACTGTAGAACTAGAATCAAGTCCAAATAGAACAAAAACAATGGTTTGGCAACTACCATGATGACTCAGAGGAAATTTAAGCAGCACATCAAAGCCAAAGCTTTTCATAACAAAGAGAAATGCTAAGAATACATAAGCACATGCTCACAGGAGTATTTCTTCACAAATAACAGTAGGCTGGATTAGTGTTATAGGACTAAAGATACCAGTGCATTAATAAAAATACCCTAACGGCTAAGGCTCAGCCTTTACAAAATAAAAGGTCATAAGTAAAGTAGGTATTTAATTCTACTTGCCCTATAAAAAGCCAAACCAGTAAAAATAATAAACTCAGAAAGGAGTTCCACATTAAGTTGTAATTTGATTGTCTTCCGTCCATTGCCTTGTTTTAAAACAAAGAAGTGGATTATGACTAACCCACTGTTTTATTTTGTTTCTGCTCTGCCAAGTTTCTAAGTCTTTGCTCAAAATAACAGCAAATCTCCTCCTCAAGTACCATGTGCATGAATAGCTTTTAACCATCTGAGGCTTTCTATTCCAGCCATCTTTGATATGTGGATACATGACCTCCAAGCTACAGGAGTGTGAACTTCTTTTGAAAGAGGATTGCCAGGACATCATTTCTGAAATCACTTTTATGTAACTCCATTTGCTTGGTTTGTGGAGCAGAGGAGGCTGCAGGAGACCTGAGAACACCTTCCAGTGCCTAAAGGGGCCTACAAGAAAGCCGGAGAGGGACTTGTGACAGGGGCATGGAGTGACAGAGCAAGGGGGGATGGCTTAAAGCTAACAGATGGTTAAACCTGATATAATGACTAAATTCTTCCCTGTGAGGGTGAGGAGACCCTGGCACAGGCTGCCCAGAGAAGCTGTGGCTGCCCCATCCCTGCAAGTGTCCAAGACCAGCTTGGATTGGCCTTGGAGCGACCTGGTGTAGTGGAAGGTGTCCCTGCCCACAGCAGAGGGCTGGGACTGGATGGGCTTCAAGGTCCCTTCCAACCAAAACCATTCTAGGATTCTATGAATTGGGTTTTTTGCCTTGTAATCCCTCACTGGTGTTACTGCAGTAAGACATGCCTACGTAGCCTGTCTGATTCCACAGCTGCATCATTTCACTTGCTCTACAGACAGTGAATAAAGCTGCTCCCAGGCAAAGTCTGAGGCTTTCTTTTCCTTTTAAGTAAGGTGAGAAGAGAATAAACAGAATGTTTAAAACCCGCTACAAATAAAAGTTCAAGCAAGCATTAACAGGTATTTAAACCTCAGCTTTTGACAAATTTCTGGGGTTTGTTGTGTAAACAAGCTCTCTCCCTTAAACATGCGATTTCCTTAACATACTCTGTGCAGTATGTTATACCCCGAAGATATGGAATATAATCAAAGGATGGAAGGTAACCAAAGGAAGTGTAAGTATGTACAATTGCTGTATGAATTAAGCCATCATCTAGTGCTGCAGCAGGAATTCCCAGGAGGCAAGATATCCTCCTTAATGGACAGTTCTTGCACAAAACCTGTCTAAAGGGATTTCAGCTCTCCCCCCTCTATAAAGGGAATTCACACTTGTGTATTTGCACGTGTAGTGTCAGTTCCCAAGCTTCTTGGGAAATGCTGATAAACTGGGTTACCCCTCTGTTGGTAAAACAAACAGGGTGACTAAATCATTCTGTACCTCGGCAAAATAAAAGAACCACCCAATAATCCACTTATGTAAAGGAACACTTGATGCATTTCAGTTTCTCAGGGTGTCAGGTTCATCCCTGCCACCACTTAGAGAGGTAAAGATATGATCAATCTTTTAAAACCACACACTCTCAGGGATATAACAAACCCAGTCAATAGCCCATCTAGATAATGAATGTTTATTCCCTGTTTCTGTAAATAAAAACCCAGGAAAGATATTCTAATATTCCAGAGACTTCAAACTCTGGCACCGTGGTTAACATGAGCTATCTAAAAGGGAAAAACTGGAGTATCATTGATATTAGCTGTCTTAAAAAGTAAAATTGGAACGTATTCAAAGGTAATCATTGCACAGCATCCTACTGATGTTACAAAAGAAAGCAAGTAAGTAATCAATATTAATTGGGAAATGATTGAATTTGATTAGCCTGATGATTTAGAGAAAATAAATGTATAAGAATATATTTACAACAACATAATTTGTTCTAAATATCCATGTAGTCACTTAAGTCAGGAATTTTATTACTCAGTTAGATAGGGTATGTTAGAGGTGTTCTACTGCCAAATCCCAATTCCTGATGCAAGTATGGCTTTGAAAAATCACAGCACAGGGCACTGGCATAAACCAGCAAACACTTGAGACAACCCATCCCCCCAAAAAGCAGCCCAAACCACAACTAAACCACAAGAATTAAATGTAATTCAGAGTCAAAGGGCAGAATTTCAATTTACTCGACAGAAAACCTGTCAGCTAAAGAGAGGTTATTTCCAACAACAACAACAACAAAGTGTTTTGTTCAATTCTTGTTCCCTCTAAGTATCAGCCTCTGGTATTGTCATTGTTTTTCTAGAATCTGCTGGATAACTGAAAAACTTATTTAGTGGAAATACTTTAAATTATGAATGTTATGCACCACTATTGTTAAACAGCCACATTTCATGAGGTTTCCATGGCACAGCTGAATATTCTACTTACCATATACACTGCAGAAAAAACACCTCTCTGCTGAAACTGAGAAGGAACCAGAGAAGAGAAATAACCCAGCCTCCAGTTGTGTTATTTAATTAAAACTGCCACTTCTAATTAAATCTCTGGCAAAGCACTGGGGAAATAGTACCACGGTTACAGCAAGTTTCTAAAACAGAAATTCATTACTCATATACTGTATTTGCCCACAGTCCTTTCAGCTAATTCCAAGAGCTCACAGTCAGTATTGTCTATTGGAAAGCCTGGGAGATGAAAGGACTTTTTAGTTCAGTACAGAAAAGGAACACAGAACTTTCTCTTCTTCTGAAACATCCAGGAGAACTGGCACAGAAAGGACTGATAACACATAAAGCAGATCTCAGCTTCTTCCCGGGCAGCTCATCTGTTTAGGGTGAGGGTGACAGACTGGCCCAGGTTTCCCAGGGAGGGAGGTTATGAAGTCTCCATCCTTGGAGCTGTTCAAAAGCCAGCTGGACATGGTCCTGGGCAGCCTGCTGTGGGTGACCCTGCTCGAGCAACCTCCAGAGGTACCTTCCAACCTCAGCCATTCAGCAATTCCATGAGCCCTCAGGGTGAAGGAATCCCCCAGGGATATCCCACAGCAGCTCACTGTCATGGACACGTGGCTTCAGTGTCTTCACACACAAGTGTTTCATGTGAAGATGCCAATCCTCAGTCCTTGAGAGAACAGTTGTAGGCATTCTCCAGAGAGGGCTCCCAAGTCTGGACTGATGTTAAACCAAGCTCTGCAATACTCATCTCAAAAGAGAATTACCTGTTTCATGCCACCACAGGAACTAGTAAGAGCACACACATTCCTGGTACATCAAGATTCCACTTGTGCAACTGAGTAGATATTTCCCACATTAAGAATGCAAAGAAGTTTGCTGCTTAGGTAATTGTTTTATTAGCAACACCCTGACTAATCTGCCATGAACTTCCTGCTCTGAGATACCTAAAATAACTGTAGCCACTCCACACCTTTGCACATGGTACCATTTTGTGACTGCTCAGGTAAGCACACATGAAGGAAATGTCCATCAGGACAGATCCTGGCCGGCAAGACAACCGGGATGAGGCTGCCAGCAGAAATACCTTTAATTCCCCAGAGCAGGGATGGATAGAGGTTGGTTTCCGGCACTTACTGTTGCACCTAATGAACAGAACATGCACTAGTATCACAAATCCAGCTGATCAGATTTGCCTCTGGAATGTGCCCCCTTTTTGCTCCTCAGGCAACTTCGACTTGTGCATGAGGAGTGTGACAAACTCCCTTACGCTGCCATGGAAAACATGACTCGGAATTGCCTCACTTTCGCATTCTTCCAGCCTGAATCATAACCTGTGTTCCTGCTCAACTGTGGGCAAGGTTATTATGCATCGTGTATGGACGCATCGCCTCCAGCCCTCGCCCACCCAGCTCCCACACCTCAACACTGCAAACAAAACCTCTGCTGTGCAGGGCGAGCACACCCATGCACAGCACCCACCATGGTCTGGAGAGACAACACAGCACCAAAATCTTCATTACCACTGCAGCTATCACTGGCACCGTTACCTCTGCACCTTCCTGAACTTAACACTTTTCAAAAGATAGATTGTGTTTTCAATTAAGAGTTTAGAGGAGCTCTTAGTCAGAAAAGAGCTAACAAGCACCTCAGTAGGCACAGCCAGAAACTCGCACCCTTCCCTGGCACCGGGCCAGCACTGTAGTCATTACTCTGGGAGAACTCTCACTGATGGAGCTGCTCCACAGCACGCAAATCATGACTCATGCTACAAAAACTTGGCTCCTGGAGCTGCTTCCCATCTAATTAAAATTCACTCAAACATCCTACAATCCAGCTTTTACCATAACAATATCAGTATCTGTGTCTGCAGCCAAAAGACTGTTCAGCACCACAAACTGGCTCCAGAGGTAGCACAGACACCTAATACTGAGAGAGACACTGAAAATGATCTATTTTGTTGCCTCTCTCCTCAAGGGCTAAATTACAAGCAGTCACAAATTAAGCTGCTGCCTGGTTGTTTTTTGTTGTTTTTTTTTTTTTTTTTAAGAATCCATTGAAGCAGCAGTGGTACAGTGTAAAAGAAACCCATATGCACAAAGTAAACTGTTTCCATACATTTTAGACTCGCCCAATAGATTTATTGAACATGTCTTGCTTCACTTTTTCCTCCCACGGGGTTTGTACAAACCCTTCTGTTGCCTTTTATTTTTAATTGGATGTTTTGAAGCAACGTTTAGCTCATTTATCTTTATTAGTTTTATTTCTGCTGTAACTCTCCTGAGAATTTCTTCAATTGCTTCTTCTCTTTTTGAAACATAGTCCAAAGATACCAGGCAAGATTTGGTGACCTCTGCAACTATCAGGCATAGAGGAATAAGACAAACTATTACATTAAGAATTTGCTCTTCTAAAAAAGATCTCTAGGGTTTGTCTCTTGTGGATTGAGCTCTGATCAGAGCCTGTGTCAGTGTCACAGACCATTCTCAGGTGGCTGCTAAAAGGAACTTGCACTTAAAAGTTTCTTAAGCATCCAATAACCACCGAAAAATGAGATGAGAATATTTATTATTACTGTCCTGGCCTTTGAAGAAAAAAGAATCCAATGATCATCAGAAATACACAGAAAGTAAAAACAACGTTCCTCTTAAGAATTAAAAAACTAATCCTTTTACCTATATTATAGTTAAAGTATTAAAGAGTTAAAAGAAGGAAAACCCCACTTTTAAACCCCAGTTTTACTGGACTGTCAGTGCTATTCTTGAGACCTTTTAAAACCCAGAGGCAGGAAATTGACCCTTCTATTACTGGCAAGGATCTCATTCTGGAACACACACATTTCTCATCCTTCGTGATGCCCAATTTAGCCTACTAATTGAATTGTACATGATTAGCCCCTGCTGTATTTCCTTCGAGCTTCTGGGCACAGGTGCCCTCACTCCTGACCCCTGGCTGTTGCCAGCTAAGCCGGCCTTGACACGGTCACAGTGTGAGCTCTAACAGAAACTGGGTCAGCATGCAAAAATATTGAGGTATTGACACTACAGCAAAAACATTCAGCCTTCACCTTTGCAAGGGCCGTGTAACAACAGCAGAAAGACTTTTGCCAGGCTTTCAGAGGTACTGTTTCATTTTCTATTAGTGCTCATTAGTCATGACAGGCCAAGAAAAACACAGTCCATACAGAATAAGAGCAAAAAGCCTATGAAAAGATCACCAAAAGTTACTGTGCAGCTTCACAGCAAATGAGGTTCAAGCACACAGAAGTTAAGCTTCAGCCAGTTGGGGTTCAGTGTGAAACCAGTAAGGTCCCCTGTAGACCTACCACAAAACACTTGTGGTGCAAGCTATTTGCATCCAACTGCCTTTCCTTCTGTACCTGTGGGAACAGCCTGTTGTCCTCTACCAGGAATGAGTCACAATCAACTGAATTTATAACTTCTCTACAAAATAAAGTTCAGGAAAACATCCCTCTCAAAATGTATTTCTTATGTGGATTCCAGTTGCTCAAGATAAAATGTGAAAATATTTTCTTATCAGCAATCAGTGAGCTGGAAAGCAAAAACGAGAGCCAGACAGACTTCTGACACATGATTTGCATTTTCCTCTTAATTCTCAGGTTGAAACAAATTTACAAAAAGCAAAGTACAATTATCTATCGCATTCCTGGGACTTTCCTTTCCCAGCTACAGGATTTGAGCCTCTGCATTCTCTTTTGTGTATTTAGAAATCCCAGTTCTACATTCATAAACAATCCTCCACACAAGTTTAAATAAATAAATAAATAAAAGTCAACCTTGAAAGTACTCTCCTGTTTAAGTGTGCTTTAGCACATCCCACTGATCAAAGCAGCTGGAGATGTGGAATTTGCAAATCTGCGATGATTGAGCAGGGCTGAAGTGCTCAGAAGCCAAGAAGGTAAAAGCAAACCCCAGAGGTGTTAAGAGCACGGGCAATATGAACAAACGGAAAAAGTGCTTGACTGCAGTGCTTCCTCTTCACCTGGGCACCTCAGGCTACAGCTGTAGCAGCCCCAAAGAGCGAGGATTTGCAGGCATTGCAGACTGCCTTGTGCCTGTGTGAGCTGAAACACCCCCAGTGCCTGCAGGGAAAGAGCCTCTCCAGCCACCCAGCACCACTCTGACAACTTGCTGCTAAACCCATGGCACAACTTAAGAGCTCACTGAGAGCAAATTCCACAAATCCACTAAAGAACAACCTAAGTCTGTTTTGACCATCTGGTCCAGCGAGTTTTCCAGTTTAGTAAAATGGGGTTTCCTGTTGTCCCAGCCAATAGTCCTCAACAACCCTTTGGAGTCAGCCTTCAGTGCTAACAGGATATATGTGTGTACAACCAGGGAATGAGTCTCCTCCCCAGACACTGCAGAGATTTGACCAGAATTAATTATTGATAATAAAATCCAGACAATTTCTTTAAACTTTAAAATGGCTTTAGACAAGCAGCTTTTGAGAAGCATTAAAAAGGGAGCTGCAGGAAGCTACAAATACAGGCAATTACCACTCTCCTTAGAGGTCCATTATACAGCAAATGTAAAAAGAATATCTAGATCATAAAAAATTTGGAGGGAAAAACGTGGGATTACATAGGTATATAAAAAACAAAAAGGAGGGACACAGAGACTAACATACCAACATTCTCCCCACCCTCACACAGTGTCTTCACATAATAACACACAATGCTACATGAAGAAAGGCCGGCCATCAGGGATTTAAACAAGTAGGACTTGTCTCTTCGGGAAATTAATCCACAAAAACTCAAGCAAAAATTAAAGCAGAAAGAACAATTCCAAAGTAAATTATTTCAGTGGCAGAAACCACTAAGACTGCACTAAGTGGTCCTCTAAAAATACATGAATTCATGGGCATTTTCAGCAACTCTGGCATAAACATGATTTTGGTGGTACTGTCATGTCTTTCCTACTGTTTTCATTGTTTCACAATAAAATCAATGCCTTTGCTGAAGCAGTAACTCGGCATATATTTTAAATTGGGCTGCACCATTCAACACTGGAGTTTCTGTACTTAAAGCATCTGATTGCAGTGCTCAGGAATGTGTCCATTCTGCAACAGAACACAAAATTTCCCAACTCCAGTGGCTTATAAACCTGAATTCAGAAACAGTGCTCCTGAAAAGAGCTATTTTACAGCTTCAGGTGTAAGCAAAAAGTGTTTTAAGGAGCTGCCACCCACCACGTGCAGTTTTGGCAACCCATCTTTTAGGGCTAAAGACATGCTTATTTTTATCAACTTGGTATTTTGGATAGATTATGAAAATTAGCAGCTTGGTGTGAGTAGCAAATTCCTTCAATGTGCAATTGCTTTGTCAAAAAGCAAAACAAAAATGTGCTAATGAGGTTGTGTTTTCAATAGGGGCCCAGAGGGGCATTTTAATACATTAAAAGCCTGAAACAGAAGCACTGAAATACTTCGGCAGGACTTGTAAGGACTCACAGCTTGAAGTGTCAAGCAAATGAAGGGAAAAGAGGACCCAGGGAGCCCCTTGCTGAGCCACGAACACGCCTGCTTTGGAGGGGCCAGCGCAGCGTCCCTGATGGCAGGGCAGGCAAAGTGTCCATGGCACTGGAATCTCCCTCCAAAAACAACTGAGCCATCACACATTCCTGGGTTGATCATTTTTCTCTAGGACACTTATTCAGGCTATTTAGGTATTCTGCAAGTGACCTTTCAAACACAGCACCCACTACTTTTGAAAGAAATTCAAGATTTAATGTCAGAAATAAGGCATTTAAACCACTAATTATCTGTGTTGAGTACAACCAGCACAGCAGTTCACTTGGTAGCAAAACAACATGGATATTATGGCACTTTTTATTTTGTTGTTTTGATCCTACTTCTAGAAGAGCTTTATAAAAATAATGGAACAAAATAACTTGCATTCTCATGGTTCTTACATCCATACAGACTGCAGCAGAATTAACATTTTTCTGAAAAGCCATCTCATTCCAGGACTCAAAAATCAAGTTGTATTATTACCAACAATCAAACTTCAGCGAGCAAAAATGTCTCTTCATTTATATTTCTGTCTGCAAAGAACATTCTTCGTGCAACTGTCCCCTCACAGTGCAAAGAATCAGGCCAGTGCTGATGCACAGAAGAAATCAGAGAGAAGAAATTTCAGATGTAATTCCCTGCAGTAAAAGCAGGAGCAGAAAGCAGCAGAGCGGCATTACTGCCCCCTGAAATAGCATTCTTGATTAACATGTCACATTCCAATCTGACTAATATTAATCAAATTACCCTCAACTTCCAACGTGCTCAGAGTGACTTATGAACCCCAAACTTGCCTTGGAGCAGTCTACCTGGTGAACCACTGCCTATAGTTATTCTCCTTTTTTTTTTTTAAATACTCAAAGGTGAGATCAGCTCCACAAAGATGTCATTTTAAATACAACCTCCTTCAAACCCCCACTTTTGAGTACTTCGATGGGAAAAGAACCACTCAGAGCTGCCTACAGTTACAAAATAATGCTTCTCACCCAGCTGACCATGTTGAGTGACCCGAGTGTGACCTGCAGCACTTCCCAGACACGGCTGGTTGACTCACTGTACCAGCTTGCTCACGAGTGCTGATCAAATATTAGGAGGAAACCAACCACACCACGTGGCTCTGCCTCATTCCACTTGTGCACCTTGCAGCTGCTCTTCCCTTCCCGAGAATTCCTGCTCCCCACATGTGCAGGGTAAACTTCCTGCACTGCACCAGGACCAACAACACCAGCTCACACCCAGCCCCAGTGACACAGATAAAGAGGAGGATACGAGGTCCTTCTCCTAAAGGTGGTTTACTCCACAAACACTGGCTGTGCAACCAGACATGTTTTAGGAATTTCTGAAGCCAAACATTTTTTCTAATAAAACAAAAGCTAATGACTAACTACTAAGTTTGGTATGATTGGTGAGCTCAGAAAATAGTTGGCAAAAAAAAAAATTCATAGTGTTCCTTGGAGATTAATGATCAGCTCTAAGCAATCAAATCCAACAATTATTTATAGACTAATCCAAATGCCTGACAGCATTCCTCCACCAGGATGTGGAATTACTTCAGTATCATGTGTCTGATTCCTTTCAGTAAATGCACAAGAAATAAAGTTTGTAATGCTGTGGTATCAAAACCACTTACATTCTCAAGTACATTCATTCTTCAAACATCACCCTCTCCAAGGGTGCTGTCACACCTCTGAGTTATCACAGTGTGTAAAACGGGGTTTCTCAAGGATTTTTATTCATGTTAAAACCTTCTAGGCATCAGTGCCTTCGTACAGCTCCTCTTCCTCTCTTTCCATCCCTGCTGCCATTTCTCATCTTAAGGAAGAGAAGGCAGTTTGCAGCACTGATAACTGGTTTGTTTCCCAACCAAGAGGAACATGGCTTTTTGCCTGCAGGGAAGAGGAAGGGATCCACTCTCCTTCAAATCCAACCTTCAAACCTCCACGCCTGCCCCTGACACCACAACCTCCGGTGTCAGAGCCCTGAACCTGACAGAGACCACTGTCAGCAACGTGACTTCTCTGAGATGCACTGAACACCTCAGCTGTCAGCTGCCTTGTGAAGGAAAACACTGTCACAAACCAGAAACTTCCTGTGGCAAGTTTGCAGCTAACAAGCGCTTTCTCAGATGAAAATGAACACCAGCAGCAAATTGCTGGCCAGGTGTGCCCTGAAGGTCTCGAGTTGAAATACGAAACAAGCTTATTTAGCGTGTGAATCGCTGAGCACACCTCGGATGCTGCCACTTCACCGAAGTAACACCATCTCTGTCAGTAATTATTAGACTTAACTTGGGCCAAATTGCAACTTTTAAAAGGGCTTCTTAAGAGAAGCTACGAATCTCCAATATTTAGTAGCTGAATTACTGAAGTTTCAAGATATATCATCTCCAAGACAATCCAGAAGGGCTCTTTTCCCCTCTTTCTTAACTGAAGTTACATGTTGTGATGACCTTTCCAAGCAAATTCTGCACATTTGAACTGACTTCAGATTTCAGAGGTGTGAGAGAGAGTGAGAGAGAGATAAAATAAAAAACTGGCCCAGCCATCAGCTATAAATTATGAACAGCAACTGGGCTATTTATACCTGGAAGCACTGGTGTAGAAGATGAGCCTGTTTAATTTGATGCCATACAATATGTTATCACCAGAAAACAAATCTTAACTGCCACAAACTAATTTTAAACCATCATGTTGAAAAAATCATGTACAGCTGACCTGTGTAAGTACTTGAATCCAAATTTACTTACCCCATATAAAATCATAAAGTTACTTTAGCAGTGATGTCCATTTTCATTTAAAAAGCAAAAGACCAGCACTGAACAAAACATAGTTCTTATTCATTTGCTTGTGGTAAAATGAGGTAATGACAATAGAAAAGCCACAAGCCAGGCAATGATAGCTCACAGTCAGGATGTGACTTGAGGTGTGCAGCACTATCACCAAAGTGAAAGACAAACCCTAACAGAGAGGTACAATCAGCTGATGTGACCAATTTAATTGCAGATTCATGTTATATATCTGAGCAATCAAACAAATTATTCAAATCACTTGACTCTGGCAGGAGATGAAAATGGGCTTCTGAACAGGGATGAGGAAGAACCACTACTAAGAGCTGAAAAGATAAACAGCTACAGATTCAGTAGTTGACAGACTAAAATGCTGTGCAGTGTTGGCAACAAACCCCTCTGCAGACAAGAGCCATGGAAGCAATACATGAAAACGGGCAATTGTGACCAGAGCTGGGCCAACAAGCCTTCAGTACTGACATTTGCCACCCGAAAGCCACCCAGTCAGGAAAAGCTCTCGTTTCTCACTGCAGGAAAGACACGCTGTTCTGCCTGCACAGCTCAATCCCTGCCCTGAAGCAGTCACTGTCCGACTGCTCTGCATTCATTTTATCCCCGAGGAAAAGGTCCAGGAAGTTTTGCTTGACATCTGGCAGAGAGGCTGATAAGTGTGTGGTTGCTACCTGTGTTAACTGCAAAGGGCCCAACATCTGCCTTTTCTTTGGGAAGCCCTCAAATTCAGCCAAAAAAGAACACTGCTGATCCCTTTTTATTATCCAAGGATACTTTCAGGCCATTTGATAAATTAATCATTACAATCACTAACATGAACTAAAGGGAGAAGTAAAAAAAAATTGATTTATTTGGATTAAAATGCAGCACTTTGTACAGGTTTAAATTATCAATTCTGCCACAAAGGACCTTTGATAATTAGTTTGTTCAAAGCTTCTAATTTTAGAACAGATTTGCACAAATGCCATAAATCAGTCCTCTCATTCTATTGCTTTATACACTTAACAGAAAGTAAAAAAGATGCAAGTATGAGATCCAGCATTCCCAGCTGACGATCCACAGTAGAAAAATAACATAAAAAAAAGAAGGAAAAAATAAAAAAAAACACCCTGTCTGACATGCAAACCAATTCACAACTCTTCACAAATTATACACCTCAACTGCAGGTAAACTGCTCTGGCTTTGAATCTCAGCCAACCTTCTTTTCTTGGTCTATTTATATTTTTAACTCTACTTTGGCTACTAGCAGAATAAGTAATATTCTGATCTGCTTTCAGTTAAGGATCCAAAAGGAAAGAAACACCACATAACTTGGTTAATTAAGTAATTTCGCATTTTTTCTCCCTCCAGGCTAATGAATCCAAGAATAAACTGGTCCCAAGCTGCAGTTCTCCTGCTGACCAAGGCTGCTCAGCTCACCTGAACAATCCTATCAGTTCTGAACTTCCATTTTCACATACAGCTTCAACAAGTGACACACAACTAACCAGGCCTTGCTCATGCTTATTAACTTAAATACTCTTGCATGCACATATAAAGAAGATCTTAAATACTCCTGGTCAATATTTGATTCTCTTGGGCTCATTTATTCCATCTAAACAGCAGAGTTTAAAAGCTCACGCCTTCCAAGACCGCAAAATTATTTTGCTTCACTATTTTATGGTGTGATAAACTTCGGGAATTTTTAGGGCTATCACTTGGGAGGTTCATCATTTATTCTCCACCAGGCCAACCAACATTTCTGGAAGTGCAAACAACAACTGGACACCCCAGAGCTGCCTGCATGCCAAAATATGCCTGGAGCTCACTCATTCTGATGCACAAGTGGGTGCAAGTTCCTGCCTGAAGAGCATCCAGCTGAGGGATAGGAACTGCATCAGTTTTGCATGCAGCAGTTCATAGATAAGGGAAGGAATTAACTACTGCATAGGAATTTCAATTCTTGTCTAAGCTTTCAGCCACACAGGTGCTACACTTTTGTTTATAAGAGTAGAGTTTTTCTTTTATTTAAATAACAATGTCAAGGTTTTCCAGTGGATCTGGCAACCCCCATGCAAAAACGTCTGTAATCCACTAATGCCACTGCACCCATCAGTATTTGCCTTATTTACAGAATTAATACTTCTGATTCACGAAGCCAAACGATCTGTGGTCTGATTATACAATGCCAATTGACTCTACAGTATGCATGTAACTCGACATTCATTTTCTTCATCATTCTCAACCTATCAGGAGACTCCCAAAAGCCCAGAATTTTGGGCACCTTTGGCACTGCACCAGTGCTTTAACTTCTGACCTGCTGTTTGCTGCACAGAAACAGGAGCCCAGCACAAAGAAACACAAGCTGACCTTTAGGTCCCAGTGTGAGTGAAACAGCCGTAAAAACCCCTAAGTAATAGGTTTACACAATGCAACATCATCCAGTGAAACAAGCAGGTACTTAAAACTCTATTTAGTTGTACAAGTTATTTCTGCAGCAGCATTTTATTCATGTCCCCACTTGACACGTTCACGGCTATTTTAAATATAAACAACAGAGAAAACACACGGTAGTATTGTTTGCTTTGATGTTGTCAAGCAACTGGAAGTTCATCAGGTTTCTACTGCCAATTAATTGTTCTTTCTAACTTAGAAAGCAAGATCAATGGGTCAAATCCTCAAATAGCTTTGAGCTCTGCACGTAAGGCTGTGCTTGCTGCTACCAAAGAGAGCCTCGGTAACTCCCACAGGGAAAACGCAACAGAAGAGAAAACCCACAGCCTGAAGAGATTTCCCTCTGCGCTTGCACTTCAGCTTTTTCAGTGGAGAACACACACGGTGCGCCAGGACAATCTAAGCTCTTATGATGCAGCAATCCATCAGCAGATCCCATGGGAAACAGCAAGAGCTGGTCTGAATTCACCGTGCCGTGCTGTCCCAATGCTGGGGCAGAGCACACACACAAGAAATCTCTGTGCCCAGTCCCAGCGCGGCCAGGGCTGCTGTATGTCACTGTGTGTGACAGTGCCAGCCTCGAGGGCCAGCTTTGCCAGGGGGGAAGAGCCATCAGTGCACAGAACAGAGGAGGACAGCTCAGGAGAGCAAAGCAGGAACTAGGGTTTGTTTGCTTTACCGGGAACCCATTGTACCAGCTTCTCAGTAAACACACGCCAGCTCACAGAGCTCATCACCACGTTTTCTCATGACTTCCATAAATGCTACAATGGATTCACAGAGTCACAGAATAGCCTCAGCTGGAAGGGACACACAAGGATCCCAGAGTTATTCCAAGTCAGGAAACATCCTGAGCAAGCTACGGAACTCGGCGTGCAGAAGGACACTGAAGTACAAATCGGGTGCACCGTGTCGTGTCAGTGGTGTGAGTTCATTGTTCCACGGTTCAACTATGCAAAGTTAAAAATTATTGTCCCTCACCCTTTAGTATTTGTTTAGAGTGTAATAATGTGACATATCAATCGTCTCTCCCAGGAGATTTAAAGTTCAGCTTTTCACTTCTAAATTATCTCCAAAAACCCATGTATAACAAATATGTTTACCTTTTTCAAACCCATCTTCCATCCTCCTAATTCCCACTTCTATTTCCTTCACTAACTCAAGAATTTAATCACCAATTTCTCTCAGCAAGGAGAGGCTACAGTCTGAGAGTCTGCTCAATGAGCTGGATACTGTATAGACTGCACTTCTATTTAAAGATACATTTTAATTGCCCACTCCTATCTCAATTTAACATATCTGCAGTTAAGGGTCATGTGTCCATATTTCTGCTTAGAGATCAAATTGGACAGTTCAAAAGGTTTAATGGGATGTAGAAGTGATTCCAGACTGAACAAAATTGTCCATTCATCAATAACAATGGAATTTTGCTCCTTTATCTCTCTTCCAATGACTCTAAATATTCAAAATCTGAATTTTTTCAGATAAAAATAAAATCTGTATTCTTAAACACTGCACATCCATGTACTCTCTAGTTATTTGTGAATTCAGGCTTCAGCACATTAGAGTGCTCCAAAGGATGCTCCCAAAAAGGCTACATTTGGCTTTCAGTGCACTGGGAAAGTCTAGCTTTGGCCTTGGCAGCCCCAAAACTGCCTGACAATTCCCTGGTACAAATGCTTGAGCAGCGACACCCAGTTTTGGAAATTATGCTCCGTGTGCTTTCAAAAATCCCTCTGAGGTGCCATTAAGGTTGACAGGTGTCATCTCTCCAAATGGAGGATAAGGATTGGGGAGGACAGGGAAGAAGGTGAGAGAGAAGAAAAATACTGTGAAAAGCATGTATTTCAAATCTGGGCTGGATGAAGACAAATCAAGTATCCAAAGGACTGGGATGTCACACAAAGATTCAGATCAGGTTGAAACCTGAAGGACTTCTATGCTTAAAAAGCATTCCAAGAGCTGCCAACAAAAAGCCCCCTAAAGAGCAAATCAACCTTAGATCAGCAAAGCTTGTCCCACTCACGTTCAGTCAGTGTTAAAACACTCTGCTCTTCAGATGACTCCAGACACTGGCACATCAGGAAACAGCCAGGCCAGTGAACAAGACGAGAAGCACTTCCATTAAGGCAGCTTTGTGGAAAATCCCACAATGATCATATACAGAAAGGGGAAAAAATTCCAACAGAACCCAACCCACCTCTAAGCTAGAAGGATTTCTGTAATTTACTCACTTTTTTTAATAACCATATGATCTCACCAATCAAACTGAACAGTTGCTAGCACTGCAGTAGCAGTAGGATAAAAATGCCTAAGAAATGTAAATTTAATTTATTCAAATTAAGAAACAAGATCTCTAGTAGATAACCTGTTAAAAAAAAGGCAAGGCCTACAAAGCTACATCAATCATTCAGCTATAATGAACATAGTGGCAACTTTCTGTCACTGGGTATGAGAATCACACAGTTCAATACTTGCACTGAAAATTTTAAAGTATTTATGGTACTTTCAATATAAATATGGAAAAATGCATTATCCCTCTGCTCTGCTAAATGAACTTGTTTTATATTTGGCTGGGGCTTCTTTATGACCTGTAAACATCACCTGTTCAAGGGGAAGTAGGGGAAGGTAATCACTAGCTTGGAGTGAAGGACAGCCTAGGCAGAAACATTATTCACTTCCTTCAGGCTAAGTAAAGTTTCTTCTTTAGTATTCACCAGTGTGTTAATCCAAAAATATAGCTGCTTTTCCAAGTTTAAAAGGAGTCAAGAACTCATTTTGCCTGGACAGGGAAGACTGTTCCTCCTGAGAAGTACCTTCAGTTCCTCCCTGGTCTGTGAGAACCACAGCGCTTCCCATTCACTTTCCTCGAGCAGTTCACAAAGCTCTTGTTTCACAACTTGGGCACCAGATATCCAAGTGTCCTGAGGAAGTTCCTCAATTGTCTGCTTTTCTCTTATTTTTTTGGTTACAAGTTTGGTTTTGGTTTTTTCCTCCTCCACCAAAGGGGAACCATGTTCTTCCCCTCCCGTACCAGGAGAGCTTGCTCAGCATGTTTCACTGCACTTTGCAAATTTTTACAACTTTTCAAACCTCTTGGCCGGTTGACTTGCTCAGAAAGACATTCTGCTTCACCTAATTATCCCCAGGTAAGCTCTTCTGTCTGAACCATGTCAAAATTTATGAAGATAACAAGGTACTCATGCAGAGATACCTATCTTCATTTACAAGTATAAGCCACACAGAATTATTTTATCCAGACTGACTGGTCATTCTTTGAAATTATGCTGTTCCTCAGTAATGTCCTGCTGTTCTAAGAGAAATAACTGAGACAAGGCTGCTTCTTGAACACTCAAAAGCTCATGAACACTCTGCATACTGTGAAGTCTAACATGATTTACCAGGTGGCACCACTGAAGCCTTTCTTACATCACTGCTTTTAAACCAGTTCCGATAGCAGTGATGCCTTTGCTTTGGGCAGAAAGATGTACTGCCTAGTTTTGCCAGGAAGGTGAGAGCAGTTCAGATCCACTCCTTTGAAACAGCCTAATATTAACAGCTTAGCAATTCCTTAAAGAACAGTTTATGCACAGAAGTACCAGCTGAGGAACATCCTCCACAGATTTGTACAAGTATGCAGTAACTAATGATAGCTTACAGGCACACTTAAGTGTGGAAAGAAAAGTAGCCTGAATATTTAATGTGGAAATGACTGTAAGCTACACTTCTCAATGAAAAGTGATAATTTCTGCTTTGCAGTTAAGTAGCCTTTTCAGAGACTGTTGTTATCTTTTCCATGGGCTTTTCACTGACCATTCAAGAAGCATAATTTGATTTGAAGGCAAACAGTCATCTCTCCAAAGAGTTTCTTGTGAAGAGCTGGTATATATAAACATATACCAAGTAATTATAGCAGAAAAACATCCTTTCCACATTACAATTTGCCTCCTGGAATGAACAGCTTCTTGTAAGTAATTCTGTGCAGCACAAGGACATTTTCTATCCCTTGAAGGTTGATTCCATAGTGTCATGGCAAAGCATCATAAGGAAAGGATTATGCCTTCACAGCTTCCCAACATTTAAGTGAAAAAACCACCCTCTCTTTCCACCCTCGCCTCCTCTATTTGCTCTTTCTCCTCTTGCATGTTCACAAGCCACCTCTGTCTGATGTCGACTGTGGAAATGTAGGAAGAAGGGTGAAAAACACTAGTAGGACCATTGCTCACAAGAAACAAATATTCCTCATGAATGGAATTCTACAGGAACACCTTGCAAAATTTCAAGAGCCAATCGCTGAGTTTCCTTAGCTGACAAGCCTGAAAAAGCCTATATAAAAGTCCATTGCAGGCCAGTAAGAAGGTGTATGTTGTTAATGCTTTTACCTATAAATATCCTGAGGGAAGAGTTGTGAAGCAAAAGGCCTGTGCAGAGCAGCTTAAGGAGCTTACCAGACAGAGATAATCCCTTCCAGGAACACGCACAGACGTTGAGAAAGGTGAACAGGCATTACAAGATCTGTATTTCACAGGGAACATGTGGCACCTCTGCAGATCTGGACACCAGGAACCATGACGAGCATCCTGGGTCAGACTTCCATGAGGAGGAGCTCAGCTGGGTAATCTCTGCTTGACACCTCCTTCACCAACAGCGATGGCGTCACGGCCAAATCTCACTGCACACAGGAACTCAGCATCCCAGGCAAAAGCACGCCTCGTTTCATCAAGGACTTTGCAGCACTTAAGCTGCACATTATTCCCCAACTCTTATGAAAAATTCTGTCAGAAATTATATTGTTTAAAGAACACTTCATGCTCTTATAATCCAACAGTCATTTTAAATACACTGTGCCAAACCCAGACCAAATGAGGACAAAAAGCTAAACAGCCTTTCATCACCATTACCCTTCCCCCTGTTTAAAAAAAAAAAGAATACTTCGTATTTTCAACATCAGTTCTCCCAGTTTTTCCACAGTTTTTAATATTCATCAAAGCATTTCACCCTCTGAGTCTTAAGAAGTCAAATATTGCTCTAGGCTATTTTCAGTCAACTAATAGCATAAAATTGATTCCATTTAAATAATGTTTTCTTGTGAAAATAAAGACCAATAAGTAATGCAGGTTAAACAGTACTGGACACCAGTAATAGCTCATTTCTGAAGATAAAAATACTTTTTAATCTCTCAGTTTTGAAACATCTCCGAGGAAAACAGAAGCCCCCATTTCCCTCCTGCGTGCTGTTAAAACTCCGAGATGCTAATCCAAAACAAGACATTGTGACCTCAGTCCTTTCAAATTTTTTGATGGCTTTTATATAACAGTGTTTGGAAGTGAAGCTTATAGGGACTGTCATGTTCGTGCCGTATCAGTACTGAGAGCAAACGCTCCTCATTGCATCACTGTGCACTCACTGAGCAAAGCAAGATGATCCCTATCCCGGGTCTGAAATGGATTTGAAATGTAATGGATGCAAACACAAGCAGACCTTGTATGTTTAGTATGTTTAAGTATGTTTAGTCCCATGGATTGTTCACAGGCTACAAGATGTATAATTAATGACCTATCGTGCTGAACCAGGATCTAAAGCTTCCTCGGTAACACAGTTTCACCCCCTTGCAATTGGATTTTTAACATCATGCAATACCAAACAAGTACTACCACCAAAGACAGGGGTAAAATGACAGTGTCTATTTTTTGTTGAAGTAACACTTCTTTCCAAGCTACTGCCAACTATGCCATGCAATACAGAATATATGTCTCTTACAAGTATTCTGAAGATGGGAATACATTAGCTCTGGTTCTTCGCTTCAAAATCAAAATTCCTCATTGGAACACTCTGTGCAAATCAACAATCAAATAGCCTGGCAGCAAATATTTCAATAATCTAAACCCCAGCACAGTTCAAGAAGTAGCAAGTGTATTCTGTGGTCTAAGAATGACTGGGTGGATACAGACCAGATTTTTGTGGAGAACTGTCACTCAGGACAACTATTTTAAATTTTATTAATTCATAAAATAAATTTGATGTTTCAAATCTTCCAACATATTCTAAACAATTAAAAAACCCCAAAATACTAGCCTCTCCACCTAACAGGGCAGCATGATTTACACTAAAAAAGCAGGCATCTGAGATTTAATCAAGAATACCCCTCATAAAAAGAGAGCTTACACTAGCAAAAACTTCACTCCAAAGAAAAATCAACTGAGTTATAAATAAACAAATCTTTGTATTATAAGTGTAAACAAGATCTAAGCAAAACCTTCACTGCAACTACTGAATCATGGAAGCCTATTGCAGCTTCAGGTGCTATTTTAAATCTGTCACTATAGTGGTTATGTACTAATCCAACAGCTTTCTGACAGACCACTTGTGCAGTTTTTCTGCTGGTCCACATCAGACATACACAACTCCCTGTGTTCACAGGGGAGCAGTCAGACAAACAGTGCTTAGCACTGGGCATGAAGGAGAAGGAAAAGGGAGTTTTGGACAGGCTGTTTGAGGATTCTCTCCACAGTCCATTTACTGGAATCAGTACACACGCTCTACTAAGCAGGACAGCTAAAGTTTCCTCGATTAGGCTCGACACTGCCTGGCTGAGTGGCAGCAGAGCTGTACGTACATCAAATGTTTATGACATGCCCTGCAATTTTCCTATCGGCTCCAGCGCTCATGGGATAACCCCTGACAGATCACTTCCAGGGTCACTTGCTGCAGAACATCACTCCCCGTCGGAAAACACAAAGGCAATTGGCAAAGTTACACACGTGGCCCCAGGAAGGAATGGAAATGGCAACATTACACGCTGTCACCTGTCAGAATTACAGTCCAGATTTCACCCACACCTTCCGACCAATTTAAGCGCTCCTTGGGTTCAGCTGAATTCGGTGAAGGATCACCCTGAGGATCCTGTGCTTGCTCTGACACAGGAGGTAGTGTCACAAACACACAGACAGAATCACTGACACCATCTCAGTCATTTGCTCATTTTTTAACAGACAAGAGACAACTCTGAAGTCAGCCCTCTACGCCATCAATTTTTGTCATCTTCCCAAAGGCAATTCCCTGGTTCCCGATTTAGCTCCTGATGTTCAACTGGAATCACTGGACAGGCACACGAGTGAAAAATATAATGTGCTATTTCCTAAAGGAAATATCAGAACCCAAAAGTTAAAGGAAACTTTTGGTCTTTTATTGCAATTTCTTTGGCAGAGGGTATGAGAGAGCCATCTGCCATTTTAATATCATTGCCTCCCCATCTGTCCTTGGCACTGTGCAATTGTACAAATGCAACAGTTTCACAAGTTATTCTCTACATTTAATTCTACTGAGCTGACAAATCAGGAAAACTTCGTTCAGAGGAGGAATTACATCCCATGGTCACATTATGATCACAGCACAACAGCAAGGCAACTGAGTGTTGGTCACGGCACAGGTGACAAAGGCAGCCAAGAGCTGTCACCACAGGACACAACGACCTTTGGCTCCCACAGACAAAGGGGATTAGGCTGAAGCTTAAAACAAAGATCAGATAAAGGAGGGTTCATCATGGATTCTCCTCAGATCTCCATTTGCCTGCTCCCAAAGCTTCCCAGGGTTATGCTATGGATGATTACTAGGACATTAAAAGAAGCTCTTGCTAAGCTGTGCACACTCCAGCTTTCTAACTGTCACCTCTGCAGCAGGGGAAAAATAAATTGTAGTTTAATAAAACTACAGTTTCTGAATTCATTTTAATTTTTAACCTGTTGTCACCCAACTGCTATCATGATTACCGTTTGTCATTTCTCAAAACACTAAAAGTTTCCCATTTCAGACCTCTGTAGCATTGGGGTAGGGATTTTTTTCCTCTTGATGACAATAAGAAAGCCAGTGACATTCAGGTAATGACAATAGGCTCATACCTAATAAATTAAAAGATGATTTTTGACATTTTTTGTAGTTCGACCTCCAAACCCTCTCAAAGGGCTTCTTGTAGATTCTTCAAGAAGTTTTCATCCTACTCCAAAAAAAAAAGATTAAAAGCCCCCAGGCTGACGAAAGCAGGCAACTGAACTGCAAATAATTATTTAGGCCTTCGCACAGTTAACTATAAAGCTAAATTTTCCCACCACCTTTAAAAGTTGCTTCTCTCCTTTTATAACCAACCTTTGGCAATTTCCAAGTCAACTAAAGGAGGAACATTACAAGTACTCAAAGCAGCTCTGAGGACTTGATGACAGGTTTGACAACATTGCTCACTCCGGCACAGCCGTTCATTTTTATATTAGGCAAGAAAGCTTAGTCATTAAGGGAAACTTCAAGCACATTTGCGATGCTTGTCACTCAACAATCCACCACAGCATATCAATGTGTTTAATGAGATCAGGCTCAAGTAGTGGCTGAGCATTTTATTCAGCTGTTCCACGGAAAGTCCCATGAAAACATAAAGAATCTTCCCACACTAATAAGGTAAATGTTTCCTTGTAAATAGGCAATTAAAAGTTAACTACACTGCAAAGTCTTATTCTGATTTATATTTTGATGCAAGAACAAGTTACATCTTTATAGTTTATTATTGATACTCAGCGGCAGACATTTCTTTCTTCATGCATTTTCTTTAGCTCTTGTGCTACAAGGACAGGACAATGGGACACCAGGATAATATTTTCACTTCTTGATAAGGCAAAATTACCAATAAAAAAACAAGTTAAAAAATCATCACACTTCCCCCTGAAGATAACCAGTTTTTTTCTTTCTTATTCACCAGTAACTGCCACAACTTCCTTACGAAACACCACAAATACAGACCAGCTCAGAGAAAAAAGCACAATTCATATCACCAGAAACTCATGCATTTTCCCTCTTCAGGAAGTTTCTTCTGTCCACTGCCAGAGCTTTAAGAAACACCAGTTGTCTATAAACCGCAGTTCGAGAAAAATTAAGTAAAGGGACCTCTAAGGAAAAAAATCAAAAAAGAAAAAGAAACGGTCACACAATTTGGGGAAAACTCTCCAAATCCCTGTTGAGCTAGACAGGCTTTTTACACAAGATTTAACATTCTAACTACAGGAATTCTTTTTGCATTGAATATTCACATAACACAGCAAAGAAACACAAGTCCATTTCAAGCAAAACAATATGAAAGAGCATTTAAAATAGATTCCCTTGCAGTGAGGGTATAAGGACACTACCTCAGAGATGTGCTGTAACAGTTTGAAAGGAAAACAAAAACAAACCCCACCAAAACGAAAGCAAGAAATCACCACCAAACCTACACAGCCAAAGTCAGCTGTCGATTTTATAAACCTTCTCAAGCATCAGAGTGAGAGCAATAGTTCTCAAAGCAGGAGCTCTTTAACAGCTTAACCAAATCAGTGGGGTAAGTGGGCATGAGAAGGGTACGTGAAGAGCGGACACCATCCATATCCTTCTATTATCCCACTAGGAGTTGCCAAGGATACAGGTACCAGACTAAACATGATCAAGTTACAGCAGTGGAAGAAAATTATTGCCCACGAGTGGCATTTCCTGAGTGCACACAGTTAAAGCCACCACAGTTGCAAAATAAAGCACATAAGCCCAAACATCCTCCACAGAGGTTCCCAGACCGAGTCTACAGGCTCAGCTTTTTGGTGGCTCCTTCCCTACACTGTTCTCTTGGCAAAGAAATAACCCATGTGTTAAGAACACAGAGGGGCATGGGAATCCTCCAAAAACATAGAACATCAAATGCAAATGCTGCTTTCTCTGCATCCCAGCACGGAAGTTCAGGAACAGATTTGCCTGCAAATACTCAAAATTCGCAGTGATAATTTTATGTAGCTACACACGATGATGTCATAAAAACCTTCTGGATAAAATCAGCAGTAAAATCCCCAAAGGAGCTGATAATCTCTGCCAAACAAGACAGCTATTGGGGTTTTGACCTCTTACTTTCGAGCCACTTTGACTAGCTCAGATCAGTGTCGTATATGTCATTCTCCCACTGAAAAAGAATTATTGTAATACAATTAGAGATATTTTAATTATTTTTTTCTAATAACAGCCAAGATTATTCACTAATTCTGTGCTATGAAACACAGATTCCAGTGGGTCAACTTCAGCTTTGACATGCTACTAAAGTTTGAGAGGAATGCCATTGTAGCATTAGGCGTAGAGCTCTGTTCTCATTCCCATAATCCCATTTTCTATCTAGAACTTGCATGAGCTGCTGAATATTAGAGAAATGTCAAGAATATGCATTTGGTTCCACTGACTTTTGCTGTTTAAGTCTGATAGTATCACTACTGATGTGGTATGATTGCAGAATTCTGTTATTTACTAATGGAGGCAGTGCTGGTTCTGAATTACCAGAGATTTGTTTCGTACCTCCAGTCTGTATATTGATATCAGAAACAAGTTGTTATCTTTCTTCCCCCTCTTTCTGTAAAACTAACTCTTCCAGTTTGCAACATGCCCTACAGGGGAGCATTACTCTCCTTGTAGAGTTCTCCACGGAGCACCACAGTCACCTGGGACGAGCAGCATCCAAGTCCTTTTACACAACCCCTTAGACCAACTTATTCACCAGCAACTGGCACAATTCCCTCACAAAATATCACAAATACAGACCAGCCCAGAGAAAAAAAGCACAGTTCACATCACCAGAAGCTCATGCATTTTCCCTCTTCAGGAAGTTTCTGCTGTCCACTGCCAGAGCTTTAAGAAACATCAGTTGCCTATAAACAGCAGTTTGAGAAACATGAAGGGAAGGTAACTCTAAGGAAAAAAGAAAAAAAGGAAAAGAAATGGCCTTGCAATTTGGGAAAAACCCTCTAGGCTTTTTTTACACACTGTATCTTATTGACCAAAGCAGTCAACAACAATTAGCAACATTTTGAAAGTGTTTCAGCCTGTGAATCATTGCAACTTTAAACAAACAATGAACTGGGCTGCTCTAAGTGCATTTGCAGAGTTTTCTTTTTCCTGAGCCGTTTTGCTGTCTGGATGAGCATCTGTGGCTGCAGAAACAAGTCAACACTCAACAGAAAGTATTCCTAATTTAGCTTCGTTTCATGGAGCTATTTTCACAGCAGTTTCCACTCGACCTTGCACAGAGGCAACATAACAGCAGGCTATAGAAAGACACCGTGTCAGGAACTGCACAACAGCCTAGGATGGAAAGAAATGGGTCTGGACTTTGGTCTCAATGTACAAGATCTCGAGAAACTGTCCAAAAACCCCTGTAGCTACCTACATCTTTGCATATCTCTTACTGGGTGCGTACAGCAAGTCCTCTAAAACGTTACTCTGAGGAACTTTTCCAGGCAGGGATCAAAGCCTCCTGCCAGGCTCCACTGTTCAGGATGCAGAAACAAAGTAAGTGAGGCATCTGGGGATTAGTAAAAATGGAGATCACTTTGAAATTGGTAGGCAACTGGTAAAAGAGGTGACAGGAAATGTGGTGGTGAACGGGGAAAGCAAAATTACTAAACAAGTTCCTTCAGTATCAGCCTCAAAATCAGCCACATGAATCTGTAAATAAACACTGGAATTTACCAACAAGATCTTCCCATGCAGACACAAGTGATTGCTAAAGATACTCAGAAAACCTCACCCATTTTTTTTTCTGGTGAATTCCAATCCCCCCATTCCAAACATACGTGTAAATATATAAATCAGTTTAGAGCATGCATACGGAAGGATGGTCATAGTAATGGCAAGGCTGTCATAGAGGAGGAACTAAAGGAAGGTGGATGTTAAAGGCAATAATGCAAACAAGATTGTCCTTCATGAATGTACTGATTCAAGATGAAGCATTCTCTGAAGGACAGCCCAGGCACAGACAACAAACACTGTCCA